>OY744538.1:82056500-82151500 GCA_963556195.1 Sepiola atlantica | reverse complement strand
CATAAAAAGATCCTTAAACTTAAATCTCAAATAAAATAAAATTTTATGAAAAAAAAACAAAAAACTATTTAGTTTATTTGTATGTTATCACCAAAAGAACCAAAAAAAACCCCAATGGAACGTAATTTTCTCTAACGTAATTAATTATGTAAATTTCTCATACGTTTGTAAGTGCAAATGTTCACCGTTACAAGGGTTTCTGTCAGATGAAAGGCAAAAGCTTGTTTCAAAATCAAATTTTAATTACACGCACAATTTTGGCCAAGATCAAAGTGTAGTATCTGTTCTGATGGATACTGCACCCCATAGACTGGTATTGTCTTGGCATTCGGGGCTTGATTTACGCCGGTCTATTGGTCTGTCCTTTGCAGTTCTAGGAGGTCCACCCTCCCAGGCTTTGCCTCCCCCCCCCCCTTTGGGGAGGAATAAGTTTATTGCTTACTGCCTGAGGTGCCCCTACCGGAGAATGCCGATGGGGCTGCCCAGGCATTTTTTGTAGGCCAGAGTGCTCACCTTCTCGGGTGCTGGCTTTTCAAATCCCACTTTCCCGACCTTGTGTCACATCTTACCTTGTAAATAAGACACGCTCAATTACCAGCAAGTTGTGAGAAAGCACGACCTGGTGGTGGTGGTGGTTGTTTGGCACAGAATATGAAATTAGCAAAAAAAAACAGTTCTAGTTTGTAATTCCTTTGGGTTTTTTTTTTTTTACTTGAAGTAATATCTTTGTAAAAATTCAAAATACAATTAAATTGAAACATGCCTCTATTATTCCCTGTATGCACTCAATCTAGGGTTAAGGTATTGTAACTTTCATTTGCATAGAGAACAGAATCAGGAATCGCGTTCAAATTTAAAATGAAGCCATTTCTGCGCATAGCATGAACACCCTTTGAGAAAAGTTTACATTCCGCCCCTTGCAGCAGCCAACAAATATTTTTTGTAAAAATATCAACAGTTGATTGGCTAAAATCTTAATACAGAAATTTTATTTCAGCCAATCGAAAGTGCATAGAATATACACTTTCACAACTTTAAAAAAATAGACATTAGAATATTGGCATGAGCCATTTTCTTTCGTCTGTCAGGCTCAAGTTTAAAATAGCATTTTCTTTGGTCTGTCAGGCTCAAGTTTAAAATAGCATTTTCTTAGGTCTGTCAGGCTCAATTTTAAAATAGCATTTTCTTTCGTCTGTCATGAAACTGCTTACTGTGAAAGAACAAAGAAAATGCTATTTTAAACTTAAGCATGACAGACCAAAGAACATGTTATTTTAAAATAATACATGCACAAATCCCTTTCGACAAATTCAGACTGTCCAGTTACTGCTAATATCGCCCCCCTCCTGCTTAACAAGCCACACCTCACACAAAGACACTTCTTTTCAGGATCGGCTCGAAACTGTTTATTGCCACTGACCGTATATTTGTCTATTTTCCATCAATAAAATTTAATTTATTTTTATATGGATCAATTTCGTCATTGATTTCAAAAGTGCCTTTTCTCACTACAACATATAGATTTTACCATTATACTCTTAAGACAGGCTCGAATCCACCCGTCCCTGCATTAACATGAAATGCCTTTTCAAGGACCAATTATCAATAATATTTTTCTGTATTTGCGTTATTCGGACTATTGTTCTCATCTTGGATGCTATTCTCACAACGTTTCGGGCAATGTAGCCTCTGACCTTCTTCAGGTGCACCTCGTCGAATTCAGAAATCTTGATGTCGAACTGAAGAATCTATACTGAATTTCGAACTGAACCCTTTATTTAATTCACGGGAGTAGGTTGTTCTTGTTCCGTCAGTAATTTGTAATTTTTATTATAATATTGGCATCACCTTTACTGAGGATTGAACCTTCAACCTCCAGAAGACTGTCACTTAGAACTGATTATAACTTAGCACTTTATCCGTTGTACCATGTTAACACATGGGAGTAATGTTGTTAATTTCAAGTTTTACTTGTCGTTATACATATGACAGTCTTTTAGGGGTCGAAGGTTAAATCCTCAGTGCAAGTGATACCAATAATATAATAAAAATTAGACTTCTACCCGATCGGAACTAATGACACGAGTGCAATATACACCAGTTGATTAAATAAAAGATTCAGTTCGAGATGCCTGAGTTCGACAATACACCTGAAGGTCAGAAGATACATCGGATGAAACATTGTGAGAATGACGTCGAAGATGAACAAACAGTTGTCTGAAACAATATCTTTCTGGCCAATAAATCATTTCAGGGACAGATAGATTCAAGCCTTTCAAGAGGAAAGGATGCTCTGAGCATCACCTCCACAGATGTGGCAACATTACTCCATCTTATGGAATATATTTCTATTAAAACAAAGTCGGTAAAGCGAAATGTCTATATATTATAGAGCTAATTGGTGAATTGTTGTTTTATTTGCGATTTGAGTGAATCTGGAGAGCTTTTCTTTTTGAGTTTTGTATAAAATACGCTGGCTATTGTAGAGTTTTGTATAAAATACGCTGGGTATTGTAGTATTTTGTATAAAATACGTTTGGTATTGTAGAGTTTTGTATAAAATACGCTGAGTATTGTAGAGTTTTGTATAAAATACGTTAGGGTATTGTAGAGTTTTGTATAAAATACGTTGGGTATTGTAGAGTTTTGTATAAAATACGTTGGGTATTGTAGAGTTGTGTATAAAATACGTTGGGTATTGTAGAGTTTTGTATAAAATACGCTGGGTATTGTAGAGTTTTGTATAAAATACGTTGGGTATTGTAGAGTTTTGTAAAAATACGTTGGGTATTGTAGAGTTTTGTATAAAATACGCTGGGTATTGTAGAGTTTTGTATAAAATACGTTGGGTATTGTAGAGTTTTGTATAAAATACGCTGGGTATTGTAGAGTTTTGTATAAAATACGTTGGGTATTGTAGAGTTTTGAGGGTGTGTTCAATGTATTTAAATTTAGATAGTCATTGCATATCCTCAGTGCTCGAAGGTAGAATCCAATTATGATTCCCGTTTTTATTTTATTATATATATATATATATATATATATATATATTAACTAACTAGTCTCTTTCTCCCCGTCTCTCCCCTCTCTCTCTCTCTCTCTCTCTCTCTGTATATATTTTTTATTTTATTATATATATATATATATATATATATATATATTAACTAACTAGTCTCTTTCTCCCCGTCTCTCCCCTCTCTCTCTCTCTCTCTCTCTCTCTGTATATATAATGTCTTAGATAGTCTAAAATTAACAAGTAACAATCTTAAGAGATGAGCCACGACCATGGCCCTATTTTTCTAAGCAAAAAATCCTTCAATATAAGAAATGTTGGTCTATATCCAAACATGGGTTGAAACATGCTGCAAGCTCTGTCCAAGACATATTCGTCTATTAAGAAATTTCTGTTTTGTTTTTTCAGACAAATATCTGGATTATGAATTTCTGGGAATAGCATAAAAAAAGATGATAAAAAGTTTTTCTGTTTTTTTTTTTTTAAATTTCAAAAGTAAAAAAACAAATGCAAATCTTAAGCTCAAACGTAAATTCTGCTTTTGTATTTTTTTGTTTTTCGATCCAGAAAAATGAATCTGAAAATAATTTCACTTTTGTTGACTCGTACAAGCTGGCTTATCTATTCCAAAATGGGGTTGCGATATTGAAGCAAATTCGGTGGAAGAAATTGGACCCCAAAAATATTTCAATGTAATCAAAACATATATTCCCAAAATGTTAACACCGTTCTGTGTAAATATTTTTTATTATTTTTGAAAAATATTACATTATATTATTTTGTTTTGTGTGTTTCTCTTGAATTTTGAAGCGTAATCGTCACAATGGCGTAACGGTAAGAAACCAGGGTTAATAATACTTGGATCTAGGGTTTAAATTGTCTGACCGGCGGTGCAGTTACGTCATCCATACTGACGAGTGTAAGGAACACGAAACATGTATATGTATATGGATACTAATATCTTTAATTTATATATTAAATAATAATTATATATACATATATATATATATATATATATATATATATATATAATGTATATATAATTACCTATATATATATGTCTATGGATATTAAAAATATTTATTTATTAAATAATAGTTATATATTCGATATATCCGTCTCGCGAGACCAAGGGAGGGCCTGTGGACGAGTGGTTATAGCACTTGTCTTTAGGCTGGACGACCCGGTTTCGATCCCACTCACGGCATGCGAATTTTCGGGTCTGAAAACTCCCTCTGTCCACCCAGCAGTAAATGGGTACCTGACTAAAACTCAGGGAAGGTTCAAGGCAGCAGAAGGAGAGGGATGGGCTCCGCCTTCCATATGCTGTGCCCTAGACACGGTGATTCTTAACAAATCACCGCCGCTACGGCCATGGGCAGTGTGCGATGTTGGCAACGACACTCGTGCGCGTCCAGGCTATGCGACCTTTACCTTTTTTACCTTAGTTATATATTATACGTGTTGGTTGCATTCCAATGCCCCCCACCTCCTTAAAAAATCAGTCCACAATCATAACTTTTTATTTTATTTTTTATTTTCGCGAATACCTATGTTTTTTAACTTTTCCACCTTACACGTGGTAAGGAATATATAATCCTTGGTTTACTAAAGCTGCTCTTCAGAGACAATCATTTACTGCAAAAAACTCCCTGTTTCAAAACAAGTAGGAAGAAAAATGAGCAAGAAAGATGAGAAGAATGGCAAATCACAAATACGAAAAAAACTAACTTTAAAGATGACAGAGAAAAATACCTCCCCAAAACATCTTACACAGCGTAAGCCGATTCTTAAGCCACCATCTTGGAACCAGTATATATATATATATATATATATATATATATAGCATAATATAAAATGAAATAATAAAATAAGGTGCAAATCAAATTTTATTAGAATTCAAAATTCAGGCAAAGTATCTCAACGTCCTTAACTCATGAGTTTTCAAAGATAATTCTTCTCCTCAGAGGACCATTACCACAGTGACATTACTGCAGGTGATAAAATTACACTTTGAAAATATATAAAAATATATACAAAAATACATAAGAGTACATAACACATCAAATATATCAAGCCAAAAACATACTTATTTGTTAAAGTTCTAAAATCCATCCAAGTCATACAAATCAAAACATATTCAGGAAAGATATCCAAGAGGTTGATTGAAGATTGATCCAGGTATTGAATAACAGTCCAAAAGCAAAAAAATTGAAAGAACTGAAAAACCGAAAAGGTTGTCCAGTCGGGAAAAGCGTCCGCAATCGATGCAGTAAATTACAGTGAAAAATGCATCCAATGTTTATGTTAATTAATACAATGATAAATGAACCAAATCAAATAAAAGTTCAATAAACTCACTTTGTGTTGAAATCATTAAGTTCAAAATTCAGGATTCAAATGATTTGACCGGAGTATCACAAACCAAAATTTGCTGGTTAAATGGAAAATCCACTAAATCCGATTTTATATATATATATATATATTTATAAATAAATATTAAATTATTTTTACCTACATACGACGTCATTTAAAGCTTATGCTCTCATCAGTGTAGGGAAGCGATAATTTCAGACGGTCACAGGGTGCAACCCCGGTTCACAGAGTCAACACAGACGCTGCACACTTTCACTCTATCCCTAAGAGCATCGGAAATTGTCACATGATAAGGAGAAATTAAGTTATATGTATACCTAGTAGGCAGTAAACACCAGACACTCTAGAGGGTTCAACGAACTAAATCAGAACCTTGCTTTTTAGCTTAAGTGGCAGTCTGTTTTAATATCTCCGAACAGTGCTCAACTTTAATCTCTTAAAGTGCTAAAGTTCAAATATATATATATATATATATATATAGTACACATTTTGTATTAGTTTCTGGAGATGTAAATCCATTGAAACTCCAATGTTTATAAAAAGTGCTCAATAACAAGTAGAGTTGTTCTTTAGTATAAATTTTTATTGATACAAACATTATTGGTTACATATGTGCAAACATGTTTCAGTTGTACTCTTCACAGAGAGTCAACCTCTTCAGACCAAAGAAGACAAGGAAGTGAGATAGTTTTCTAAATTTATCTCACTTCCTTGTCTTCTTTGGTCTGAAGAGGTTGACTCTCTGTGAAGAGTACAACCGAAACATGTTTGCACATATGTAACCAATAATGTTTGTATCAATAAAAATGTATACTATATATATATATATATATATATATATATATATATACATTTTAACTTAAGCCCCGTAAGTAGTGTTTGTTTACTATGACAAGAATATCCACCGCAGTTTCTTTGTCGGCTTTCCATTTTAAGAATTTAATAAGAAACTCTCCTCAGACTTTGGAAACTATTGCCGAAACATTTAAAGTGGTCTTTACTCAATTTTGGCTCTGGCTGCAAATTGCTGACCATGTCGTCAGCTGAAGTGACCGTTCAAGTAACCAGTCAAATTCGTGTCTTGCCAAAGTGAAATGTTGCACTGAAATTAAAAGCAAAGTCATTTACTTGTCATTTCTGACACCTGTGATTGGATTCTGTCAAAATCTTTTCATCAGATCAAGTGATTCGCCTTTCTTTGATGCTTACGTGGAATTCTTCTATTTTGTCTATCTGTTCTCTCTCTCTTTCTTTCTTTCTCTTTCTCTCTCTCTCTCTCTTTCTTTCTATCTCTTTCTTTCTCTCTCTCTCTCTTTCTTTCTCTCTCTCTCTTTTTCTTTCTCTTTCTTTCTCTTTCTTTCTCTCTCTTTCTCTCTCTCTCTCTTTCTTTCTCTCTCTCTCTCTCTTTCTTTCTCTCTCTCTCTCTTTCTTTCTCTCTCTCTCTTTCTTTCTCTCTCTCTCTCTTTCTTTCTCTCTCTTTCTTTCTCTCTCTCTCTCTCTTTCTTTCTCTCTCTCTCTTTCTTTCTTTTCTTTCTCTCTCTTTCTTTCTTTTCTTTCTCTCTCTCTCTTTCTTTCTCTCTCTTTCTTTCTCTCTCTTTCTTTTCTTTCTCTCTCTCTTTCTCTCTCTCTTTCTTTTCTTTCTCTCTCTCTGTCTCTCTTTCTCTCTCTCTCTTTTTTTCTTTGTCTCTCTCTTTCTTTTTTTTTCTCTCTCTTTTTCTTTCTCTCTCTTTCTTTCTCTCTCTCTCTTCTCTCTTTCTTTTCTTTCTCGCTCTCTCTTCTCTCTTTCTTTTCTTTCTCTCTCTTCTGTCTCTCTCTTTTCTCTTCTCTTTCTCTTTATCTTTTTCTCTTTATCTCTTTACCTATCTCTTTCTTTCATTGTTTCTTCTTCCTTCTTTCTTTCCTCCTCTTCTCTTTATCTCTCGCATTTCCTTTCTCTTCCCTCTCTTTTCCCCCCTTCTCTCCCTCTTCCCTCTCTCCACTTCTCTTTTTATCTCTCCCTTCCTCTTTTTTCTCTCTTCCTCCTCCTCATTTTCGCTCCCTCTCTTTTTTTCTCTCTCTCTCTTCTCTTCCTTCCTTGTCTTTTCTCTTTACCTCGCTTCTTTTCTTCTCTCTTTCTTTCTTTATTTTCTTTTTTTTCTCTTTTCTTTCTCTATTTCTCATTTCTTCTATCCCCCCTCTCTCTCTGTCTCATTCCTCCCATTTACCACCCCCCTCTCTCTCTCTAACCAATCTCATTATGAGATATAGAAATGATTACTTAATATTTTCTCACGGTCAAATATTTCCATGTAAATAAAAACCACTATATTTGATAGCTTCCAAGACACACGAATATACTAAGTGTTCTCTCCTGACCGGAACCTCTGCCTAGACAGGAAGTTATTAATTTTAGAGTAGTGCATTGTTGTTGTTGTCGTCTTTCGACAATCGTTGTCTTATCAATGGAGACAATGGACACCACAATTAAAGTCTTTGTTCAAATCAGCGTTACCATACCTCGTTTTTATACACAGTTGCATCCCTTTGTTTGACAGTTGCTTTAGTTTGCACCAAAGGTGGCGTCCAGCGAACTACATCATCATCATCGTCGTCGTCATCGTCATCAGCAGCATCATTATATTCGGTTCAACGTTCGTTTAACATGCTGACATGTATTGCACAATTTTTAGAAATTGACTTCCAAACTAATCTATCTCTGGCCAGGTTTTTATTTATCCCTTTCTCTTAAGTTCATTATCACTTTCTCCAATAATTTCCTTTGACTTGCCCTGCCGACTGACCCTGTTGTCTCAAATGTTCTACATAACCAAAATACTCTCATCCATTCTTTCAACATGACCAAACCCAACCCCAACCTTAAACCCAACCGTAACCCTAACCCCAACCCCAACCCTAAACCCAACCGTAACCCTAACCCCAATCCCAACCCTAACCAATAAAGTGTCTTCTTCTGCACACACCTTTCTATACCGTCCAAATTTAATCTCAATAAAAGAATGCAGTACCTCCCTACAGTTCCACCTGATTCCGTTAATCTACTTAATGTATAAAGGGTTCCTTGATTTTATTCCGATAAACTAGGAAATTACCAGATCGACAAGCCCAGCAGTATTTAAAAAATTATTTTTGACATTACGTAAGAACTGAAACATTTTTATTGGTGACACTCATTTTAATAAAACTTCAATATTTTTGAAATTCTCAAATCTGCTGCTAAAGTTGATAGGAAAATGGTTGGAACATTTTACCATTCCAGAAAGTGTCTGGCTCCAGATGCAATCCTCTGCCGATATAAGAGCAAGATACGTCCGAAGATGGGGTACTGCTCCCACACCTGGGGAGGTGCCGCTCAAACCACTTTTTCTTGCCTTGCCAGAGTACAAAATCCGCTTCGCAATCGAGTGGGGATGATCTCTCCTGTTCTCTACAGCCTTCTTCTCACAGAAGAGACGTTGCTAGTCTCTCTCTACTCAATCGTTATTTCCATGGAAGATGCTCGACTGAGCTCCAATCTCTGGTTCCTCCTTGTAAGAAATCTACAGCAAGAACGCATCTTTCTACCACAACTGACAAAAAACTTTCCTTTCTTCCTCTGTGTGCTTAAGATCAAAGGGAATTCCTATGAACAGGGTTTCTTTTCTAAAACTCTCCATCTCTGGAACTCATTACAACGAGGCTGCTTTCCTGCAGACTACAACATGGCCGTTTTCAAATCCATATATAATCAAACTTCGTTCATTCCTGTTTCAGAATTTTTGAGATGAGGATTGATAATTTGGATTATTCGGACTACTGTTCTCATCTTGGATTTTATTCTCACAACGTTCCAGCCGATGTAACCTCCGACCTTCCTCAGGTGCATCTTGTTAGACTCGAGGATCTGTACAGAATTTTGAATGGAACCCTTTATTTAATCCACGAGAGGTTGCTTGTGCAAAAAACATCCAAGATGAGAACAGTAGTTCGAATAATCCAACTCATACAAATTCTTCTTCTCTGCACCCTCTCTCTTACAGACGTGATGTAGCTAGTCTCAGTCTTTTCTATAAATACTATTATGTCATGTGTTCTTCAGAATTATGTGATCTATTCCCTGCTTCTTTTGTTCCAGCTCGTTAGACTTGGTCGTCTAGTGTTCTCCATCAATTCGCTGTTTTGATACCTCATTCTAATACAGCTTCCTATTCCAGTAGCTTCTTTTCCAACAACCGCAGGCTTGTGGAACTCTCTTCCTGCTGAATGTTTTCCTCCTACCTATAACCTTGGTATTTTCAAAACTAAGGCCAATAGGAATCTCCTGTCTTTGCGATAATCATATTTTGTTCTTGTTAGCTCCTTACATCAAGTGGCTTCATGCCTTGTCTGGAGCGATTTCCATGAAAAAAAAAAAATTGTTCACTCCATTAAACATTTTCAATTCTCTTATAATGTGCTTCATCATTAAACCAAAACTGCATCAATCTATTTGATAATTGTCCTCGAGTGGATTTTGGCCCTGATGAGTGCTGACTCATTAGAAATATATATATATATATATAACAATGGTGAGGATAACTGTCAGAACCGTTCAAATAATCTAAATAACATCTCGATCTTCTTGACTGATTCTCCCAAATGCAACTTCTTTCAACAAATAAAATCTAATTTAAAAAAATTTTTTAAAAAATAACATGACAATTTCTGACAGTAAAGGAAGGCTTTATGAATGCTAAGTAGGGAAACTTATGAATGCTAAGTAGGGAAACTGAATCACAAAGAAATTTATTTTTCTAAGTCTTCGTTTGTTTTTGGGGTTTTTTATGTTTTTGTTTTTGTAAATACTGAACGAATTTGCTTAAGACGTTCCAGAATAAGTGATTAAAAGAAATAAAAAGGATTTGAAGAAACTGCTTTGGGAAAATTTTTGGCAAATAAACACTTGCGTATCGTAATTCAATTAGTTATGAAAAGCCGCAATTGTTACGACGCCCAAATCTATAGTTTTGTAACGCATTAGAGAACTAATCGCTGAAGTTAAACTGCGAAAACAGAAGAAAATCAATAGAGTTAGTTTCCAAACATGCACGACAGATTTATTCCTTAGAAATGTAATTAGCCAGCCTCTTTCTTTTCTTTAGATAAAAATTTAATAATCTTATTTATCGTATTATGACTCGTTGGGCATCTAGTACGTCAATTAATAATCCTATTTACAAAATATAATAGGAAAATCTCTCTTTATCTCTATCGGTCTTGGGTATGACCTTAAAAGACATCCAGTGGTGAGGCCTCCATTTGGGAGCTGTGGGGAATGTGGAGTTGCCCCTTAGTTGCCATTGCTCCCAGGTTCACTCTGGCCCGGAGTGGTAGTACCTGTAAGGGCCCCATCTATGGGTCAAATAGAACCTACTGGTGCTGTCTGAAGTTATTGACTTCCTGACTCAAAATGCACCAAACATTGATGTTTTATTGTTTTTTTTTCCTTTGCAAAACTCAATCAAGTTCTGCAAAATCCAAAACAAAAAACAACAATTTCCCTCCCTCCTATCTTCTTCTCTCCCCCCCCCTATTTCACTCAACCAAACACCATGAATAAATACTTAAACATATAAAGAACTTGAAGCATAAAAACCTTCACCAAAATGACCAGATTCGGCATTAAATAACCCGAAAAGGGTTGATATGTCGTAAAACAACCAAACCAAAAACCATGATTAAACATTTGAAGATATAAAGAACTTGAAGCATAAAAACCTTCACCAAAATGACAACAATTCAAAATACCAAAGCTCTTAACTAATGACTATAAATGACCCACTGACTTAAGACTCAAATGAAGGATATTTTCTTCTACATTCATGGCAGGAAATGCCTCTTAAGGTTGATGTGTTATTAAGCAATATCTTACCTTACCTCTCTCTCTCTCTTTCTCTCATATATATATATATATATATATATATATATATATATATATATGTGGGGTAAAGTACATAAGTCATGAAAATGAAATGCCGTGGTAGACAAAATGTGTGAAAAAAAGACAAACGGAAAACATGTTAAAATGCAGGAGAAAAACAAAAACAAGAGATTTGACCGGTTTCGTTCGTATTAACGAACGTCTTCAGAAAAAAACTATGCATTACATATGTATAAAAACTATACATATGTAATGTTAGTTTTGAAATAAATAATTTGTATTTTAGCTCTCGCATTCTTACGATCGAGCACTTCATTGATTTCTTTTCAACATACACCAACGCACTCTCTTCAGCTTATGTTTTCACCTGGTAAAGAAATGGGAACTCGCGCATCACTCTCGTTTGGAGATGTTGTACTAATTTTCTGTACCAAAAAATAAATAAATAAATATATATATATATATATATATATATTCCACAGTCGGCCTTTGCCGCAGTTTGCTTAATCTGTGTTAGTTAATAGACTTTCTTGTATGTGGTGTGGCGGCTTAGGTGACAGAGTACTCGCCTCACATGCAAGTAACTCGGGTTTCGAATCCTGAGTTTGGATATGTTCTACTGATGAAGGCAAAAAGAAGGTGAAACTCTAGTCAAGGACTTCTGGTCTATGGCTTTCATGGTTTGTGTGGGCTGCAGCTAATGGCCCACATCATGCTGTGTAACACTAGAATGCAATACGTAATAGCAGTGAAAGGTTTTGTTACCAGGATTGAGTAAAATATCTCATATAAGGTCTTATGAATCTGTGAGCCGCATTTTAATAAAATTGTTAATAATAAAGGGATGTACAGTTAATTCGACCTGTCTCCCCTACATCTTACAGTTGACATGCATAGAGCCTATCAGAGTCAACAAAAGGTGATACGTACACAGTCTGCCAGAGTCAATTGAGAAGCGACGTGTATACCACTGTGTGTCAGAGTCAATGGGAGAGGATGTGTAAACGGTGTGCCAGGCTCAATTGGAGGCGAGTTGTAAACTATGTGCCAGGCTTAATGGGAGGCGATGTGTAAAAGTGTGCCAGGCTATATGAGTGGTTATGTGTAAACTGTGTGCCAGGCTCAATGGGAGGTGATGTGTAAACGGTGTGCCAGGCTCAATGTTAGGTGATGTGTAAACGGTGTGCCAGGCTCAATGGGAGGCGAGTTGTAAATGGTGTGCCAGGCTCAGTGAGAGGCGATGTGTAAACGGTGTGCCAGGTTCAATGTGAAGCGATGTGTAAACTGTGTGCCAGGCTCAATGTGAGGCGAGTTGTAAACTGTGTGCCAGGCTCAATGGGAGGCAGCACGTACACAGTCTGATGGAGTCAACGAAATGGCAGTGTGTATACAGTCTGATGGAGTCAACGAAATGGCAGTGTGTATACAGTCTGTCAGGGTCAACGAAAGGTGACATGTAAACAGCCTAACAAGGTCAACGAAAGGTGGCATGTAAACAGCCTAACAAGGTCAACAAAAAGTGGAAGCTAGCTCTAATTTTACTTGTTAACTTCTAATTGAATTTTCCGATTTTTCTTTACTATAGCCTTAATTGGAAAATTCCATTTTTAACATTATTTTTACACTCTCTGATTTGATCTTGCTTTATATATTGTCATTTTTTTAAAACATTATATGATCATCAATAGATGTAAATTTGTTTTAAGATTTAGGAATCTGGAAATAAAATGTTAGATGGGAGGGGGGGCGTTATTTCAGCCGAGGGTTTCGGCTCCCCTAAGAAACCCCTTCATAAAAAAGAAAGAAAATTGACCTCTGTATCCTCTTTTGCATTAACAATACACAAAGATAATTTCACAATGAAGTTTAATTTCATGACTTATATGAAAGCGTGTAAGAAATTCATCTCATCAGTACTTTACTTGCCCTGAATCGCGACAATTAGATTCAATTGTCAGAGCTTCTCACTTGGCGTCCGGAAAATAGAGGGATATAACCTTAAAAAAGGCACTGACCTTGAAATAAGGGTTATCAAGTGTAAAACCAGACTTCATTAAAAAAAAAAAAATTAACAACAACATAAAAAAAAAACAATTCCCAAAATTTTAATAATTCTGTTTGTTAGCATTTACCTCCCTCCCACCGCGGGGATATGTGACACAAGGTTGGAAGTTGGGGGCTGAAAAGCCAGCGCTCAATAGGAAGAGCACTCTGACCTACAAAAAAATGCCTGGGCAGCCCCGTCGGCATTCCCCGGTAGGGGCGCCTCAGGCAATTAGCAGTAAACTAACCCCTTCTAAAAAGAGAAACGATAAAGCCTGGGATGGTGGACCTCCAAGGACTGCATAGAATCATACCTCAACCTGACAGAAAAAGGGCCACCTAACTAATATGGTCCAGACTCGGTCAAGAACATATACTCGACATGGTATGAAAACACCACCGCACGTATGGTCAGGTTGACCCCGGGTTGACTCTGCTTGTTATCAAATTTCAGAATAGGTTAAATAAAATCAATACCAAGTTTGTTTTCCTACTACTCCTTCAACTTCTTTTGCTATACTCCTACTACCTCCTTTGCTATACTCCTACTACCTCCTTTGCTGTACTCCTACTACCCCCTTTGCTGTACTCCTACTACCCCCTTTGCTGTACTCCTGCTACCCCCTTTGCTGTACTCCTGCTACCCCCTTTGCTGTACTCCTACTACCCCCTTTGCTGTACTCCTACTACCCCCTTTGCTGTACTCCTGCTACCCCCTTTGCTATACTCCTGCTACCCCCTTTGCTGTACTCCTACTACCTCCTTTGCTGTACTCCTACTACCCCCTTTGCTATACTCCTGCTACCCCCTTTGCTATACTCCTGCTACCTCCTTTGCTATCCTCCTTCTACCTCCTTTGCTATACTCCTGCTACCCCCTTTGCTATACTCCTACTACCCCTTTTGCTATACTCCTGCTACCCCCTTTGCTATACTCCTGCTACCTCCTTTGCTATACTCCTGCTACCTCCTTTGCTATCCTCCTTCTACCTCCTTTGCTATACTCCTGCTACCTCCTTTGCTATACTCCTACTCATTCCTTTGCTATGCTACTAGTCATATTATTATACTTCTTGTAGAATTTGCTTTATTCGGACTACTGTTCTCATCTTGGTGTTTTTATCACAGCGTTTCGGCCGATGTAACCTCCGACCTTCTTCAGGTGTACTTTGTCGAACTCGGGAATCTTTGTCGGACTGCGTTAATCGGCGTGCTCAAACATGAAGGCTTTGTAATGATCGAAGAACACATTTTGCTTTTTATATAAAAATATAATTCATTTATGCTGAACAAAAAATAAACATTTTTAAAACCCAAAGAATATTCGGCTGAATCGGCCGTCACACGTCTTGTCCCATTCAAGTTGAAAAGCCGACTGTGTTATTTCGCTCCAGACTGAGCAAAAGACAAGGGAGAGAGAGAGAGAAGGCACAATATACAACACATACATTGTTCTGAGTTTCAATAGATGTTTTGTTTTCAGGATGGTATGTCAACTCGTTGACCTTTGAATTGATTGTCTCAGAGTACAATGTTTATACTTAAAATCATCAAGCTGTCAGCCCACAGTCTGATTGATGACAATCTTTTCTTTGGTCACATTCTGGGTGTGAAAACACAATTGTCGATTTCTAATTCTCTCCTCGAAAAAAAAAAACCGACACCAACTTTGGCACGGTGATGATTGAATATAGGGAGCTCCCCAGAAAAGGGGCACTCATCATTGTGCCACAATGGGAATTCCGCCTGATACTAGGCACATGAAGGAAGAACGAAAATTTTTTGTGCGGTTGTGGTAGGAAAACAAGTTCTTGCTGTGAATGTCTCACAAGGAGGAACCAGAGATTGGAGCTCAGTCGAGCATCTTCCATGGAAATAGTGATAGATAACTTTTTGTGTAATGTCGATACAAATTTATTTATCTTTTAAATAAGACCGTAATGAAAGGAAAAGAAAGAAGAAATCAATCTGCCGTTTAACTTGCAATTTAGAAATAGATCACAACTTGTTGAAAATCGGTCCCTTTAAAGAAAGAAACATTTGAACACAAATGCTAAATATTTGTCTAGAAAATAAAAAAATGTTGCGAAACAAAATTATTTGTTGTATTAAAATCAAACCAATCATTGAATTAATAAACAATAACAAATAATAGTTAATTAATAAAATGTCCTTTTTCATAAGCAATATGCAAATTCGTTAAGCTTGGAATGTATGTGTTGTATATTGTGTCTTCTCTCTCTCTCCCTTTTCTCTCGCTCAGTCTGGAGCGAAATAACAGTCGGCATATACATAAGCAGTATATAAAAGATGGTGTGTCTATTGTGTAAAGTTGAATTAACTTTAAATACAGCGTTTTGGCTTTACTGTTAGTGCGAGAAATGGACCCAATTTTCACATTTATTTATTGAGATAATAATACATACTAAGGCATTTCATGTTCGTACGTACGTTATCACCTTTCACACACATTCATTTAGATTAGCCATCTACCCGTCTCATCTTGTTACTGATGTAACGTCCTTTATTTTCTTATTTCATATTTAGACAGACGTTAAAAAGACAGACAGGCATTCTTATATTAGTCCTTCCTAGTCTGGTACAAGGCCCACCTTACTGACTATTATCACGTCTGTCCTTCTTGGATAAGTTTTCTGTTTGTACTTCCATGTCCGAGAGGATTTGGGGCTTTTCATTTTCCAATAATATTTTCAGTTTTTGGCTGCACCATTTGTCTGCATGTTCAAGTGCAGACGTTTGCATAGTTCCCAGTGAACTGCCTTACCCACGCAATTGTGTCTGTTTTTACATTCTTTTGGGGCTTGTTTCATTTATGTGATTTACCGTTTCGTCTCTTTGTCCACAGAGTCTACATTTACTCTTTTCCTGGGTTTTGCCTATTTTAGCTTTGATATAATACGTTTTGATCGTGTTGTTCTGTGCAGCTGTCAGTAGTGTATTGTTATTAGTATTATTTTTATTATTATTATTATTATACCAAAACTGAATTAATAAAAGTTTGTTCCCATATGCCCTTTTCCTTATATATTTTAATCACACAAAATACATGCTAAAATATTCGTCAGGTTCGAGATTGAGTTATCTTTAAAAAACATCCATTCTTATTGTTCTCATTCCATGCATAAAATTCTCATGTCCCCCTTTACACTCCCCCACCCCTTGCTTTTACTTAATTCTGGAATAAAATCTTTAATCTTTTTCTTTGTTTTGTTTTGTAGACTTTCTTTCCATACAGCTCGGTGAATGACACCGGAGTCGTATATGATAGATCCCACACAATCCCAGAAATGCGAAACTATTTAGTTGACAAAGTCGCAGGGGAGAAAAGGTGGCAGACACTCCAGCCAGTAAGGTAAGTTACTCATTTTAGTATTTGGAATTTCTAACATTTTTTTAAAGTCTTCTCTTTAAACAGAAAATTTCCTGTTGTAGTGTGGCCCTTTACTTATTAGGGTGATGACAAAAATTGTCATTTCTTTATTCTGCATGCTACTGCTACTTTGTCGTGCATGCTGTTGTTGTTTATTGCTTAACTACTTTGTTGATTGAGTGGTAATCTCAGGGAAGTCATTGTTAGTATATACAAAACACCATAAAGAAGAAAACACGTACAACTATCTTTATAAAAAAGTTTTTTTCTATTTTATTGATGTAAGCAACATGCAATAGCATTATGCTGATAATTCATTCACGCATTATTTGTGAGACTGCTACACATCCCAATCTATCTGCAAACGCGTAGTGAGCTGCTTTCTCTGTACCTGGCTTGACGTTAACTCGTATGGCCTTCTTCTCTTTCGCTCTGCCGTACCACATTCTGTCTCTGTCTATCTATTTCACTTTACCGTGTGTGTCATCGATTTACGTCATGCACATTCTTCTGCATTCAAATATTTCCCAAATTTTTAATAACTCAGATGTGGACGAAGTATATCTGGATGGCAAAACTAGTGAGGTTATCGAAAGGTTTTATTACTTTGGTGATACCATTGAATCACAGGGTGGGACTAGTGTGATTGCAAGTGTTAGAAGTGAATGGAGTAAGTTCAGGGAACTTGTGCTATTACTAACCAGCAGGGCGTTACCACTGTCGACTAAGGGAAGAGTCAATAAGGTATATATATACAGTATGATGATGTATAGAAGTGAAACCTGGCGAGTGAAGGCGGAATACATGCGTTTCATGGAAAGAAGTGATATGAGAATGATACACTGGATGTGTAATGTGAGTCTTTAAGACAGGCTTAGATCTGATGACCTCAGAAGGATTAAATCTGTACAGAATAGGGAGATGTGCACAGAACAGGAGAGATAAATAAAGAGCTGACCAGAGATAGGTTTGTGTGGAAATCTATTTTTGGCCATTTTTAACAAGAGCCAACAAACCAAAAAGGGGGTGAAAAAAACAAATGTACATCAAATGAATGTTACCAAAGGCAAGATAAGTTACTCTTCTACCTACCTGGATATTTTTTTGTGTCTTAACTTATTTTAAAGCGTTTCTTGATTCAATACAAAACTAGCGTTAACTCTGTTAAATTAGAACGAAAAACGAAATGGCTGACATTACACGGTCATGTGGAATCCCGATAATCTCTCAAAAACCGAAAATTAAACAGAATCACAGTAATTTTCAACCATACTTTTGTGTAATTTTTGAGTGATTATCAAGACTCCACGTGACCGTCTAATGTCAGCCTTTTTTTCCCGCTCTAACTTAAGAGTTGACACTAGTTCTGGGCTCTTGTTAAAAATGCCCCAATTTCTTAAAGCCGTCCAACACATGCCAGCATGTAAAACGGGCGTTACACCGAATATGATGATAATGATAATCGTTGGCTAACTACTTCTGGGTGTTACATCATAATATGAACACAGAAATGAAACAATACATTTAACACCCCCACTCCTCATTGAGCCCTTTCTTTCCTCTTTTGGGGGAGCAGGTAAAGGCGGAGGTAGGTTGTGCCAGCTAAGATGTTATGGGTAAACAGTTTTGTTTATTGGCAAAAACGGACAGTTTGGAAATTTTTGGGTTGGAAAAATTCAAATGGAACCAATTAATTCTTAGAAATCAGATTATAATTATTTGTTGGGGAAAACATAAACACGAGAAAATGGAGGATTTTTAATTGGAGTCTAATGAGTATTTTTAGTTTTTTTTTTTATTTAGATATGTCCAAGGATCGCTTTAAGAGGCTCTGTCTGTTGGTCTGTCAGGTTTAGATGCGTCCAAGCATCTTTATGAAAGGCTTGGTCGGTCTGTCATACTTAATTTTGAAATAGCATTTTACTCTGTATATCCTGGTTAAGTTTGATATGGCAATTTTAAATGCAACCCACTGCTATTTTATTATTATATTAAGTGTGAGTCAATCAAAGTTTGTTTACCGAAGGCTTTTTTTCCTATATACATTAATATGTATTCATCAACGTTTCGTTTTTATTTCAAGACTTTCACAGAATGATTGCGATCACCGTTGCAGTCATATCGTTGTGAATCATTTTCATTATTTTGATGAACTTCTCTAGACAACCAGCTTTTGATAAAAATTTTCCAGAGAAGTTTACGGCTTACACTATCAAAGGCTTTTGATAGATGGATGAAAGCTATACATAGAGGTTGCTCTTGCCCATTTTTCCTGAAGCTGTCGTTTGTGCCACAAGCTGGTCGAAAGCTACATTGTGACTTGGGTAAAACAACCTCAGCGAGATGTGTAATTAAAACATCTCTCTTAGGGCGTAAACAATAATATAGTCTATAAGATGCCAATGCTTTGATCGCGGGTGTTGCCAAGTGGTCTTGCATTTGTCTTTTTGTCTAAAAAGCGTGTTAGTGACAATGAGATTGTATTCGGCACATTTTGAAAGTAAAAATGTTCCATTCGAGTTTATTTTACCCACACCCTCTTTGCCAATGGTTCCTTTCCAAATTTGAGAATCCATACCAACCCTCGCATTAAAGTCACCAAGAAGAATGATTTTATTTTCAATCAGGACGATGGAAAGCAGTTTGTCAAGGGCATTGTAGAACGCCTCCTTGTTTGTTCATCGGCATCGAGTGTGGGAGCATATACGCTGATTACTGTGGCATAAGAGTTTTCCCCAGTTTAAACTCTAAGGGTCATAAGGCGTTCGTTTATGCCGACTTGTAATTCACTGAGTCTCAACATCAATCTGTTCGTTATAGCGAAGCCGACCCCATGTAGTCGTGGATTGTCAGGCTCGTAGCCCTTCCAGAAAATTGTGTAGCCGCCACCTTCTTCACACAGATGTCTTTCACCTGAAAGGCGGGTTTCTGAAAGTGCTGCAATATCGATGTCGAGTCTCTGAAAGGTTTAAGTCCAGTCAGGTACGGACATTCCATGATGCCATTTTTAATTTTACTTCATTATTTCGACCGCAATTAAGGTGAAACCCCCTGAAAGCGGTTTTCCAGACATGTTAAGGTGAAACAAACTATTTTATGGGCACCTTTTTCTAGCCCCCTCCCCATTCGGGGTGAGTAGAGTGGGTCCTTGAAAAGGGCTGCTCAGTCATGGATGTCATTGCCGAATAACTCTCTTGCTTCGGATCCAAGAGCGAAGTGACTGAACTAATCATCCCCTGCCGGTTGAACACTAAAGACTTTCAGATATGTCCCCACCGTGTTCTTCAGATCGCTGCCAGACTTTCTTCCATTCTTCTCTTCGAACTGAACTAATCATCCCCTGCAGGACGTGTCGGTTGAGCACTAAAGACTTTCAGATATCACAATCCTGTCCCCACCGTGTTCTTCAGATCGCCACCAGACTTCCTTCCATTCTTCTCTTCGATCTTTTGTGCCACTACTTGAGTCCCTGGAGACACCCGTGCGTGGGTTTGTTTAACATGGATACGTTGATGCACAAACAACAGACCCATCATCTTGGGCAGGCAAGTTTATGTTCAGTTGCACAAAAATCGAGACGACCAAACCCTCTGACTGGTTGCAACTCTTCATCCGCCTTCGCAACCTTACACACAGACTGGTCTACCGTTGAGGGATTTTTCGCAGTGTCCGCACACTGGACTATTTGCTGCCACCCAGTATGGCTCTGTTATGCTAAACTCATCCACATGCCAGCTCATTTCTCAGCTATTGATTTGTTTAATTTCGTCTGTCTGAGAAACATCCGCCTTCCTGTTGACAAAGGCTTTGACCTGTGTAGGTAGAGGGTGGTCATTCTCTCATTAGCCGCTTGAGAGGTGACCACGCCTGTATGGTAACTCTCTGGAATATGAGAGGGAGGCTAACAAGTGCTACACCTTGCCCAAGTGTGACCTGGAACTGTGCAAAGCAGGGGCGTTCAGCTCTCTGGGGTATTTTACGTACCGTCCAGAGCATATATAAATAATATGGATGCCTGCCCGAGGTGGTGATTTCAGAGACGCTGTGGATGAAGGGGCATACGATGTGAGTTTATTTTGGTTGTCGGACGTTTATTTTTGTCACATCACAATGTACAATTTTTCTAATTGAGAATTCTTTTGTCTTTCTGATGAATTCAGAGAGGAAAGATTCGATATGGACATACAGATGTTGGTTGGTCACCTACTGAACGAAATGCAACCATAAAATTGTACCAAAAGGGTTGTTTTCAAAAATTGCTTCATAAGATAAATAAAAATCTTGGCCTTTGGAATGTAACAAAATTTTGTTTATATATATATATATATATATATATATATATATATATATATATATATTTCATGATTTTTGGGAGAGTATAGAATTTTATTATCACAAGCATGAAGGGAAGATATTCTTTATCATTGATGATTAAAAGTAAAAAAAAAACAGCCGACCAGTTTCGCCCTCACTCAACAAGGTACCGTGCCTCATTTAGAGAAAGAGTTACTCTCTTTTCTCATTGTGGCCACCTAATTTACATACGTCTCTCTGTAAACACCACAAACACGTATGTAAATTAGATAGTAAAATAAATCTCTTTACTTCTATATAAAAATAATTGCAGTAATTATAATAAGAGATTTATGATTTTTAGTTATGTAAGAAGAATGTCTCAAGAGTTATGTTAATAAACTTTTGAATGGAATCAAAGTGGGACAAATAATGGTAGTGGTTGTGACCCAATGGGTCACAGATACGTCTAGTGTCTACATGAGTCTCTGTCTGCCCATCCTGCGATTGGTTGGTCACGCTCAAAATTTAAATGACATTTTTATTTTTATCGTTAAAGATGCTGCTTAAATGGATGCACAAAAAAACAAATATTGTTGACGAAGAATGAAAATAATCACCTCATTAAACCATCGATTTATCTTCGCCGTAATTGCGCGCGTCTTATTTCTCAGAGCAATAGGTAAATTTTGATTAACCTGGATAGATATAGATGCAATTTAATGGATACACCGATGCAGCGATGTGTGGCTGTTCTGTAGAGGACATATGAAAACAAGCACAAAACCGCCATTGAGTTGAATGCGTATTCTCTCATCATGAAAAGTACCTCATGCAAATTAGACGGCCTCCGCCGTTGCACATGGAAATGTTGACTCGACTGTCAAACCAATAAATTGTTGCATGTGGTCGATGAAAGACGATGGCTAAGAGCAATGTGTAGTATCTGTTCTAATACTACACTTGCCAGGTTTCACTTCCATACATTGCGTATACATGCCTCATAGACTCTCTGGTGATACCAGATCAGGCTGCCCTGTGGCTCCCTGAGACGAAATTCACCTACATTGACGTTTTTTTTTTTTTTTTTTTTTGTAAAACTTAATTATGTTCTACAAAACCAAAAACAAAAACAACAGCCCCTCTCCCTTTCTCCCTCCCCTTTTTTATTTTTATTTTTCCTACCCTACTCCCGGTCCTGGATATGACCTTTAAACTACATCCGATGGTGAGATCCGGCTTACGGACTTTGGGGAATGTGGAGCCTCCTCTTAATTACCATTGCTCCCAGGTCCACCCTGACCCGGAGTGGTAGTACCTGTTAGGGTCCCAACTATGGGTTAAATAGAAACAGATATTAAAAGGGGAAAGAAACAAAAAAGAGAAGAAAACAAGACCAGATTCGGCATTAAATAACCCAAAAAGGGTTGATATGCCGTAAAACAAAACTACCAAACCAAAAACCCTGATTAAACATTTGAAGATATAAAGAACTTGAAGCATAAAAACTTTCACTATAATGACCAGATTCGGCATTAAATAACCCAAAAAGGGTTGATATGCCGTAAAACAAAACTACCAAACCAAACCTCATAAACTCTTCCCTTGGTCAACAATGGTAATGCTCTGCTGGTTAGTAATGACAGAAGTTCCCTGAACTTACTCTGTCCATTTCTAACTCTTACAATTTGCTAAGAATGATGCTGCACTTAGTCTATTCTGTTCTCGGTCAGTGAAAGAGAATTCCTTGTAGACTTAGGCAATTTTAATTTTTGTTCCAATCCAGAATGCCCCTTTTTGGGGAGCTGGATTTTCCCCATATTTAAAACCGACCTGTTGTTTAACTGCCCTCCTTGTGCGGCATGTAAATAGGAACTCTTGCAATCAGAGCTAAATATAAAAATCGATGCATGATTTTCTCCGCAGTAAAAACCTACTTTGTCTAACTCTGCCCTCGTGGGGAGCCACGCACATAGGGACTCAGTTTTGTTGGTAATCGCCTAGCATATCACGCATTCGCTAAAGGTTACATTTTTGTTGCCGATTACGTGCTCGTTGCTTCAACCACTCTCTAATATTTCCTCATGTCTCTGTCAGCGTTTAGAGAAAGAGTGACTTTCTCTTTTTGCTTGTTGCCGGTTACGCGTTCGTTGAAAACCATCTTTTTGTTGAGGGCTGCCCAAGTCGAGTGGCTAGTCAACACTGTTATATCGTCAGAATGCCGAAGCAGCACTTTGCAACAAAGTGCTGATCGGCCAATTACATCTTGACTGTTTCTGGACAAGAGGTTAAAAAAGTACAATGGGAATCAACTGAGAAACCACATGAGATTCTGAACTAAAGCCAGACATTAATGAAACAAGATACGTCTGAAGAGACCTCACATCAAAACCATCTCTACATTCTGTCAATAATCTCACCTGTGAATTCATGCATTCGTCTGTGCAGCCATTGGAAGTGGAGGCAGGACTGTGATCATTTCACAACCAATAAATTATATATATATATATATATATATATATATATATATATATATATCTGTGTGTGAAAGACAAACGGAAAAACAAATTTAAATACAGGAATAAATCATCAAGAAACGAGAGATTTTACCGGTGTAGTTCGGAACGACGAACGTCTTCAGAAAAAGTAAAGATTTTAAATGTATTCGATAACAGTAAAAACAGAGGAAGAAGAAGAAGGAGTGAAAATATTTCATGAGATGAGAAGGGGAGCAGTCAGAGCAAGCCCTCTGGGAATGAGATAGGCCGTTGGTTTCTCTGGGGATCTTAGCTAAAGGATTGTGTTGATTGGACTTATATTTGATTTGGCCGGGATAAAACATATCATTTTTGCAAGTCTGCTATTCAACCTAAGAAAACGAGTAGCATTTGTAATCTCCAAAAAAAAATAAACATCTGTTAATTGTTTATAAACTGAACTTGTGGTTTTGCTTGGAAAGAGATTCTTTGTTGCAACACTGACTGAGTCAGACGGCAACCTTGAATCAGGCACATCGAACGGGACGACCACAGCCAGTGCAGTTAACGCACTCATGTATATGTGTGTATGTATATGTGTATATACATGTGTGTATACAGTATATGTGTGTGCATATATATATATATATATTTTTAGAATAAATAAATAATTTATTTTATAAAACAAAAAAAATGCGTTGTTCAGGTTTTTCAAATTTTTTTTCTTATTGCCATTCCGTCAACGTTTCAAGTTGTGGACTTTTTCATTTTACCCATAACCGCGTGGTATACACACCGGCATTCAACACAAATTGTCATTACATTTCAACTTGACTGCGACAAATATGTCTAAATCAAGAAGAATTAAACGAAAAGAAAGAGGAAAAATAAAATGCCTATACTTTTGAAAATGGCGTATGTCGCTGAAAGTACTCAAGTTTTTAGAATAACTTATTTTATAAAACAAAAAAAAAATGCGTTCAGGTTTTTCAAAATATTTTTTTATTGCCATTCCGCCAACGTTTCAAGTGTGGCCTTTTTCATTTTATATATATATATATATATATATATATATATATAATAATGGTAATAATCCAGGTGAAAAATATCCACAGGGTGGTAATCCAGAGAATTTTAACCGGGTTTATAAAAAGTGCTCAATATCAGAATAGAGCTTTATATATGATAATTTTATTTACACAGACATATACAAAATCTGCGACACTGGCATGTCGATGTTATCGATCAACAGTTACTATAAACTGAGATCTCATCAGGCAGAGTTAGAATCCGATCTTAACCTCAGATCATATTTGGTTTATAAAATGTGCTCAATATCAGAATAGAGCTTTATATATGATAATTTTATTTACACAGACATGTACAAAATCTGCGACACTGGCATGTCGATGTTATCGATCGACAGTTACTATAAACTGAGATCTCATCAGGCAGAGTTAGAATCCGATCTTAACCTCAGATCATATTTGGATTAGGTTAAGATCGGATTCTAACTCTCCCTGATGAGATCTCAGTTTATAGTAACTGTTGATCGATAACATCGACATGCCAGTGTCGCAGATTTTGTACATGTCTGTGTAAATAAAATTATCATATATATATATATATATATATATATATATATATATATATATATACTGCTGGTAATTTTTTAATATACAGAGGGCTATGATGTGTCTACGGGTTTTGTTTTTAGAAAAGCTATAAGAGACTATATGTATAATTATAGTAAAATATTGTTAAAGTATACTTGGGTTGTTGAAAAAAGAAATCCTATGCAGGTAAAATGTAGATATATATAAAAAAGCAATCAACAGTGAAGTGTATATCCTCCCCCTCCCCCTCATCTCCTAACATTATTGTTAAAGAGAAACTAATCTCAGACTTGTTTATAAAATGTCTCAAAGATGTTTTTTGGCTAAAAACCATATTTATTATGTTGTTGGGAAAATATTTTGATTGATCAAGAAAATCACTACTATCAAAAAAGTAATTAGCTTCACGAGTGCTCTCCCTTTCTCCCTCTCTCCTTCGGTCGTCGTCATTTCTCCTTTCTCCTCCCCCATTTCTCCTCCCCCCCTTTCCGTCATCATTTCTTTCCTTCTCCCCCTTCTGTTATCATCTCTGTCCTCTTTCTCCTTCCATCGTCATTTCTCCACCCCTCCCTTCCATCGTCGTCTCTCCTCCCCTCCCCTCCCTTCCATCGTCGTCTCTCCTCTCCTCCCCTCCCTTCCATCGTTGTCTCTCCTCCCCTCCTTTCAATCGTTGTCTCTCCTCCCCTCCCTTCCATCGTTAAATCTCCTCCCCTCCCTCGTCGTCTCTCCTCCCCTCCCCTCCCCTCACTTCCATCGTCGTCCTACCTTCCGTTGTCGTCTCTCCCCTCCTCCCCCTTCCGTTGTCGTCTCTCCCCTCCCCCCCCTTCCGTTGTCGTCTCTCCCCTCCTCCCCCTTCCGTTGTCGTCTCTCCCCTCCTCCGTTGTCGTCTCTCTCTCCTCCTCCCCCTTCCATTGTCGTCTCTCTCTCCTTACCCTTTCCGTTGTCGTCTCTCTCTCCTTCCCCCCTTCCGTTGTTGTCTCTCTCTCCTTCCCCCCTTCCGTTGTCGTCTCTCTCTCCTTCCCCCCTTCCGTTGTCGTCTCTCTCTCCTTCCCCTCCTTCCGTTGTCGTCTCTCTCTCCTTCCCCCCCTTCCGTTGTCGTCTCTCTCTCCTTCCCCCCTTCCGTTGTCGTCTCTCTCTCCTTCCCCTCCTTCCGTTGTCGTCTCTCTCTCCTTCCCCCCCTTCCGTTGTCGTCTCTCTCCTTCCCCCCCTTCCGTTGTCGTCTCTCTCCTTCCCCCCTTCCGTTGTCGTCTCTCTCTCTCTCCTTCCCCCCTTCCGTTGTCGTCTCTCTCTCTCCTTCCCCCCTTCCGTTGTCGTCTCTCTCTCCTTCCCCCCTTCCGGTGTCGTCTCTCTCTCTCTCCTTCCCCCCCTTCCGGTGTCGTCTCTCTCTCTCCTTCCCCCCCTTCCGGTGTCGTCTCTCTCTCTCCTTCCCCCCCTTCCGTTGTCGTCTCTCTCTCCTTCCCCCCCTTCCGTTGTCGTCTCTCTCTCCTCCTCCCCCTTCCGTTGTCGTCTCTCTCTCCTCCTCCCCCTTCCGTTGTCGTCTCTCTCTCCTCCTCCCCCCCTTCCGTTGTCGTCTCTCTCCTCCTCCCTCTTCCGTTGTCGTCTCTCTCCTCCTCCACCTTCCGTTGTCGTCTCTCTCCTCCTCCACCTTCCGTCATCCCTTTCTTCCTCCTCCTCCTTCCGTCATCAATTTCTCCCTCCCCCTCCCCCTTCCGTCACCCTTTTCTCTCTCTTCCTTCCCCTTTCGTAATCATCTCTTTTCTCTTTCCTCGTCCTCCCTCTTTCTGTTATCATTTCTCTTTCTTCCCCTTCCCCCATCATCTCTCGCCCTCTCCCCTTAGTCCGTCGTCATCTCCCCCCCCCTCCCGCCTGCCGGCATCGTCCCCTCCTTCTGTTATCATTTCTCTTTCTCCCCTTTCGTTATCATCTTTCCCTTTCTTTTCTATCTCCCTCTCTCTCTCTCTCTCTCTCTCTCTTTCTCTGCCAGTTTTATCCAATTCACCAGAACTAACTTTTAAAATTTCAAACTTAATACAGTAACACAGAAAGCTATTTAGTGCTTACTCTTTGTTATGATGTAAAGAAATGAAACCTGGCCAATGAGGGTCAGCGATATGTGTTGTATGTATAGAAATGATGCGATGGATGTGCAATGCGAGTCTTAAAGACATTCTAGGAACAAAGTGTGGTAGATTTTCTGTTTTCAGAGAAATACTTCTAGACTGAGGAAATTTTAATTTTTGTCCTAATCCAGAGGGTCCCTTTTTGGGGAGCTGGATTTTCCCCACATTACAAACCGACCTTATGTCTTACTCTGTCTACGTGGGGAGTAAATCCCTTCCATCGTCTGGTGATACCAGATCAGGCTGCCCTGTGGCTCCCTGAGACGAAATTCACCTACATTGACGTTTTTTTTTTTTTTTTTTTTTTTTTGTAAAACTTAATTATGTTCTACAAAACCAAAAACAAAAACAACAGCCCCTCTCCCTTTCTCCCTCCCCTTTTTTATTTTATTTTTAGAACTTGAAGCATAAATCTTTTACTATAATGACCAGATTCGGCATTAAATAACCCAAAAAGGGTTGATATGCCGTAAAACAAAACTACCAAACCAAAAACGATGATTAAACATTTGAAGATATAAAGAACTTGAAGCAAAACTTTTACTATAATGACCAGATTCGGCATTAAATAACCCAAAAAGGGTTGATATGCCGTAAAACAAAACTACCAAACCAAAAACGATGATTAAACATTTGAAGATATAAAGAACTTGAAGCATAAATCTTTTACTATAATGACCAGATTCGGCATTAAATAACCCAAAAAGGGTTGATATGCCGTAAAACAAAACTACCAAACCAAAAACGATGATTAAACATTTGAAGATATAAAGAACTTGAAGCATAAAAACTTTTACTATAATGACCAGATTCGGCATTAAATAACCCAAAAAGGGTTGATATGCCGTAAAACAAAACTACCAAACCAAAAACGATGATTAAACATTTGAAGATATAAAGAACTTGAAGCATAAAAACTTTTACTATAATGACCAGATTCGGCATTAAATAACCCAAAAAGGGTTGATATGCCGTAAAACAAAACTACCAAACCATACCAAACCTTCCATCGTCGGTCCCCCTTCTGTAGTCGTCTCTCTCCTCCTCCCCCTTTTCGTTGTCGGCTCTCTCCTCCTCCACCCTTTCCTCGTCATCTTCCTCTTCCCCCCCCTGTCATCGTCATCATAGGGACAGGCTTATATCTGATGATCTCAGAGGAAGATTAAATTGTGACAATATAGGGAGATGCATGCAGAACAGGAGACTTTGTTGGTTTAGTCACATTGAAAGAATGGATGGGAATGCTTGAGTTAGTAGATGTAGAATAGTTAATGTAACAAGTTGACAGGGGAATGCCAAGTAAAACATGGGAGGAAGTGATAAAGGGGATTTGAGAGAAAGAGCTCTAAATAAAGATCTGGCTGGAGAAAGGGAGGGGGGGGAGTCAATTTCTAAAAGCCGTCCAACACATGCCAGCTTTTAAAACAAACGTTAAACTGAAGATAATGATTTGGATTATTTGGATTATTCAGACTACTGTTCTTAGATTGGATGTTATTCTTACAACGTTTTGGCCGATGTAACCTCCGACCTTCTTCAGGTGTGTCTTGTCGAATTCGGGAATCTGGACAGAAATTTGAACTGAACCCTTCATTTAATCCACGGAGGTAGATTGCTCTCGTTCCGTCAACCATGACTGGGTAGAAGTCTGAAGTAATTTTTAATTTTATTCGTAGTATCGCCTTGAGCGAGGATTGAACCTTCATCCTTCAGAAGACCGCTGATGATGATGATTTCTTTTCTTTTCACTACCAACCTACCAATTAGGGGTAGAGAGCAGAGATATTACCTACTTCACAAATATTTTCCTCGTGGTAGAGCCACTGGTAACCACTTCATCCTCTCAGACTTTGGCAAATTGACCAAGGAATCGTGCTTCCATTCCTTAATAGGATTCTTTGAGTGGACTTCTTGTTTTATACGGAACTTTCCCGTCTTTCTTATTTCCTCCTTAATTCGTGAAAGGACAAAGTAATTCCTCTCGATGCCAATTCTTTAACCTCCTTACCCTTGGAGATTTCGCGTTAGCATATTCTCTTATTGTCTTGGTTTGTTTTCGTGCAGTGCCGCCAAAACCTGTGGCAACACGAGCAGAATTCAGCCAACACCTGCACATACTGCAGCCGCTGATGTCATGCATAAGACATATTAAACATGCACTTGAAGCACACATACATATATATATATATCTATAAGTATACATTTTTATTTATACAAACATTATTGGTTACATATGTGCATACATGTTTCGGTTGTACTCTTCATAGAGAGTCAACCTCTTCAGACCAAAGACTTCAGAGAAGTGGCACAATAATGTTTGTATAAATAAAAATGTATACTTATGAACAGCTGGACTTGTTATTGAGCACTTTTTATAAACACTTGAGTTTCAACGGATTTACATCTACAGAAACTAATACAATACATGTATTATATATATATATATATATATATATATATAATTATTAATGACAATATATGTATTAGCATATACTATCAGTACTCTTTTACTTTGCAGTCTCTTTAAAAGATTCAGCTCGATGATTGTCAATTAGTGACAACAGAGCAAATATAAGTCAGGTTCATATTATATTCCAATAACCATGTTTTTTAAAAATTATTTTTATTTTTTCACATTTCCAAAAAACATAACATTTCTGTGAGATATATTTTTTACGGTCCGTTTCATTTGTCTTGTGCCAAACAACATTTTTATGTCAATATCGTCTCTGCAACATTACAAAATCATCAGAAAAATTCACAAAGAATAAAATGTTCTTGGATTAAAGTGTCTTGAATAAACCTACACTATACAGTGGTTCATTTTTGGGTGAAACCAAACAAAAAACAAGGAAAAGCACAAACTCACACGTGGGGGAACCCACTAATACGCCATTTTATATATATATATATATATAAACTAGATGTACCCGTGACTCATTGGGTTATAACAATTACGATTATTTGTTCCAATCTGATTTCATTCAAAGATTCATAAACTGCGACATAAAACATCACTCAATAAGTCCCAGGCCTGACACATAGGTGGCGCCCTCTAACATATCGTGCCAAGTGAAAAATATATTATTATTTTCCCTCTTTGTCAGGAGGTTAGACACAAGATCGGGTGCGGTTTTGAGAAGCCAACGCACTCTGGCCTACAAAAAATGTCCGAGCAGCCCTGTCAGCATTTCCCAGTAAGGGCGCCTCAGGCGATTAGCAGTAAACTAACCACGCTTCTCAGAGAGAAGGTAAAGCGTGGGAGGATGGACTTGTGAGGACTCAACAGAATCATACCCCAAAGCAACTGTCAGAATGAATATATATATATATATATATATATATATATATATATATATATATATATAGTACTGTTTCGTAATCGTCAAACCTGGTGGAGTTTTAGAATCCATTCTTAACATGGAGAAGGGGGTGGGGCTTCGGTAATATTCGGAACGGTGTACTTGCTTCGCCTTTTTCGATTTTGTAGCATTCATTGTACATACGTCATGCCAGAAAAATATATGGTTGACGTTTTCGAAACAGAACCACATATATATATATATATATATATATATATATATGTATGTATATGGGAAGTGAAATAGGAAAAACCAAAAGATGTTTTTGTTTTTTTATGCATTCATCAACGTTTCGTCTTTATTTGTAAGACTTCCTCAGGATGATGATTTTAAGAAAAATGTCATGTAAGTACATGAAAATATTGGGTTGACATGATGGTTAATGAAAAAAAGTAGTAGCCACTACTGGGAGCGCAGGACCAAGGTCCGGGCTGAGAGAAGTCGGTGGCAGGGAGTGAAATGAATGTGGATGGCTGTGAGTGAAAAGGGGGAGGAGTGGAGGTGTTAGTGAATTAGTCTTAGGGTGGGAGAGAGGGGAGGGGGGGTGCTGAGGTTTGATGAATACATAAAAAAAAAAATTATTTTGCTTTTTCTTTTTTCATTTCCCATTACGTCGGATTACCTTCCTTTCTCATCTATATATATATATATATATATATATATATATAAAATGATATTATTAAATTCTGATCCACATACACATGTGTTTCAATCGTTTTCCGGGAATCATCAGCGTGGAGGATGATTGCACATAACAACCGGGTGGGGCAGAAATGTAGTTGCCGGCCACAATTTAGGTGGGACATTCAAGGAGAACAAATCAACACTACCAAAACTACCATTTAAGGGGTAAAATGTAAATTTAAGGGGTAAAATGTAAATTTAAAGGGGTAAATGCCATCATTAAAGACCAAGTAAAAATATCTATACTTTGCTCCTTGAATTAAAAAGTTAAGGAATGTAAATAAAATTAAAAAATAGTCAACAAATTCCTCTAGTTTCTAGCTGCTTTGATTACACAGCAACATTTTTTTTAAAAAACTGTTTTTAAACAGACATTTCACGTGCATTGTCGTCGGCGGCATAAAACGGCCCATGTGCTTTCACAGATTAGTACCCATGCTAATTTTGACCCCGTCGTTAGGATTAGAGTTAGGGTTAGCATTAGGGTTTATGGTTAGGGTCAAAGTTAGCATGGGTCATAATCTGTAAAAGTACCGAAGCCCATGTAGCATAATTGTTAGAGTGTTCGCTAATGGGCCGGGAGATCAGGGTTCAATCCTCAGTCGAGGCATACCAAAGACTCTAAAAATGGTAGTTGATGCTCCTTTGCTAAATACTCAGCATTATAAGGTAAGGATCAAGGGTAAGTGGAGTAATTCTGGGAAAGTAGTGGCGCCCTCCCCTATATCTAGCTCCGGTTGGCTCTCGACTATGGTCAATCTACTTATTTAATCCGCCCATTTGGCAGAGTGGGTAAGGTGTTCGGCAATAGACCGGGAGACTGTGGTTCAATCTTCTGTCGAGTGATACCAACGACTAAGAAAAAAGGGTAAGTGAAGTAATCCTGGGAAAAGAGTGGCGATCTCCTCTACATTCCATGTGTCGTAGCCAACGAAAAGGGAGCCTTCGGGTTGCCCCTGGCTATGGTCGACCACTTTATTCTTACTTGATCACTCAACAACAACAAAAAAACTGCTTTTCAACATTCGTCGCAGGTGAGAACCGGAGATGTGAAAATTCTTGTAGGTCTTCATTTTATGGAAAAGAGAACATTTATTTCACTGAAACAGATGTGTTTCTTCGTTTGGCGAATGAGATAAGAAAAAAAAAAAAAAGAAAGTAATTGTCAGAAATGCGATTTGGGCCTCTTGGCGTAATAGTTCCTTTTAAAACCTTTCTGATGTCTATGGTTTCTGCACAGGGAATAATTTAATGTTTACATTCTTCCGCGAATAGATGAACACAAAATCCGACAAGCATTTAGTCATGGAGATCAAGCTTATTTTTTCTTTTAGTTATGGAAGACCATCAAAAACCAACATCCTGTACATTTCTCCAGCTCTCTTTAAAGCTAACCCGGTCTAATAATACGTAACCAACAGTGACAATGGCATAGGCATATATGCATAATGTCTTCTACCTCCTCCTCCTCCTCCTCCTCCTCCTTCTACCTCTTCCTCCTCCTCCTCCTCCTCCTCCGCCGCAGCAGCAGCAGCAGTAGCAGCATCGGTTTATAGCTCGTTTTACATGCTGGTATGTGTTGGGTGGCTTTTAGAAATTGACTTCAAAACTAACCTATCTCTGACCAGGTCTTTATTTATCCCTCTTTCTCTCAAGTCCATCCTTATCACTTCCTCTCGTGTTTCTGTTGGCTGAACTGAACCTGTTACCTCAAAAGTTCTACTACTTTTTCCAATCACCAAAGATGGCAAGAGATGTGTGTGTGGGGGGGAGGGATGTGGTGATAGAGAGATGGGAGAGAGAGAGGCGGGAGGGGTAGGGAGAGAGATACATATAGAGGGGGATGGAGAGAGGAAGAGAGAGGGAGAGAGAGAGAGGGGGAGAGAGAGAGGGAGAAAGAGAGAGAGGGGGGGAGAGAGAGAGAGAGAGAGAGGTTTTGAAACAAAGATGTTGCACACACTTTTTAACTTCTATTTCGTTGTCCATGCTCCCGGGCAACGCCGGGTAGCCATGCTAGTCATGAAAAAAAAATGCTCCCAAAGGAAATGTTGCTTTAATACATCCTCATTCTCGTTACTTTTTAAAAAATAAAAAAAAATGTAAGAATATCCGGCATTACCTCCTCCTTTCTGAAAGGAGGATGGGTATTACCTGTCGCCTGGGGCTCCCTTATCCGTGAGGAGTACCGAATGGATTATACAGGTAATTTTGTTCCCAACCTGAGTGCCTCTGTTTAGAGAGCTGGATTTTCCCCACATTAAACACCGACCTTGAGTCTAATTTCACCCTTGTGGGGAGGTTAGTAAATAAGTAATACTACTCCGCATCATCACCCTTTTTTCTGAGGGGTGAGGGTGGGGTGGATTTATTGCCAGTCACCTTCAATGTCAATCACAAGTGTGATGGACGGACTGACAGACATAACCTCTTGTAGAATAGCATGGACGCATCTAAAATAAGATGCATCCATTCAATGTAAGCTTTTAGCAATGAAAATGCTAGTTCGAACTGAAGCAAGACAGACCAACAGAATGACAGACGATACTTCTTGTAGAGTCGCAAGGACGCATCTATAAACTGAATTATTGCATCTATTATTATACAAAAGCCTTAGATAAACCGACATTGATTAATAAACGTCTGTTTATGAGACGTCTTAGCATGTTATTATATAAATAGAGAATGTGTGAAAGGTGATAACGTACATACGAGCATGTTATTATATAAATAGAGAATGTGTGAAAGGGAATAACGTACATACGAACATGGAATTGCCGTAGCATGTTATTTTATAGAAAGGGAATATCATCACAGGCATTAATACTATTTATCCCACAGCAGGAGAAAAAGAAAGAGAGAGAGAGGAAGAAAAAGAAAGAGAGAGAGAGAGAGAGGAAGAAAAAGAAAGAGAGAGAGAGAGGAAGAAAAAGAAAGAGAGAGAGAGGAAGAAAAAGAAAGAGAGAGGAAGAAAAAGAAAGAGAGAGGAAGAGAAAGAAAGAGAGAGAGAGGAAGAGAAAGAAAGAGAGGAAGAGAAAGAGAAAGAAAGAGAGGAAGAGAAAGAAAGAGAGAGAGAGGAAGAGAAAGAAAGAGAGAGAGACGAAGAGAAAGAAAGAGAGAGAGACGAAGAAAAAGAAAGAGAGAGAGGAAGAAAAAGAAAGAGAGAGAGGAAGAAAAAGAAAGAGAGAGAGGAAGAAAAAGAAAGAGAGAGAGGAAGAAAAAGAAAGAGAGAGAGGGGAAGAAAAAGAAAGAGAGAGAGAAGAAGAAAAAGAAAGAGAGAGAGGAAGAATAAGAAAGAGAGAGGAAGAATAAGAAAGAGAGAGAGGAAGAATAAGAAAGAGAGAGAGGAAGAATAAGAAAGAGAGAGAGGAAGAATAAGAAAGAGAGAGAGGAAGAAAAAGAGAGAGAGAGAAAGAAAGAGAGAGAGGAAAAAAAAGAAAGAGAGAGAGAGGAAGAGAAAGAAAGAGATAGAGAGGAAGAAAATGAAAGAGAGACAGAGAGAGAGATAGAGCTAGCAGAAAGCGACTAATAGAAGATTTTTTTTTTAAATTTAACTGGCTTTGCAAACTCACTTTTTCCTGATTCAAACAGTTTAACTTTAGCTCAATTAGTGACCCAACGGTTAAAAATTTTTTTTTTTTAGAATTGTATAAAATTCATGTCGTAAGCCTGTTGCTATAGATTAAATTGTAGAATGGGTTCAGTATGAACTGCATAAGGTTCGGGTTAGGGTTCAGGTTAAGGTTTGAGTTATTGCAAAGATGTAATATGAATCTACCTACTTCATATGTATGGATTCTTATGAAAGGTCTCTAAGATGATTTATACATATTCTGTGATGCATCCATGCGGCTCGCTCCACTAGTCAATCTGTCCATCGTCTGTCACACTTGAGTTCAAAAAAGCATTTCACTGCCATGCATGCATATTGAACTGCTGCGACTTATTTTAGATGCGTCTGTTATGGTGTGATGGTAATCTACCCTATTCGCGACTAAATGGACTCTTCCAGACACTGTGTAGAGGAGATTACGACGCAGTCTCGAAACAGTCTTAGTGTACCACACTGTACTTCTGTGAATACACACTCTTGTTAATATACCACCGTGTTGTCTTATTTATTATCGACTCTTCAAGCTCACAACAGCGTCGTTATTGTCCTCTGTTGGTTGATCTGACATCCTTAGGAGTTTAATAGTATATCCGTTGGTCTGTCACGCATATATTTGGAGTAACATTTTCAGCACTAAAATGTGCAGATTGAGTGGGTGCATTTAAAGAATATCCATTCCTGTTAAGATGCAGTTTTTCCGCATTGATGCATATTTTTCCCTGGCTGACCTTTATCGGAGTCACAAAAGCAATGCAAATACAAATAATTCTGCGTAGAATATCAGTGAATACCCACAATGAAACTTTGCACTCGGTTTTCGGATTGGCTGACTTAATCGCAAGAAAGCGAAAATCCAGAATATCTTCGGACTTAATAGTGTGTAGATTTTAGTTTCAATCGCTGCATGGATGTTGTTTTTTTGTATGTTTTTGTAGTCTATATATATTAATAAAGAGAATTCGTCTGTTTGTATGTCTGTACAGCTATAAGATTTAGATAAACACACACATACACATGTATATACCTTGAATGCCTACTGGAGAGAACTTGAATGCCTACTGGAGAGAACTTGAATGCCTACTGGAGAGAACTTGAATGCCTACTGGAGAGAACTTGAATGCCTATTGGAGAAAACTTGAATGCCTATTGGAGAAAACTTGAATGCCTACTGGAGAGAACTTGAATGCCTACTGGAGAAAACTTGAATGCCTACTGGAGAAAACTTGAATGCCTACTGGAGAGAACTTGAATGCCTATTGGAGAGAACTTGAATGCCTATTGGAGAGAACTTGAATGCCTATTGGAGAGAACTTGAATGCCTATTGGAGAAAACTTGAATGCCTACTGGAGAAAACTTGAATGCCTACTGGAGAAAACTTGAATGCCTATTGGAGAAAACTTGAATGCCTACTGGAGAAAACTTGAATGCCTACTAGACACTACTTTTGAGTGTCTGTACATTGATTTGTCGAGATAACCTGGCATGAGGATATTTCCCCCTACATGTAAACCCTGACTAAATATTAAAAATAACATAGTATTCGAAGCCCAAATAAGATCCCCTCAGTATAGCTACATACTGGCTCATACGAGGAATGGTGTACCTTCTTCAAGTGATGTTGCCTCTAGTAACAACACTAAGCTGGATATTCCACCAGACCAGATGAATTCTTATCCTGGAATCCGGTAAGACCAAGAGAGTACAAGGAAGATATACAATAACATAGTTAACTCGTCAATTGGAGAGAGGAAAATTAATATTCTTAACTTCTTTGCTAACTCAACGTTTGAGAAATAAAGAAAAACTTTAATGGAATATTCGAATATCTATGTATCTCATAGAGAGATAAAGTGTTAACCCCAGGAAAGGGTCCCTTGATTTCTGAGAACTTCGACTGAAGTAAAATGAAACAAAATATATCCATCATTCCAGTAATCATAGGAGCAACCGGGCTCATGAAATAGAATTTCAAAAACTACCTGGCGAATAACCCAGTGAACCAAGTGCATGAGTGATGAAAACAATTGCACTTAAAGGGATAATTAGAATCCTAAAAATATCTCTCAGTTTGGAGTCTCTGAAATAGCGGATGAGCGTCTGGCATCCGGTAGGATGCCCCACCCCCATCAAAAGCAAAAAGATGAGAAAATCGAAAAAAAAAGGGATATATTTATATATATAGGTAATATTAAATCAAGATTATATCATTCTTGTATTTAATAACAATTTCGGAACAAAATACCCTCTACACATGTTCCGGGAAATCTAGGCTGTCATAAGCAACTTCCCCATCATCAGACAGATGGAGAGCCAACAGATCCTGGGAGAATCCAAGAGAAAAATTCAGAGGAAAATGGCAAATGGGCGTCCAGAGATCGTTACAAATGAGATAAAACGCAAAAGAAAAAATATATGGGAAAAAGAATGATGAAAATAAAGATTGGATGAAGAACAATGTTTATTAATCATCAAATAGTTCAAACAAGGAATATTCTAATAAACTTTTAATCTTTTCCTTAATCCATGGATTTTCAAAGCTATACCTTTGTCATCAGATGAAAATCAAATTGATAAAAACAGCAAAATCATATTACTGTTAAGCACAGAATTGAAAATATTTAAAAAAATATTTTAAAAATGCAAAACAAATATGAATAAAAATTTTTGACCCTCCAAAATTTTTGACCCCAAAAGTTTTTTGACCCCCCAAAAATTATCCTCACAAAAAGTAACATGTCCAAATAAGCATATCCAGGAAATCAGAATTATTATTACGCAGAAATGAATCCAGATAGTCTGTATAGGGAAAAGTTCTGGTTTGAATAATATACGGATTCAGGTCTAAAGAAAAACAGTTCAATTGAAAATAATAGGAATCACCCAAAAGAATACAATTGTATAAAGAGGAAACTATTTTGAGAAAAACTCAAAAAACAAAAAAAAATCCATTGTCGAATATATTCCCTTCCTTTGGCAGAGCAAAAACGTGATGGTTATATATATATATATATATATATATATATATATATATATATGGGAAATGAAAAGGCAAAACCCAAAATGATGTTTTTTTTATATATTCATCAACGTTTCGTCTTTATTTGTAAGACTTCCTCAGGATGATAATTTTTAAAAAATGTCATGCCAGTACGTTAAAATATTGGGTTGATATGATAAAGTAGTTACCAACTACTGGGTGTGCAGGACCGAGGTCCGGGCTTAGTGAAGTCAGTAGCATCATGTCAACCCAATATTTTCATGTACTTGTATGACATTTTTCTTAAAATTATCATCCTGAGGAAGTCTTACAAATAAAGACGAAACGTTGATGAATATATAAAAAAACATCCTTTTTGGTTTTTCCTTTTCATTTCCCATTACGTCGGATTACCTTCATCCTTCCTTTCTCATATATATGTATGTATATATATATATATATATATATATATATAAATTCCCTTTTATATTAGTAAATTTTCCAGCGGTAAGTCGACTTATTCAAGTGCTAAGTCTGCAATATTTGGGATTGAGTTAATATCCCTGGGAATTTAAACTGAATTTTCTTTCTTTGTTTAAAATGACTCAAAGCTTCTTTAGACTATATATTGGGTATTTAGATCTGTATGGTTAGGGTTCCTTCCTCTTATCTACTTGCCTATCTGGTACCAAAGGTACTTAAGCTTTTTTTATGCATCTTTTATTCCTATATTAATTTTATACTAGCTGGACCCGTGTAAATTACACGAAATGATGTTTTCAATACTAATTATCTTGTTTATAACCTATACATGTCTGAATATCAATATCTGTCTTCCCCGTCGTACGCTCCCTACATCACCCCCTTCAATGTAGAAAAAAAAATCTTAGATGTTGGTTAAGATCAAACTATAAACCAGTCGGGCCGACGTCAAAAACTGACGTCCATATCCTACATCGCTAACCGTTGCGCCAAAGGGAAATACTTGAAAATATTACGAAAATTAGGTGACTAAAATGCTTTTCCAAATCTAGGTGCGGCACGCACGCGCAGAGCTTTTGATGTAAGCGTGACAGACGAACACACATGCTATCGTATTAATATATAGATGCTAACTTCCATATTTCAGAATGGTCTTGAATGTAATGTTTTAATAGTCTTATCAATATTATTATTATTATTATTATTAGTATTATTATCATTTTTTATTTTTTATTCCTATATTAATATATTTTCATCTTTTATTCCTATATTAATTTTATATGCTAGCTACCATATCGCAGAATGATTCTTAAGTGTAGTGTATTATTATCATTATTATCATTATTATTATTATTATTATTATTTGATATAAAAATGACCATATTAATTGTAGTCTTAAGGGTAATGTTTTATTATTATTATTTATTTACTTATATATATATTTTAGTGAAATAAAAACTGAATTATTTCTACATTTGATTATTGGGGAAGTGGGCATTTGATCAGTACCACTGGAGAGCCATAAATATTATAACTGTCCTGTTTTTAAATCTCCAAAACAGTTACATGGTAAACAGCTGATGATCCCCGTTTTAATATTTCACAATTCAAGTTAAGGTCCCCTCTTTTTGTTTCACTCTTATATACTTGAATCCCCTTTTGTATTTGTGAATTGTCCAGCAGTAAGTCAGCTTATGCAAGTTCTAAGTCTGCGATATTTGGGATTTAGTTAGTATCCCTGGGAATTTAAACTGCATTTTCTTTCTTTGTTTAAAATAACACCAAGCTTCTTTAGGATATATATATATATTTGTTATTGTTTATTATCTATGTACGTATACGTTTCGTCCTTTTTCAATCGGGACTCTTCAGCATAGAGATATGACTATTCACTACCGGTCACACGATTCGAAACCCTGGATTACAAGTATTTTTCAACCCAAATCCAACGTCGCTAACTGATCGGCCAATTCTTAATAGCTTATAAACAATGATAATTTTAACACATTTAAAGCGGCGAGACGTACAGGCATTCTACTTCTATAAGGGAAGGAATGATGCATATAAAGCAAGTGACGTCATGCTGTGTTAGTACTACCATTTACAGTGCTCTACTTTTTTACGAGGAGCTTCAAAAATATATATATATATATATATATATATATATATATATATACAGGGTGGGCCAAAATAAGGGTCCTATCTTTAAATTTGAATAACTTGAATTTGAATAACTTCCACAAAATAAAAGTTAAACTCACCAAACTTTATGTGTGTGTAGACTGACCCTTCCGAGATTTTTTGAAATAAACAAAACAAATTTTAGCCGAAAAACACTTCTTAAAACTTACAAAAACTAAAGTATTGTTTTTTACACTGTTTTGAGTTTTTTAAGCAAAAATAATGTTTTCTAAATGAGGGTACATTCCTTAGGGCTAATACGGCTCATGCTTGCTTCGGAAGGGGTTCTTTACTTATTCTAAAAAAAAAAAAAAAAAAAAAAAATCAATAAATAAAAAAGTTATGAATTTTTAAAAATAGGACCCTTATTTTTGCCCACCCTGTATAAATCAAAGGAAATGTTGGCTTTAACGGAGGGTATATGACCTAAGGTCGAGGTACATCAAATATAAACCCCGTAGAACGGACATTACCACATCCGAGCACTGTTTATATATATATATATATATATATATATATATGTGTGTGTGTGTGTGTCTTAATTCAGGAACATTTAGGTCAATACTTAAGCTGATGATAAATGATTAGAAATACAAGCAGCGAAAAGCATAAGATACGTATATTTTACCACCAGGATATAATGAGATCATAGTTCTTTGTGAAAAAAAAATATAATGTTGATAATGAGTACTGATTGTAATTTAAGCTCTGCTTGCCTCGTTTTTTTTCATTTTTTTCATTGTTTTTTTTTTTATTATTTTACATAGTTTTATAAAATTAACACTGAAGATTCCACACCAAGAAATAAATGCACAGGAGCATTTTACAAATATCTTAGTGTAAGCCGAAACAATTGTATGCTGAATAAAAAAACATGTTTTATGAGATGGCGTGAATCTGTTCTTTATAACATTGATATGGTATAAAATTACATTAAAAAAATATTACACTATTAGCCGATTATAATTACTTCGTTATAAAATTTAGTTGAATATATTTATAAGATTTTAAATATAAATAAAATATATATATATATATATATATATATATATATATATAAAGTAGTATTGGTTGGTCGTCCATTTAAAGACGTTTTATCAAGTAACAAAGAAATAAGCTTGGTTATTCTTGTTTTTGATAAAAAAAAAATAAAAAAATGACTCAATAACTGGTCACCTCTGAAGATGGAATTTATTCCGAAATATAAGATTAATGTAAAAAAAAATATATATATATAAATTAATCTCGCATTGTTAATGGCTTACATATCAATTTTATTAATATATATATATATATATATATATATATATATATATATATATATTATGCCAAAACTTTTATTTCAATCATATTTTGTGTTTCAAAATCAGGTTAAAAAAATCTCCACGTCTTCACTTTCTTATTATATTTCTTTTTCTTCCCCTCCTTTTCTCCCTTTTTTCTTTTCTTTTCCCCTTCCCCCTTCCAGTTTACAATAAACGGCAGATTCATACTCCCCCCTCCGTCCTCCAAGCTTGGCTGTGACATATTTTGACCCCAACAAACTTCATAGCTAAAATAGCCATAAACTATTAAGTCGAAGCCATCAATCCCATTCATCTCGCGTCCTTTGAAGGAGACTGCTAATAACCAAAATCATGTTTTTCCTTCTCTGCTTGTTCACGTCAACAGCCGTGCCGAAACCTGGACACTTTCTGACAAATCAAAATTAATATTCTGTATGATTTTTCTACATTGCTTTCTTAATCTTGAGGAAGTCTTTCAATAAAGACGAAACGTTGATGGATACATAAATCACATGGTTTTTGGCTTTCCTGTTTTCATTTTACATTATATATATATATATTTATTTATATGTATATATATATATAAATATATCTATGTATATATATACATGTATATGTGTATATATGTATATATATATAAATATATCTATGTATATATATACATGTATATGTGTATATATGTGTATATATGTATATGTGTATATATGTATATATATAAATATATCTATGTATATATATACATGTATATGTGTATATATGTATATATATATAAATATATCTATGTATATATATACATGTATATGTGTATATATGTATATATATATAAATATATCTATGTATATATATACATGTATATGTGTATATATGTATATATATAAATATATCTATGTATATATATACATGTATATGTGTATATATGTATATATATATAAATATATCTATGTATATATATACATGTATATGTGTATATATGTATATATATATATATAAATATATCTATGTATATATATACATGTATATGTGTATATATATAAATATATCTATGTATATATATATACATGTATATGTGTATATATATATATAAATATATCTATGTATATATATATATTATTTATGTATATATATATGAATATTGCTTTCTCCATCCTGAGGAAGTCTTTGAATAAAGACGAAACGTTGATGGATACATAAATCACATATTTTTTGGTTTTCCTTTTTTCATTTTACATTATATATATATATAATTCCCCCGCACACACAATTTTAGAAAGAGAGTAAAAAAAACCCCAAAAAACTGCAGAAGCTTCAAGAACGCTTCTAGAACTATCTGTACCGAAACAGTTGGAGGTTCGAATGTGGGTAGCACCAGCTCGGTATTTACGCTCCTCACACTGCGGGAAGATGTGGCTCAAGGCCGGAAGGTGAAGAAAACAGGCCAGTGTAAAAGAGGTGATGCACTCTGGAGCCTTAAAAATTGCCTGAGTCGGCCCGTCGCCATCTGCCGGTGATGGCGCCTTCGGCAGTTAGCGATAAACTAACTCCTTCCCAAAGTGAGAAGACAAAGCCTGGGAGGGTGGACTTCTTAGAGCTGAACAAAAGATACCATAGCCCGACAGAAAAAAAGCTACCGCCATCACAATGACCCAGTCTCTGTTGGACTGATTGACGAGGACGGATCCTCAACTGGTATGATTAGCGTTAAAGACAAGAGACGGCTTTCTCTGCTTCACACCGGCTCTGTATCTAAACCACTGCGAGAATTATGAACAAAAGAATGAGTAATCAGTACAAATACATACCATATGAAGTATCTTTTAATTTTTTTTTTTTTTATTCGGCTTATTGTTATAATTGGATTATGCTTTTTCGGTTTTTATTCATATCGATGCGGTAGAACGCACACCTGCTGCCGAAGCTATCACTGGAATTCAATAATGAGAAGCTACCATCCGACTTTCTTCTTTTTGTTTATTCTTTGGAAGCGAAAAAAATAATTTAATCTAAAAATCCATACACCATTAAGTCTAAAGATGCTTTGGATTTGCGCACGCTCGTCGTGTTTAAGCCGACCAATCATTGCGCAGAACTGCTGCGTCATGAGTAGTGACAGATATTAATGTGAGTGTTTATTTCTATTCGTTTGGCTATTGTGACTCCGATAAAGGTCGCTGCACCATGAAACCATGTGCATTGTTGCAGAAAGCTGCATCTGTGTTTTTTATAGAAAGGAACGCATTGCAAGATTGGAAAAGAAATTCTGTTTGTAATATGTTTTGCATTCAATTTGAAAAAAAAATTTAAAAAAAAATGGAAAGACGCATTTTTCATTTTTTTATAAAACTACAATTATGGGTACTACGGGGCCCAAATTCTTGTATACATTAAATATTAAATTGTTTTTAACGCCAATACATAGTTAAGGCAAAATAAATTGTTTTGGACGATTAAAAGAATTTCCAACGCTATTGATAATGTTTACCCATTCATTTATTTATTATTTATTATCATTTATGTTTTAATTCATGTTTTGAAACATGACGTAAATCATAAATATATGACGTCACACCAAAGCTATAATTTTGTTTTAAGCTCTATCTATAAGAAATTCTAAATAGCTCAGTTGGTAGAACTTCAGACTGAAGATCTGAAGGTTTCGGTTTCGAGTCACGGCAGCCGCTTTATTTGTTGGGAATTTATTATTTACTATTGATTCAATATTCTCCTTTTCTAAAAGTAGTTAAGATCTATGATATTTCTAAAAGTAGTTAAGATCTATGATATTTCTAAAAGTAGTTAAGATCTATGATATTTCTAAAAAGTAGTTAAGATCTATGATATTTCTAAAAGTAGTTAAGATCTATGATATTTCTAAAAGTAGTTAAGATCTATGATATTTCTAAAAAGTAGTTAAGATCTATGATATTTCTAAAAGTAGTTAAGATCTATGATATTTCTAAAAAGTAGTTAAGATCTATGATATTTCTAAAAGTAGTTAAGATCTATGATATTTCGAAATAGACAAGTTCCACAATGTATTTATGACGTTTAGAAAATTGTGAATTACAGAAAAATTGTAACTGACGGACAGACAGACAGACAGACAGACAGACAGATAAAATGTCTATTTATATAAGAAAAAATGTTGATAAATGTACGCGTCGAATAAATCGACGTTTCATTATCATCATCGGTTTAACATTCGGTTTACATACTGGCACGAGGTGGACGGCTTATCGCTTCCTCCCATGTTTTCTTTCGCCTACCCCCTGCCAACTGACCCTGCTACCTCAACTGTTCTACATCTACTAACCAAAGCACTCTCATCCATTCTTTCGCCATCATATTCGGTTTAACGTCCGTTTTACATGCTGGCATGTGTTGGACAGCTTTTAGAAATTGTCTTCCAAACTAACCTGTACCTGGCAAGGTCTTTATTTATCCCTCTTTCTCTCAAAACCATCCTTATCACGTCTTCCCATGTGACACTTGGGCTTCCACTGCAACTGACCCTGCTATCTCAACTGTTCTACCGAACCCAAGTAATCTTATCCATTCTTTCATCATCCTATTCAGTTTAACATCTATTTTAACACCATGAATAAATATTTGGATAGTGTCTTGATGACATCAAAGTGGAGATCATAATGTCCTTTTCGAAGACGATGGATTTATTCCTTCAAAATCTGATATCTATAAGTCACATAAACCAAACTGCTTCATGAGTTTAAAAAAATGTTAATCAATTACAGACTGTTAATTCACAAAATATACACATATAAAAGAAATTGATCTGCAAATGATTTATATACAATATTGAATCTGTTATTGTAATTATATTTTTCTTTCTCCTGATTTCCTTGTGTCCGTACTCCTTATCGCAACAAAATGTTACCACGGTCTTGCTCTGCCAAATGATATCTCTCCGAACAGTCTTTCATCCAGCGCACACACCAACGTAGTCACCAACTCAAATCACCAACTCATAGTCGCCCCCTTCCTTCAAAACATTCCCCTTTTATTGCCAGTGACATTGCACTCATGCAAATGAGCAGTGAGCTCTTCTGCCAGAGAGACTAGAAAGTAATGGGAGGTCTGTGCTATAACTAACCATTTCACTCAGGTTCTGTTTCTTTATGAATCCATTCCTGGCTGGGGTAAGTCATACTTTGCTAACCACAGTTATATACAATATTGAATCAATCAGTTAAATGTTTAAAAAGATTATGAACCTCAAGAATAAGATCCTTTTATCAAAATAAATGGAGTCACCATTAAATAACCCGAAAAGGGTTGATATGCCATAAAACCAAACTAAATGGTATAGGTAATTGAATAAACCCTTTTGTTTTTATTATAAAAGAGATTTTTTTCCTTTTCTTTTGTGTGACGGTTTTCGTTACGTACGAATAATAGTATAGGAGTTGATCTTAACACCCACTGATAAGACCAGATCTTATAATAGGTCCCACACTGTCTGCCAAGCTCCAGCCACTGTCGAATTGTCGCAGTTTTGTATCCCTGTGCATGTTTTACAAGTACTTCCACAGAATTTGCTCTGATGAACTAACTACATTTTTACCTCTCAAAATGAATAACCCCGATCTACCTGACTAGCAGCAAAATCCCACCTCTTCACTGTAGAGATCCCTAGATGCCCGAAGATTCCTTCCTCTAATAGATTATTTCCTCTAACTGCTTGGCTTTGAAATTCCCTCCTTGCTTCCTGTTTCCCTGACCGTACCAACGTTCAAAAATTTAAAATGTAATTCAAACAAACCTCTTATTTCCCAGCTCTCCACCTATAAATCTAGCCTGCATCACAGTGGTCCCTTACACTCCAGTGACAATATGCCTTATTTGGGGTGAACAAAATCTTTAAAAAAAGAAAGATTCTTAATCCTAAGATCTGTTGTCCTACCAAAGGGTGCCCCAGACTTACTTTTTATTATTATACAACTAATGCAACTGACTATGTCACTTGCATAATTGCTACATCAAAGTGAAAGAAATAATTTTGTTTTCTTGCTCTGTTTGTCACTTTACCATAAAAATCAAATGAGAAATTATCGAATCGATAAGAATTACAATAAAATAAAATAAAATAATTGTGTAATTAGTTTCACTGGATTGTTTGGCCCAGAAGGAGATAATAGTTTGTTTTATGATAAAAATAGAAGTTTGAACAATGTTTTATTCTATTTAATTCGAACTAAAAGAAAGAGATTGAATATCTAAAGAGAGGACTACAGTAAGAAAGTGATGGTCTGTTGAAACTAGAGTTGAGAGAACAAAAGACAAAAACGTTTGACAATGACCCCTGGAATTCTAGATGGTCCAGACTCTTGAAATCCTAGAATGTCTGAAGCCCTGAAACCCTAGATGGTCCGAAGTCCTGAAACCCAAGATGTTCTGAAGCCCCGAAACCCTTTAGAGTCCCAAGCCTAAAAACCCTTGAGGGTCCCAAGCCCCGAAATCCTAGATGATTCCAAGCCTTGAATTTCTAGATAATCCCCGACTCCCAAAATCCTAGATGGTCCCCGACTCCCAAAATCCTAGATGGTCCCTGACTCCCAAAATCCTAGATGGTCCCCGACTCCCAAAATCCTAGATGGTCCCCGACTCCCAAAATCCTAGATGGTCCCCGACTCCCAAAATCCTAGATGGTTCTAAGCCCCGAAATCCTAGATGATCCCCGACTCCCGAAATCCTAGATGATCCCCGACTCCCGAAATCCTAGATGATCCCCGACTCCCGAAATCCTAGATGATCCCCGACTCCCGAAATCCTAGATGGTCCCCGACTCCCGAAATTCTAGATGGTCCCCGACTCCCGAAATCCTAGATGGTCTCCGACTCCCGAAATCCTAGATGGTCTCCGACTCCCGAAATCCTAGATGGTCTCCGACTCCCGAAAGCCTAGATGGTCCCCGACTCCCGAAATCCTAGATGGTCCCCGACTCCCGAAATCCTAGATGGTCCCCGACACCCGAAATCCTAGATGGTCCCGACTCCAGAAACCCTAGGCAGTATGACTGGACAAAATGCTGATTACGACTCTTTAAATTCTAAATGGTTTGACTTGTGGAATTCTAAATCGCCCACCACCTGAAATGTGTCCCTTTCACAAGAAAGAAAGTGTACTTATCCATAAAATGTACTTCAAAACCAGTAAAATTGTATAAGCCTACTAGTTGAAGTACCCGTCTTTGCCAGGTTTCTCAAATTTTCCTGAATTTTAAAGCCAGATCATAAAAGTTTCCCAATCATTCGAGGCAGGTTTTAGACTTTTTTCAATATGAAATTAAACCATAAATATATGTACAAAAACGTTGGTTGATTGACATAAGACTGCAATATTGTTTATGTAATTATATGTATCTCTCTCTCTCTCTCTCTCTCTCTCTCTCTCTCTCTCTATATATATATATATATATATATATATATATATATATATATAAGTATATGAAAGGATAAAAATAATCCGACGGTATGAAATTAAAATGGAAAAGCGGAAGACCTTTTCGCTCAACGTTTCGCCCAAATTTCACGTGGGCTTTGTCAAGAGCGGACGAGGAATACTCGTCTTTTGTCATTTTTGTATTCCTCGTCCACTCTTGACAAAGCCCACGTGAAATTTGGGCGAAACGTTGAGTGAAAAGGTCTTCCGCTTTTCCATTTTAATTTCATATATATATATATATATATATATATATGTATAATTAGAATTCATCAACGTTTGTTTCCCTAAAGCTTTTTTTTCCTATATGCTTTAATAACACAAAATACATGTTAAAATATACTTTAGTTCTGGGATTGAGTTATGTTTGGGAAAAAAACATTTTAATTTTTCTACCTAACTGTAATTTATGATTAACTGAAAAAGTCATCCTTTTCTCTCTAACCTATTTATGTATTTCTCGCCCCCTTTCACTCTGTTGATTTAACTAGTCTCTAATAGTTTTTCATATCTTTGTAACTATTTACAGGAAGAGTGACTCTCTTTTCAGCATCATCTAATTTAACTGATTGTAAAAAAATAATTTAATTACAAGATTAAATCCACCAAAATGCCTTTCCTTCATAAAAAGCATACATTTTAATCTTATGTAAAAAGATGAAAAAGAATCGATTACTTTCAACGGTTTCAATACTTCCTAATGTAGAAGAGTCAGAAAGTAATTTGTTATTGTTTTCACCTAGCACATACGATTATAAAAATGCCTTTTTACAAAGAAAAAGCAAGGCATTTTGGTGGATTTATTTTTTAACAAACGCAGTGATGTGCTTAGCTAAAGAACATAAATGATTATCCAATGAAAATTAGCAGGGTTTATTGTGAAGTTTCTCTTACTATAGGAAATCTTTGGCCGGATATATTATGGAATCGATGAAGTTGATTGGAATTTCTTTTTTTTTAAGTAAAGAAAACAGACTGAAAAATTACGCAATTCACTGGCAAGGTAGAATAAAATATTGATTTGTTTGATGCAATTCTATAGCAGTATAAATGATAATCCGACTGCTTTATCTTATATATATATATATATATATATATATATATAATCTACTATATAAAGTAGAGACAATTTTTCCCCTGTACCTTCTCAGAGAACAGGAAAATAACCACATGCATCACAGGCTACTAAACTAACCACTATATTACACTTATTCACTCGAGCGTGTTTTAGTAAATTTGTTATTTTTTTCCAGCTAACACTAAATATTATATTTGGCCCAACATCCACAACTCTCCGCCAAACTAACTCCATATAGGTGGTAGCAAAAACTTTTCTCCCTAACAATTCTGTACTGTCACTCTACTCATCGACACCGGGAACTAATAAACACAGTTTAATTTTCACAAAACACCCGTTCCTATTTATTATTTGCCTGATATTAATTTACTACATAATATAAAGCAATACACAAAGACTTAATGACCGCTCCTGTTCACTCCGATGATTTTCCGCGAATATCAGATTACGTTATTTCTAATTCTACCTATGACTTCTACATTTATATTCATTCCGGAATTAAGCAAATGAAATTAACGAACACAGTTCCTGCAACATTTAATCATTCAACATGGCGGCTACAATTTCTTGATCGAATCGACATCCTATTTAATTCAATAAGTGCCAAGATACTCGTAGACCCCAATACATTTACATTTTCAAAATCATACACCTTTAACATGCATATTATAGAAACCTTGCCCAAACCTATTTACTTCATCAACAAATGACCTAAATCGTGTCATATTTGAACATTACATTTGGTCGGCAGAAGCTTAATGTTAACATAACACGCATGCCAATAAACAAGCTTAGCTTAATTGGCCTATTTTCACATATATTTCTAACTTGAAACCGTGTCGCAGTGGTTAAGAAAGTAGGTTTCATGATCGCCAGTTTCAGCGTTCAATCCCATTCTACTTTGCCACTTTTTCTTTTTTTTTAATTTAAAACATTTGCCAACATGGTAGAGGGGGGGGGGAGAACAAAAGTCCGTTTCTTTTTTATTCGACGTCATGCAATAACGAAGTACTTTCTCCCGTGCCACGCTGGGCAACGGGTTCCGCTAGTATATATGTAAAGAGAGAGAGAGAGAGAATAAATTATATACCTATTTTATAGGCCAATTTTTTAATTTGATATGAAAATTGAACAATTGAAAAAATACATGGCATTCAAACTGTAAAATCTGAATTATTTATTTCTGTAATTACTAGAAGGAGGTTTTATTGATTGAAGGCTGAATTAATTAAATTAGCTTTTTTTTCTAAGGGTTAACCTAATTCGGTTAACTCGGATCTTATGATAATTTATGATAATAATCTTCAGTGTAAACAACTTTTTTTTTTAATATGAGAAAAAAAATGTTGTCAACTCTTAATTAAAGTCTTTTTTATTTCAATAGTGTTATTATACAATATATAAAATAAAGTTAGTCTCTTTATCGTTTTTTATAGTGTTATTATCCATGGATTATCATGAATATATTATCCTCATATTTTCTTCTAAAAAAATTATTAACACATTATATACAAACCAACAGTTATTCATTACAATCGGAGTTGTTTAGTTACTAAAAGTCCTAATCTAATATATAAAATAAAGTCAGTCTCTTTATCTAATATATAAAGTAAAGTCAGTCTCTTTATCTAATATATAAAGTAAAGTCAGTCTCTTTATCTAATATATAAAGTAAAGTCAGTCTCTTTATCTAATATATAAAGTAAAGTCAGTCTCTTTATCTAATATATAAAGTAAAGTCAGTCTCTTTATCTAATATATAAAGTAAAGTCAGTCTCTTTATCTAATATATAAAGTAAAGTCAGTCTCTTTATCTAATATATAAAGTAAAGTCAGTCTCTTTATCTAATATATAAAGTAAAGTCAGTCTCTTTATCTAATATATAAAGTAAAGTCAGTCTCTTTATCTAATATATAAAGTAAAGTCAGTCTCTTGGTCGTTTTATTTGTCATCGATAGCTTTCTACCTATAATTTTCAATATTTGAATCTGGTCGGTCAGTGTCTTGCAGGAACCATAGTTCTGGTAATTAAAACTTTTTTGTTCCACTTAGCAAACCACTATAAATGTTCAACTAGGTTAATAAATGTTTCGGTCATTTCAAGATCGGATCAGATCTAGTTTGCTTTTCCATGTCAGGTTCTGGTGGAAGTGCAGAAATTACTGGAGTGTCTACATTTAGCCACGTAGCATCCAGAAACGCTGGTTTTAACCGATCTACAGAAATATTTTTATTGGTATGTTTAATGCGCACCATAAAATATATTTTGTGCCCTTTGAGGATCTTGAAATGTGCCCTGGTAGAACCGGGTGTGGGACCCGAAAATAGGGTCGACTTCACCCAGGGAAAGGGCCAGCAGAAAGAGAAGGAAAATCAGTGAGATTTCTCGAATCTCGCGAGAACTAGGATAAGGTCACATGTCATCAGATCTCGTGACTTGCCCCTTTTTCTTTGAATCTTAAAACGGGAATATCCATAGAGGGAGGTAACTCTGTCGTTTCTACAGAATTTTTTCTTGTGGATTGTTGCTGTTAAGAAAAATTAAATGTAATTCGATGCAATTTCTTCCATGAAATATTTTGTCCGAATCAGAATTATTTTCAAATGCACACCATCTAAAAAAGGGATGTTACTCTGTATTCGTCTATATAAAGTTACATCCCTTTGATTGGAACAAAACAAATATTATTCAGGAGAAAGAAAAACAGCACGGTTTAAAAAAAATAAAACCAAAACAAACTGCAAGTAAATACACTACCGCACAATGCTGCTTTTAATATTTTAAGTTTCTCTTGAAAACTAGCCCAGTCTAATAATACGAAACCAGCAGCAACAATGTGTTAGATCTCTGGTTCCTTCCTGTAAAGCTTTCACAGCAATAACTCGTCTTCCTACCGCCACTACAAATAGCTTTCCTTTCTTCCTCTGTGTACCTAAAACCAAACGGAATTTCCATGAACAGGGTTTCTTTCCAAAACCTTTCTATCTCTGGACTGCTTCCCTGCAGACTACAACGTCGTCGTCTTCAAGTCCAATGTCAGCAAATCCTTGTCAATCCGTCCTCTGCGGTAATCAAATTTTGTCCATTCCATTCATTGTTTTCAATCTTCTCATGTTATTGTTCATCATCCAACTGACAATCTCATTAACCTTATCCTCGAGTGGCTTTTGGCGTTGGTAAGTGGCGACTCATTAGTATAAAGAAAAAGATGGTAATTGGGGTCTAAAACAGTGGAGAAGAGGAATAAAAAAAAAAGTCTGTTGTCATATTTGGGCTGGTAGATCTCTGTCCCATTTGAGGGTTCTTGATAAGGTGCAGAAACGTATCTGTAATTTGATTAGCCACACCCTTTCTTTTTCTCTGTATCCTCTTTCTCACAGACGTGATGTTGCTAGTCTCAGTCTTTTTTATAAATACTATTATGCTATGTGTTTTTCAGAATTATGTGATCTATTCCCTGCATCTTTTGTTCCAGCTCGCTTGACTCGTTAGTCTAGTGGTCTCCATCAATTCTCTGTTTTGATACCCCATTGTAATACAGCTTCCTATTCTATTAGCTTCTTTCCAAGAACTGCAGGCTTGTGGAACTCTCTTCCTGCTGACTGTTTTCCTTCTTTCTATAGCTTTGGTATTTTCAAGACTAAGGCCAATAGGCATCTCCTGTGTTTGCAATAATTATATTTTGTTCTTGTTAGCTCCTTACATCAAGTGGCTTCATGCCTTGTCTGGAGCGATTTCCATAAAATATTTTTTTTTTTTAAGTCTAGTTCGAATCAGGTATCGATATGTCAAGCAGGTTTCTATTTGAGTCTAACTTGAAAAATCCACAAGATAACTTTATATGATAGATAATCAGAATTTTATAGTTACGGATGGCCCGAATAATTTATTTTCTCCATCTCTTCTGAACATTAGCCTAGTCTATACTAAAGAAACAGTGGCAATCGGGAAATAAGTATAGAATGTAAAATATGGATTTGCTTTTTGCCTATACTCATTATCCGAAGTTTACCTGACACACGTAGACATATTTAACATTGCTCCATTTTGTTATTGGCAGGAATATATTTTATTTCGCATCATTTTCTTTCTGAAAATACTTATTCCGGGTAAGAAAACATTTAGAGTGGACATTTTTATCCCTTCATTACTATAATGAAAGGGAGATAACAAAGATCCTTGTTTCCCCCAAAGAGTAGCTTCACTTGGAAGCATTTAAAAATTCTTAGCAAATCACTCATGTACTAAAAGAATGAAAACTTTGGAAACTATTCACATCGAATGACTTTATAAGTAGAGATCAAAACAGCATGGCTGTAATACAATTACTTATACTTATTAATTAGTAGAATTTGGTATATTCGGACTACTATTCTCATCTTAGGTGTTTTTATCACAATGTTTCGGCCGATGTAACCTCCGACCTTCTTCAGGTGTACCTTGTCGAACTCAGGAATATTCTGTCGAACTCGAAAATCTGGACAGAATTTCGAGCGGAACCCTTTATTGAATCCACGGGGGTAGCATGCTCTCGTTCCATCTGCCATGACTGGGAAGAAGTCTTCAGTAATTTGCAATTCTTCGTATCGCCCGTGGCGCAGTGGATATAGTACTAAGTAAAATTCAGTTCTAAGTGACAGTCATCTGAAGGTTGAAGGTTCGATCCTCAGTGCAGGCGATACTAAGAATTGGTAATTACTGAAAACTTCTTCCCAATCAGTAGTCCGGATATACCAAATTCTACTAATTATCAACCTTCATGTCAAAAATTCCGAAACACTTATTAATAACTTATAAAATGCTGTCAACTCTAAATTAAAGTCTTCTTTTTTTTTTTCTTTTTTTTCAATAGTGTTATTATGCATGTATTATCATGGATATGCTATCCTCATATTTTCTTCAAAAAAGTCCTAATCCAATATATAAAATAAAGTTAGTCTCTTTATCGTTTTTTTTTTTTCAATAGTGTTATTATTATACATGTATTATCATGGATATGCTATCCTCATATTTTCTTTTAAAAAAATTTATTAAAACATTATATCCCAACCAACATTCATTCACGATAATCGGACTTGTTTACTTACTGAAAGTCCTAATCCAATATATAAAATAAAGTTAGTCTCTTTATCGTTTTTTTTTTTTTTTGTCATTGATAGCTTTCTTTCTACGATCTTCAATATTTGAATCTGGTTCGTTAGTGTCGGGAACCATAGTTCTGGAAATGAAAAATATATTTTTTTTTTTGTTCTACTCGGCAAATCACTATAAATGTTCAACTAGTTCAATAAATGTTTCAGCTATTTCACGATCCAGATAAATTTAATAACAGCCTGCTTTTCCATGTCACGTTCTAACGGAGGTGCATAATAAATAGGTTTACAGTTATCATACCGACTGTTTTTGTATTTTTTAATTTTAAGTAGTTTTCAAGCATTAAACACACTATTTAATATATGTCTTCCTTCAACATTGCAACATTCTTCAGATCTCCCCAGGATACTGTGACACACCGAGTAACACAACGTGTGACACAAATTCCGATCTTCATTAATTTCTGTGAATGTGTCATCAATGTAATCTTTTAATTAATTTACTCTTTCGGATTTCTTCTCATAAACCTGGTTCTTTACAACATTGCAAAATTCTTCAAATCTTCCCAGGATACTGTGCCACATCGTGTGACACACAATGTGAGACCATGTTGCACACCGTGTGACACACCGAGTAACACAACGTGTGACACAAATTCCGATCTTCATTAATTTCTGTGAATGCGTCATGAATGTAATCTTTTAATTAATTCACTCTTTCGGATTTCTTCTTATAAACCTTGTCCTTTAGAACAGCACAAAAATGAAATCTCACCCTAACCCTAACCCTAAAAATGAAATCTATTGCTGTTAGGTCAGATAGAAGCGGTTGCCGTTCGATGCTTCATCTTCTTCCGAACCAACACTTTGACAAAAGCTAATTGTAAACCTACTTGGTTTCAATTAATTATTTAATGACCAAACAAAATCGTGATAATTAGATTTAACTTTAAAAAATCTATTAAAAAAAATAATACTTTATGTTATTGCCTTGTTATGGGGCAGGAAGGAAAACAATGACACTGAGTTTAGGTATAACAAGTATATTGGAGAAAAGTATATACAATAGAGAAACAAGAGAAGTGGGCCATCTGTCCTGAATGTCAGCGTAGACTGGGGTTTGTATTCAACGGTATTTAATTTCCTCCCTACCACAGCAATATGTGACACAAGGTCAGGAAGGTGGTGAAGAATCAAGCCAGCGCTCCTAAAGAAGGAGCACTGGCCTAGTAAAAATAGCCTGGGCAACGCCGTCGGCATTTCCCGGTAAGGGCGCCTCAGACAGTAAACAATAAACTTCTACTCAAAGAGGGGAGGCAAAGCCTGGGAGGGTGCACCTCCTAGTATAACCCAGGACAGTATACTTCAGCCCGTCAGATAAAAGGCCACCGAAGTGGCCCAGTTTCTGCTGGAGTGATTGTCGAGAGCGACGTCTTCAATCAACCGAAGTTGATAGGAGACTGAAAGGGCTAGGGTTGAATTCAGCAAGTGACAAGCGTAATTCTTCCAGTATTCATTGAGAATGGACGAGTCCATATGTTCGTCATAGGTACGGCACCATAACACTTTATTTAAAAAAATTATATATTTTTTTAAACAGCATAGTTTAAAAGAATAAAAACGAAGTAAAAATACAACGTTTCTGAATTTTTTAGATGAGTATTGATAATATGTATTATTTGGATTGTTCGGACTACTGTTCTCATCTTGAGTGTTATTCTCACAACGTTTCGGCCGATGTAACCTTCCATCTTCTTCAGGTGTATCTTGACAATGGCTCTTATTGGTGAATGGTGGAAAAAATGTTTTTGTTCTTTTTTTTTTTTCCAATGAACAAATGTCGTTAGAATTTAAAATGTGTTGAGAGAGGATAACCAATTTGTGTGCAGGAAGTGTAAGACAATGGAGATGGATGAGAACTCAGATGTGGAAAAAGTATATCTGGATGGGGGAGGAAGGCCAAGGAAAACATGGGAGGAAGTGATAAAAATAGACCTGAGGGATAAATAAAGAACTGGCCAGAGATAAATTACTTTGGAAGTTCATTTTTTAAAGCCGTCCAACACATGCCAGCATGTAAAATGGACGTTAAACCTAATATGATGATGATGATGTTTGGAGATACCACTTTTCCAAGTTAATTTATGCACGTTAGTATATTATTTACCTCCTCTCTGGGTCAGGTATTGTTTTAAAAAGCCAGCACACTAGGATTAGCGCACTTTGGTTTTAAAAAATGCCTGAGCAGCCCCGTCGGCATTCCCTGGTAGGAGCGCCTCAGGTAATTAGCAATAAACTAACCCCTTCTCAAAGTGAAGGTAAAGCCTGGGAGGGTGGACCTCCTGAGACTGACCAGGACAATGCCTCAGTCCGACAGCAACAAAGTCACTGTCGAACTGATTGTCGAGTACGTATCCCCGTATGCACGTTAGTATAACGCTGCCATTGTCACATAACAAAAGATTCGGTACTGCTTTTGAGGAACGTGATGAAAGGGGAGGCTCGCAGGTGACAGTCAATTCTTGTTAGCTTGGTTTAACTCTGGCTAAAAATGTCTTTGTTTCTTGTCACACAGGTTCATTCATGACATCCTTAAGCTGAAGACAACGTCCCATGATGTCACGGCTGTCATCATCGAAGATAAGACGAGCAGACTTGGAAAAGAGGTAAGCCCCAACAAAAAAACAAACGACCGTCCGTCTGAGGGGAATTTTAAAAATTTTTTGTTTGTTATTTTATTTCCATTCTGTCATTGCTTTTTTTTTTTTATATACACTCTGGTTGCTTCTGTTGTTAAAAATCTCTAGCTTTATCGAATTAGGTATCGTTATATATTTGTATGTACAGGATTCACTCCTAGACTAATTAACCAGTCATTATGATTTTAAACAAGTTGCGATCCATTTATAAATTGTAAATTAAAAACGAAGCCCATCCTCCCCAAACACGCACACCGTGTTAGTACACCCCTACCCCATTCGATATTGAGCACTCTTACGAAGAAAGGAGAGTTATTTGCAGTTGTAGTAAATAAACGAGTTCTTGCTGTGAATGTCTTGCAAGGAGTATATATTTGAAAGCTATTTACATCCAATCTCCATCTTTATAAAGTTAGCTATGTTTATATGTACAGGATTCATTCCTAAACTAATTAACCAATCGTTATGAATTTTGGAACACAGCTGCTAGGCGTAAAGGGTCGTAATGTGGGCTATAGTTAGTTTAATTTAGTTATATGGAAAGGGGTAAAACGAGGGTGGAAGCTCTTCGTTCAAATTCAGATATCTCTGATTTTTATGAAATTTTAACAATACTTATTAGACATCAATTAATAAATATTCCCCCATATTTCAGTTTCTTTAGAGTATTTTGAAAGATTTTGGAGGGCGTAATATGGACACAACCTCCCATTTGAAAATTCAAATATTTCAGATTTTCATTAAATTTGATTCGTAGTCGGGAGATACCAATTAAGCAAGATTCCCTGGCCTTTTGGCTAAGATCAAAGTGTAGTATCTGTTCCGATGGATACTGCACCCCATAGACTGGTATTATCTTGGCCTTCGGGGCTTGATTTACTCCGGTGTATGGGTCTGTCCTGTGCAGTTCTAGAAGGTCCACCCGCTCAGGATTCGCCTACCCTCTTTGGGGAGGAGTAAGTTTATTGCTTACTACCTGAGGCGCCCCTACCGGGGAATGCCGACAGGGCTGCCCAGGCAATTTTTAATGGCCAGAGTGCTCACCTCTCTGGCGCTGGCTTTTCAAACCCCACTTTCCCGACCCGACCTTGGGTCACATCTTACTTGTGGGAGTAAGATAAAACTAACCTTGTGCCTAACTCCTGGAGAGGAGTAAATAAATACTCTTAAAACTTTTATACGTTTTCTAGAATCAAAATCATGTAATGGATTTTGATGAAAATTAGAATAAGGATTCTAGACATATGGTTTAATATCATTATATTTTTGTAAGAGGGCAGAAAAGTTGTGCTAAACTGTTCTGTTCAAGGAATTTACCTGTACTGGGACGGGTATTCTTCTAGTATTACTGGGACGGGTATTCTTCTAGTATTACTGGGACGGGTATTCTTCTAGTATTACTGGGACGGGTATTATTCTATTCACAACGTTTCAGCTATTATACTACCCGGCCTTCTTCAGGTGCATTTTGTCATCGTCAGAATTCCTTAAAAGTTACTGGTGGAGTAACAATGGTGTCAAGTTGTTACCTTACGACCACTTATGCCTAGCAGCTGTGTTCCAAAATTCATAATGATCGGTTAATTAGTTTCGGAGTGAATCCTGTACATCCAACTATATAAACATGCAGATATTCCTAACATTTTTTTTTTTAGCTTAGTTCACCCCAAACAAGGCAGGCTGCCACTGTAGACGTAAGGAGCTACTGAGAATTAGGGTGAAAGTTTAGGGGGTCATCCTAAATTGGGAGCTGTGCAGCGAGATGCTTGTTCACATTAGTTTTAAATTTCTGCACGTCGGTACAGTCGGGGAAACAGGGAGCAGGGAGAGAGTGCCAAAGGCCCGCAGCTCGAGAAAAGAAGCTATTGGAGTAGAAGGCTCTACAGCATCTGGGACCTCCACAGTGAATGGATGGTCTAGTTTATTGTCGGGTTCGTCGAGTGTACTTACGTTGAGGGGGCACAAGAGCAGCAATTTCATCGCACGCATTCCATTGAAGTACTTGTAAAACAAGCACAAAGATGCAACATTGCGGCGATGGGACAGGGGTTGTCAACTTTATAAAGATAGAGACTGGATTTAAAAAGCTTACAAATACAAAATAATTTAAATAACTTAATTTAAATAAACAAGGCGCGTGTGCGTGGTCCCCCTCTGTATGTGACTCGATGTGGCGAGTGTAAAATGCAATACATTTGGGCAATTTGGGGCATTTTTGACCCCCCCTTTCGCGCTCTCGGCTTTCCAGAACTACTTCAAAATCGCAATATTTGGCTCTTTTGTTAATTGTGTGAACATAATGTATATCTGAAATAAAAATAGACATGACATAAAGTTTATACGAAAATAATTATCAAAAGAAAATACGATATCCGCTTTCGAATTACGCATGAAATAGAAGAAACGCTTAAGTACCAACAAACAAAAGAAAATATATAGTTACTTATGGCGGACCCTGTATAAATCTAGTTCAGTTTTTGATCATATGGTTGATTTTCAAACTCTTGAGTATATATTCTAATATTGATTTTATGAAATTTGTCCCACCTTCTGCAGCCCCCTCCACAAATTTTCCATCGGCTGAATTAATCTTTGCGTATGTGTTTATTTTCCCCATCCTATAATTTCTATTTATTCATATGTTTATTTTCATTTCTTCCGCAGTTAATCCTTGATTTGTGCAAATATTCGCGGATTCTCGTCCGGAGAATGTTTTCCGCAAGAGCTATTGAAAAATACCAGATAAAGGAGTTTCCGTCTTTGTATTTAATCGAAGAAGATAGACAAATGAAGAAAGTTACAGTGTAAGTGCAATTTAATTTTTTTTTTCCTTTCTTTTTCCTTTTTTTCTTTCTTCTTTTTCCGTTTTTTTTCTTTTCATTTTTTTTTTCTTTTTTCCCTTTTTTCTTTTTTCCCCTTTTTTTCCCCTTTTCTTTTATTCATCTTTCTTCTCTTTTCTTTTTCCTTTCTTTCTTTTTCCGTTTATTTCTTCTTTTTCCTTTCTTTTCATTTTTTTTTTCTTTTTTCCCTTTTTTCTTTTTTTCCCTTTTTTTCTTTTTTCCCCTTTTTTTTCTTTTTTCCCTTTTCTTTCTTTTTTCCCTTTTCTTTTCTTCATCTTTTTTCTCTTTTTTTCTTTTTACGTTTTTTTTATTATTTTTCTTTTTTTCTCTTGTTTTTTTTTTTCTTTTCTTCTCGTTTATCTCTGCCACACGCGACTTCCTCTGAATCCTTGGTCTATTAATGACGCGCAATACCGGAAACAATCGTGAATTGTCGTGGCTTTACGAGCCCTAGTCTATCGCCATTATTCGTGGAAGCGCCTTGAGTCTGCTCTCGGCCTGCCAAGCCAGCCGGACATTCGAAGAAAACTATTGACTGTGATACGATTATATATAAGGAATTGGGATTTCTCAATATTGAACAAAACAATGTCCAAGTGACGAATAAGGGATTTATTAATTATTTATTGAATTATTAATTTTGTAGTTTACTGTTTCACCGAATGGATCAGTGTAATATATTTATTTCTTTTTATTTTTTTATTTGTGATTGAATAAAAATAGTTGATTGTTTAAAAAAAAAAAAATTGACACTTACACACATGTAATAATCCATGTAATGACACATGTGAAAATCCATGTAATAATCTATGCAATGATCCATGTAATGATATATGCAATGATCCATGTAATGGTACATGTAATGATACATGCAATGATACATGTAATAATCCATGCAATGATACATGTAATAATCCATGCAATGATACATGTAATAATCCATGCAATGATACATGTAATAATCCATGCAATGATACATGTAATGATCCATGTAATGATACATGTAATAAGCCATGCAATGATCCATGTAATGATACATGTAATAAGCCATGCAATGATCCATGTAATGATACATGCAATGATCCATGTAATGGTACATGTAATGATACATGCAATGATACATGTAATAATCCATGCAATGATACATGTAATGATCCATGTAATAAAATTACGTTATGAATAAGAATCGTTTAATTTTTCCAAGCTTACAATTATGTTAGATACGGAAGCTTTGAATACAAAAAAAATGTATTTTACAAAGCAACACAAAAACAAAAACAACAAAGTGAACAAAAACACTGGGAAGGGAAACCCTTGAATCTTGCTGTCATCTGTGATTCGACTACATATTGAAGGGGTTAGGGTAGGGTTAGGGTATTGATGGGGTATCTAACCGTGACGACTTCTGATTACTACGACCTCCAGCTCATTTGAAAAATAATAAGCGAGTAAATTCTATGCTTCTCCTAGTTATTCCCGTTTTTTCCCCATTTTACTTCAGCGTAAAGTCTCATAAATCAAGAAACCCCTTTCTTGGGGCTGACACTTGATCTCTACATAAGATACATAGGTACCCGAGTGTTCAACTAAAGATCTCCTTTACATCTCAAACGTCCTTATGGTGTACGTTGAGTATAGAAACCGGAATTAATTTGCGTTGACAATTTTAGAAGTTTATATAATGTACATATATGTTCGTGTATATATATATATATATATATATATATATATATGATTATTTTTCATTTACAAAGGCATGTAGAAAATCTGCGACACTGGCATGTCGATGTTATCAATCAATAGCTATTATAAACTGAAATCTCATCAGGCAGAGTTAGAATCCGATCTTAACCTTAGATCATATATAAAAGCTCTATTTGATATTGAACACTTTTTATAAACCCGGTTGAAATTCTTTAGATTACTACCCTGTGGATGTTTTACCTGGATTATTATATATATATATATATATATATATATATATATATATATATATATATATATATACACACAACAAGCATGAAACATTAACTGTTCAAGGTCGGAAGGGAACCGATCTGAGATATCAGAACTTACACATAAAAGAGGTCGATATATATATATAATTTCGCAGGTAATATCAATAAACAAGGATTAATTTGGTCCGAATGGCTTGGAATAAACAAATAATACAGCAAAGTGAAAAATGAGACTCACACAGAATACAAACCGGTACCTCCGCACAGCAGGACTGCCTCACATTAAGGGGCTTCATGCTTTGTCCGGAGCGATTTACATAAAAAAGCTGAAATTGTGAGTTTCATTATTCACTTTGTGGTATTCTTTATTTATTCCCAGTCCCGTGGACTAAATAAATCCTTTGCTTAGTGATATTACCGGCAAAATTATTAGCATCTACAAGAAACACAGCATGATAAATAACATATATTTCACTCTTTTGTTTCATTTTACTTCAGTCGAAGTTCTCAGAAATCAAGGGGCTAACACTTGATCTCTATATGAGATATAGATATCCGAGTGTTTAACTAAAGTTCACTTTTACCTCTCAAACGTTGAGGTTAGTAATGAAATAAAGCAAATTAATTTTTCTCTCCCTAATTGACCAATTAAATATGTTATAGTATATCTTTATTGTGGTCTCTTGGTCTTGCTGGGTTCCAGGACAAGAATTCATCTAGTCTGGTGGAGTATTCCGCTATGTCCTGTTACTTGAAGTTTATATCACTAGGAGAAGGTGCAGCATTCATCTTATGAGCCAATGTATAGCCGTGTCGAGGGGATCTTATTTGAGCTTCGAATACTATGTTATTTTGAATTTATGGTCAGGGTTTACTTGTAGGCTGAAGTAACCTTATGTCAGGTTGTCCTGACAAACCCTTGTACAGAAAGACCAAAGACACTTGAGGATAGTGTCTAGTAAGCGATTCAAACTTTCCTTCCCAATATATTAGGACGAATATATATACAGGTTGGGCCAAAATAAGGGTCCTATCTTTAAATTTGAATAACTTGAATTTGAATAACTTCCACAAAATAAAAGTTAAACTCACCAAACTTTATGTGTGTGTAGACTGACCCTTCCGAGATTTTTTGAAATAAACAAAACAAATTTTAGCCGAAAAACACTTCTTAAAACTTACAAAAACTAAAGTATTGTTTTTTACACTGTTTTGAGTTTTTTAAGCAAAAATAATGTTTTCTAAATGAGGGTACGTTCCTTAGGGCTAATACGGCTCATGCTTGCTTCGGAAGGGGTCCTTTACTTATTCTAAAAAAAAAAAAAAAAAAAATCAATAAATAAAAAAGGGATGAATTTTTTAAAATAGGACCCTTATTTTTGCCCACCCTGTATATTAGGAAAAATATATTAAAACGAATGGAATAAATATGTACAACAGGTACCATACTATAACCTTACATTTTTAGCCTTCCCTTCTTTCTATATAATTGTATGTTTTTTTTTTATTTATAATATATAATATATTTTAAAGATAGTTCGTTTTAGCTAATTAAAAAATAAATTTCTAGCAAAAGTCCGTTTACAATTGTTCCAAAGCCAATTTATTCTCGAACCTTTTGACTAGGAGCCAAGTGTAGTGTCTGTGCTGGTACTACACTTCATATTTTCTCTCCTCGCTCAGTGATGGAGAAATCCTTCTAGACTTAGGCAATTTTTATTTTTGTCCAAATCCAGAATGCCCCATTTTGGGAAGCTGGATTTTTGCCGCCATTAAATACCGTTTAACTCTGCCCTCGTAGGGAGGCAAGTAAATAGGTACCTATATTATAAAAGAAAACGACTTTATCGCTTCGTTCTTTATATAAGAGTTCGAAGCAGCAAAATAAAAATAAATTGAAAACTTATAAAAAAAATTCCATGAAAAATAATTCCAATACTCACAAATTATTGTCACATTTTAACATCAAAGAATATTTCTTCAAAGAGTTTTTACAATACAAATCTTCCTGAACCATTGTAATTCATCGGTGTTATAAACCGATGTATCGTTACTATTTTTTTCAAAAACTCTTTATTTATATTTATATTAATTACAGAGTTCTGGTAATTAAAAGAGAGTTCATTATATTGTTAAGATCGAGGGTGATGTTCACGGACTATAAACGTGCAAAGTTGAATCAAGCAATGTTGCATGCAAAGACAGAGTAATAATTAATAAACAAAATGAAGTAGTTCAAATAAGGTTTATTGAACGTGTGTGTAAGTGGAATGATGAAGTGTGTGATGTATGCATGTGTGTCGATGGAAAAACAGTTCTTGAAAAGGTATAAGAAGAAATGAATCCGGCGTAGGAAAAGTCTTTGAAAGCCGTACACAAAGAAAATGAGTTGAGAACTCTTACCGTTGTTTGACCACGTGTGTTGGTAGTTGTTATGCCGATGCCATATGAAGAGAAAAGCGTTAGACGAAGCGCTAGTGTATTAGCGTCGTTCTGTCGACCAGAGAAGAGAGAGATGGAGCGCTGGTGCCAGCGTTGTTCTGCCGATGCTGGTCGGTGAAAGAGAGATGGATTTTCCGTTTGCAACAGTTTTTATAGTCAGAAGGGCAGATAACTCTGGTATCGCTTTACAGTGCCACCTGTCGGTGAAAAAGCGACACCTACCGGCAAACCGGTGTAGTTATGTTTTGAAAGGAGGAGGTAACTGCTACAATATGTATACATTAATAGTATAAAAATATACTTATGTCAAGTAAGCTACACAATAACTTTTGAAGCATTGAGTATTGATTTACTCCTCTCCAGGAGTTAGGCACAAGGCCAGTTTTTATCTTACTCCCACAAGTAAGATGTGACCCAAGGTCGGGTCGGGAAAGTGGGGTTTAAAAATTGCCTGGGCAGCCCCGTCGGCATTCCCCGGTACGGGGCGCCTCAGGCAGTAAGCAATAAACTTACTCCTCCCCAAAGAGGGGAGGCAAAGCCTGGGAAGGTGGACCTCTCAGAACTGCACAGGACAGACCCATTGACCGGCCTAAATCAAGACCCGAAGGCCAAGACAACACCAGTATGGGGTGCAGTATCCATCGGAACAGATACTACACTTTGATCTTAGCCAAAAGGTAATCACATTTTAAAATAAAATGGAAATAGAATAATGCCGATGTTAATAGTTATCTTATTTTCTGATATTCTGTGATAACATCTCCTTATCAAATGGAATTATGGACACTGTTTTCGCCCTTTTCTTTTCTCAATGTCTGTTGTTACTGGATATTCGGTCCGACACATAGCATAAAGCTGGGTTTATGGACATGTAACAATGACAATGTTTTTAGTAAGCCATAGCATTTTATTTCTATGCTTAGCTGAAGCTGGGTTTGTGATCGTCTAAGAACTGTTTTAATAAGAGATAGAACCTGAACAATTCAACTTTCTAAAACAGGGATTTGATGTCACGTTCCAGACCGGATGTCTAGTAACAATAGATGCATAGAAAAGAAGGAAAGACAACAACAAAAAAAAGAATGTCTACAATTCAACTTGATCAGGAGATTTTATCTTGAAATATCAAAAAATCTAATAACTAATAACTGAGGTATTTATATTATTTAAACTGCTATTCTCATCTTAGTTGTTACTTTTACAATGTTTTGGCTGATGAAATATTTGACTTTCTTTAGGAACATCTTTTCGAACGGAACCCTTCATTTAATCCACAGGAGTAGATTGTTCTCGTTCAGTCAGCCATGACCGGGTAGAAGTGTTTAGTAATTTTTATTCTATTCTTAGTATCCCTTGTAGTGAGGATTAAACCATCAAAACTGATTGTTACTTAATGCATTTATCCGTTGTGTTCAGGGTTCAGTTTGAAATTCCATACAGATTCCTAAGTTTGAACAGATGCATCTGAAGAAACTCGAAGGTTACATCAACCAAAACGTTGTGAAAATAGCAACCAAGCTGAGAATAGCAGTCTGAATAATACAAATAATATAGCAACTCAGTTATTATATTTTCTGATATTTCAAGATAAAACCTCCTTATCAAGTAGAATTGTAAACATTCATTATTTTCAACTTGATCAGGAGATTTTATCTTGAAATATCAAAAAATCTAATAACTGAGGTATTTATATTATTTAAACTGCAATTCTCATCTTAGTTGTTACTTTTACAATGTTTTGGCTGATGAAACTTTTGACTTTCTTTAGGAACATCTTTTCGAACGGAACCCTTCATTTAATCCACAGGAGTAGATTGTTCTCGTTCAGTCAACCATGACCGGGTAAAAGTGTTTAGTAATTTTTTCTATTCTTAGTATCTCTTGTAGTGAGGATTAAACCATCAAAACTGATTGTTACTTAATGCATTTATCCGTTGTGTTCAGGGTTCAGTTTGAAATTCCATACAGATTCCTAAGTTTGAACAGATGCACCTGAAGAAACTCGAAGGTTACATCAACCAAAACGTTGTGAAAATAGCAACCAAGCTGAGAATAGCAGTCTGAATAATACAAATAATATAAACAACTCGGTTATTAGTTATTATATTTTCTGATATTTCAAGATAAAACCTCCTTATCAAGTAGAATTGTAAACATTCATTATTTTGTCTTTCCTTCTTTTCTATGTATCTATTGTTACTGGACATCCGGTCTGAAACATGACATCAAATCCCTGTTTGAGAAAGTTGTGAAAATTACAACGAAAATGAGAATAGTAGTCCGAATAATCCAATTAATCAATCCTTTTCTTTATTTTGTCCTTTAGTCCTCACATTCAATGAGCGATGTTTCTGACAAAGGGGTAAGAATTGTTGTTTTCTGGGTCGGAATCTATCCATGTTACACTTATCGTTGGCTAGTTTGTAACTTTGAAGTAGTATTTTTTTTTAGTTCCTTACATCAAGTGGCTTCATGCCTTGTCTGGGGCGATTTCCATAAAAAAAAAAAATAACAACATTTAGAATTTCGCGTTAATTTTCACCCTTTGCCCTCATGCTGTCAGCGGAAAAATCAAAATTGAGATTATGGAATATTTTGATTTTTTTCGGCCTACTATTCCCTGCTTGGTTGTTGTTTTCGAACTCGGGAATCTGTATAGAATTTTGAACATAAACCTGTATTAAAATTCCCAAGCTCGAAAAGATGCATGTGAATGAGGTCAGAGCTTACATCAATCGGAATGTTGTGAAAATAATAGCCAAGGTGAGAATAGTAGCCAGAATAATCCAAATTATCAATCCTCATCTCAAAAATACTATAACATAAAAATGAGATTGTAGTTTGTTTGTTTTTTGTTTTTTTTTGCTTGCGCTTATGATTGAACACCTTGGAAATATCTGGATAAAAAAATTAAATTAACTATTTTAGACTTTAGAGTGCAGGCTTCATTTTTTATGATATCTAATATATAAAGTAGAGACGATTTTTCCCCTGTACCTTCTCGGAGTATAGGAAAATAACCACTTGCATCACAGGCTACTAAACTCACCACTATACTGCACTTATTCACTCGAGCATGTTTTAGTAAATTTTTTATTATTTTTTCCTTCTTAACACTAAATATTACATTTGGCCTACCATCAACGTCTCTCCGAAAAACCAACTCCATATAGGTGGTAGCAAAAACTTTTCTCCCTAACAATTCTGTACTGTCACTCTACTCATCGACACCGGGAACTAATACACACAGTTTAATTTTCATAAAACACCGGTTGTAATTTATTATTTGCCTGGTATTAATTTAACACGCATGCCAATAATCAAGCTTAGGTTAATTGACCTATTTTCACATTTGTTTTTAACATGGCGCAGACGGCAAGAAAATAGGTTTCAGTTTTAGCGTTCGATCCCATATCACTCTTCCACTTTTTTTCTTCTTTTTTTTTAAATTTAAAACATTCGCCAACACGGTAGATGGGGCAGAAAAAACAATAGGCCGTTTCTTTTTTTATTCCACATCATGCAATAGGTAGTACTTTCTCCCGTGCAACGGGTTCCGCTAGTAAATTATAAAATGACTTTTTTTTGCTTGCAAACTCTAGGACAGAACCAGTAAGCATTTATTTCGTATTTTCCAAAATAGCCATTTTTTTTTTTATTTAAACATTATTTATTATTTTTTCTGTTTTCTGTTGTCACCCTGGACTTAGGATTAGTGTTGGGAGTTAATGACAGGCATGTTTTATTTTTTTAAAGCAATATGTTAGGGTTTTTTTTTTCAAGTGGCTTCCTGCCTTGTCTGGAGCGATTTCCATAAAAACAAAACTTTTGAAACATCTGAGTTGTATTTTTTTTAAAATGTGCATCGATAAAGCCGCCTTCCCTTCAGCTTTCGCCTCGTACTGGGTTTATTTATTTTTTAACTTGTTTCTTAGGCTTATCTAAAACATCCATTAAGAGAATAGAATTCAAAATTTTAAATTCTAATCTTTGAGCGTAGAAATGGCAATTTATATTCGACATTTTGGATTTTCTGATTTTTGCCATTTTTCTCTTGCGGGAAATTTGAACCGCGTTCATCGTATTCAGATTTAAAAAGGCAACAGAAATTAATGCATCCGGAATGCATTAAAAACCGAAATTGTTTACAAGGACAAATTCCTCGGATATTATTTCCTGCTTCGGAAAGCGGGAACTCAAGACTGGCATTTAAAACCCGTTGACTTTTAGTTTTTTGGGTTTTTTTTTTGTGTTCTTTTATTAATTTTAAGAAGGAAATTCAAGCATGAACATTATTTTTATCCTATTATAACTTGCAATCGTATCCGACTTATGTAAGATGAAGTTGCCATTAATAAAATTATGAGATAACTTCACGTGTGTGTATGTGTTTCTCGCTTCAATGTAACTTTCATAATTACACATTGAATTATTATTTCATTTACTATTAATAGTATATTTCCCTGCAGACTGCAACATGGTCATCTTCAAATCCAATGTCAACAAATACTTGTCATAAACCGTCCCCTAAGTAACCAAATGTAGGGGACTAAAGGAACTCTTACTTGTCTTAACAAAGTACAAAACCGACTTCACAATCTAGTAGGGGCTGATCTCTTTTCTTCCCTACAGCCCCTTTCTCACAGAAAAAAAAAATTGTAAGTCTCTACTCTATCTATTCCTTACAGCCCCTTTCTCACAGAAAAAAAAAATTGTAAGTCACTACTCTATCTATTCCTTACAGCCCCTTTCTCACAGAAAAAAAAATTGTAAGTCTCTACTCTATCTATTCCTTACAGCCCCTTTCTCACAGAAAAAAAATATTGTAAGTCTCTACTCTATCTATTCCTTACAGCCCCTTTCTCACAGAAAAAAAAATTGTAAGTCTCTACTCTATCTATTCCTTACAGCCCCTTTCTCACAGAAAAAAAAAATTGTAAGTCTCTACTCTATCTATTCCTTACAGCCCCTTTCTCACAGAAAAAAAATATTGTAAGTCTCTACTCTATCTATGCCTTACAGCCCCTTTCTCACAGAAAAAAAAATTGTAAGTCTCTACTCTATCTATTCCCTACAGCCCCTTTCCCACAGAAAAAAAAAATTGTAAGTCTCTACTCTATCTATTCCCTACAGCCCCTTTCCCACAGAAAAAAAAAATTGTAAGTCTCTACTCTATCTATTAACTACAGCCCCTTTCTCACAGAAAAAAAATATTGTAAGTCTCTACTCTATCTATTCCTTACAGCCCCTTTCTCACAGAAAAAAAATTGTAAGTCTCTACTCTATCTATTCCTTACAGCCCCTTTCTCACAGAAAAAAAATATTGTCTCTACTCTATCTATTCCTTACAGCCCCTTTCTCACAGAAAAAAAATATTGTAAGTCTCTACTCTATCTATTCCTTACAGCCCCTTTCTCACAGAAAAAAAATATTGTAAGTCTCTACTCTATCTATTCCTCACAGCCCCTTTCTCACAGAAAAAAAATATTGTAAGTCTCTACTCTATCTATTCCTTACAGCCCCTTTCTCACAGAAAAAAATATTGTAAGTCTCTACTCTATCTATTCCTTACAGCCCCTTTCTCACAGAAAAAAAACATTTAAAGTCTCTACTCTATCTATTCCTTACAGCCCCTTTCTCACAGAAAAAAAAAATTGTAAGTCTCTACTCTATCTATTCTTTACAGCCCCTTTCTCACAGAAAAAAAATATTGTAAGTCTCTACTCTATCTATTCCTTACAGCCCCTTTCTCACAGAAAAAAAATATTGTAAGTCTCTACTCTATCTATTCCTTACAGCCCCTTTCTCACAGAAAAAAAAAATTGTAAGTCTCTACTCTATCTATTCCTTACAGCCCCTTTCTCACAAGAAAAAAAATATTGTAAGTCTCTACTCTATCTATTCCTTACAGCCCCTTTCTCACAGGAAAAAAATATTGTAAGTCTCTACTCTATCTATTCCTTACAGCCCCTTTCTCACAGAAAAAAATATTGTAAGTCTCTACTCTATCTATTCCTTACAGCCCCTTTCTCACAGGAAAAAAATATTGTAAGTCTCTACTCTATCTATTCCTTACAGCCCCTTTCTCACAGAAAAAAAAAATTGTAAGTCTCTACTCTATCTATTCCCTAGAGCCCCTTTCTCACAGAAAAAAAAAATTGTAAGTCTCTACTCTATCTATTCCTTACAGCCCCTTTCTCACAGAAAAAAAAAATTGTAAGTCTCTACTCTATCTATTCCTTACAGCCCCTTTCTCACAGAAAAAAAAAATTGTAAGTCTCTACTCTATCTATTCCTTACAGCCCCTTTCTCACAGAAAAAAAAAATTGTAAGTCTCTACTCTATCTATTCCTTACAGCCCCTTTCTCACAGAAAAAAAAAATTGTAAGTCTCTACTCTATCTATTTCCTACAGCCCCTTTCTCACAGAAAAAAAAATTGTAAGTCTCTACTCTATCTATTCTTTACAGCCCCTTTCTCACAGAAAAAAAAATTGTAAGTCTCTACTCTATCTATTAACTACAGCCCCTTTCTCACAGAAAAAAAATATTGTAAGTCTCTACTCTATCTATTCCTTACAGCCCCTTTCTCACAGAAAAAAAAAATTGTAAGTCTCTACTCTATCTATTCCTTACAGCCCCTTTCTCACAGAAAAAAAATATTGTAAGTCTCTACTCTATCTATTCCTTACAGCCCCTTTCTCACAGAAAAAAAATATTGTAAGTCTCTACTCTATCTATTCCTCACAGCCCCTTTCTCACAGAAAAAAAATATTGTAAGTCTCTACTCTATCTATTCCTTACAGCCCCTTTCTCACAGAAAAAAATATTGTAAGTCTCTACTCTATCTATTCCTTACAGCCCCTTTCTCACAGAAAAAAAACATTTAAAGTCTCTACTCTATCTATTCCTTACAGCCCCTTTCTCACAGAAAAAAAAAATTGTAAGTCTCTACTCTATCTATTCTTTACAGCCCCTTTCTCACAGAAAAAAAATATTGTAAGTCTCTACTCTATCTATTCCTTACAGCCCCTTTCTCACAGAAAAAAAATATTGTAAGTCTCTACTCTATCTATTCCTTACAGCCCCTTTCTCACAGAAAAAAAAAATTGTAAGTCTCTACTCTATCTATTCCTTACAGCCCCTTTCTCACAAGAAAAAAAATATTGTAAGTCTCTACTCTATCTATTCCTTACAGCCCCTTTCTCACAGGAAAAAAATATTGTAAGTCTCTACTCTATCTATTCCTTACAGCCCCTTTCTCACAGAAAAAAATATTGTAAGTCTCTACTCTATCTATTCCTTACAGCCCCTTTCTCACAGGAAAAAAATATTGTAAGTCTCTACTCTATCTATTCCTTACAGCCCCTTTCTCACAGAAAAAAAATATTGTAAGTCTCTACTCTATCTATTCCCTACAGCCCCTTTCTCACAGAAAAAAAAAATTGTAAGTCTCTACTCTATCTATTCCTTACAGCCCCTTTCTCACAGAAAAAAAAAATTGTAAGTCTCTACTCTATCTATTCCTTACAGCCCCTTTCTCACAGAAAAAAAAATTGTAAGTCTCTACTCTATCTATTCCTTACAGCCCCTTTCTCACAGAAAAAAAAAATTGTAAGTCTCTACTCTATCTATTCCTTACAGCCCCTTTCTCACAGAAAAAAAAAATTGTAAGTCTCTACTCTATCTATTTCCTACAGCCCCTTTCTCACAGAAAAAAAAATTGTAAGTCTCTACTCTATCTATTCTTTACAGCCCCTTTCTCACAGAAAAAAAAAATTGTAAGTCTCTACTCTATCTATTAACTACAGCCCCTTTCTCACAGAAAAAAAATATTGTAAGTCTCTACTCTATCTATTCCTTACAGCCCCTTTCTCACAGAAAAAAAATATTGTAAGTCTCTACTCTATCTATTCCTTACAGCCCCTTTCTCACAGAAAAAAAATATTGTAAGTCTCTACTCTATCTATTCCTTACAGCCCCTTTCTCACAGAAAAAAAATATTGTAAGTCTCTACTCTATCTATTCCTTACAGCCCCTTTCTCACAGAAAAAAAATATTGTAAGTCTCTACTCTATCTATTCCTTACAGCCCCTTTCTCACAGAAAAAAAATATTGTAAGTCTCTACTCTATCTATTCCTTACAGCCCCTTTCTCACAGAAAAAAAATATTGTAAGTCTCTACTCTATCTATTCCTTACAGCCCCTTTCTCACAGAAAAAAAATATTGTAAGTCTCTACTCTATCTATTCCTTACAGCCCCTTTCTCACAGAAAAAAAATATTGTAAGTCTCTACTCTATCTATTCCTTACAGCCCCTTTCTCACAGAAAAAAAATATTGTAAGTCTCTACTCTATCTATTCCTTACAGCCCCTTTCTCACAGAAAAAAAATATTGTAAGTCTCTACTCTATCTATTACTTACAACCCCTTTCTCACAGAAAAAAAAATATTGTAAGTCTCTACTCTATCTATTCCTTACAGCCCCTTTCTCACAGAAAAAAAATATTGTAAGTCTCTACTCTATCTATTCCTTACAGCCCCTTTCTCACAGAAAAAAAATATTGTAAGTCTCTACTCTATCTATTCCTTACAGCCCCTTTCTCACAGAAAAAAAATATTGTAAGTCTCTACTCTATCTATTCCTTACAGCCCCTTTCTCACAGAAAAAAATATTGTAAGTCTCTACTCTATCTATTCCTTACAGCCCCTTTCTCACAGAAAAAAAATATTGTAAGTCTCTACTCTATCTATTCCTTACAGCCCCTTTCTCACAGAAAAAAAATATTGTAAGTCTCTACTCTATCTATTCCTTACAGCCCCTTTCTCACAGAAAAAAAATATTGTAAGTCTCTACTCTATCTATTCCTTACAGCCCCTTTCTCACAGAAAAAAAATATTGTAAGTCTCTACTCTATCTATTCCTTACAGCCCCTTTCTCACAGAAAAAAAATATTGTAAGTCTCTACTCTATCTATTCCTTACAGCCCCTTTCTCACAGAAAAAAAATATTGTAAGTCTCTACTCTATCTATTCCTTACAGCCCCTTTCTCACAGAAAAAAAATATTGTAAGTCTCTACTCTATCTATTAACTACAGCCCCTTTCTCACAGAAAAAAAAATATTGTAAGTCTCTACTCTATCTATTCCTTACAGCCCCTTTCTCACAGAAAAAAAATATTGTAAGTCTCTACTCTATCTATTCCTTACAGCCCCTTTCTCACAGAAAAAAAATATTGTAAGTCTCTACTCTATCTATTCCTTACAGCCCCTTTCTCACAGAAAAAAAATATTGTAAGTCTCTACTCTATCTATTCCTTACAGCCCCTTTCTCACAGAAAAAAATATTGTAAGTCTCTACTCTATCTATTCCTTACAGCCCCTTTCTCACAGAAAAAAAATATTGTAAGTCTCTACTCTATCTATTCCTTACAGCCCCTTTCTCACAGAAAAAAAATATTGTAAGTCTCTACTCTATCTATTCCTTACAGCCCCTTTCTCACAGAAAAAAAAAATTGTAAGTCTCTACTCTATCTATTCCTTACAGCCCCTTTCTCACAGAAAAAAAATATTGTAAGTCTCTACTCTATCTATTCCTTACAGCCCCTTTCTCACAGAAAAAAAATATTGTAAGTCTCTACTCTATCTATTCCTTACAGCCCCTTTCTCACAGAAAAAAAATATTGTAAGTCTCTACTCTATCTATTCCTTACAGCCCCTTTCTCACAGAAAAAAAAAATTGTAAGTCTCTACTCTATCTATTCCTTACAGCCCCTTTCTCACAGAAAAAAAATATTGTAAGTCTCTACTCTATCTATTCCTTACAGCCCCTTTCTCACAGAAAAAAAAATTGTAAGTCTCTACTCTATCTATTCCTTACAGCCCCTTTCTCACAGAAGAGACATTGCTAGTCTTTCTCTACTCTATCGTTATTTCCATGAAAGATGCTCGACTGAGCTCCAATCTCTGGTTCCTCCTTGCAAGACATTCACAGCAATAACTCGTCCATGTACTACAATTTATAAGAATTTACCTTTCTTCCTACGTGTTCCTAGTGTCATGAAGATTTCCATGAACAGAGTTTCTTTACAAGAACTTCCCATCTGCAGAACACATTACCGTGGAGTTGCTTCCCTGTAGACTACAACTAAAAAAATATTTTTGAGATTTTTTTTATGCGACAAATTCGTATGGGATTGGTTCCAGTACGACCGGCTTATTCTTCAAATCCAATGTGAACAAATACTTTTCATAATCCGTCCCCGTAAGTAACCAATCTTTGCACACCTCTCAGATATTCTTCATCATTAAACCGACAATCCTTTAACTCTTATCCTCGAGTGGCTGTTGGCCTTGATAAACAGTGGCTCATAAGTGTAAATATATATATATATATATGTATGTGTATCGAGGCAGCATTTTTTCTTTAAGACACGTATTATTAAAAATAACCGACAATTTTTGTCTGGTTATTTTAGTGTTGATCCCTTCAATTTTCCGGATTAAAATCTTAATCTCGGAAGGAAATTGGCTGATGAAACTGTCGTAATGTACATGTTGGTCCAGAGTACTTTCTGACCCGTCTGGGTCCATCGTCAGTGGAATAATGACAAACAGGTAAAGACCTGGAGTGAGATTTATAATTAGTTATGGCGGGAACATTTAACTATGTTTATTAGGTATTATAAGCATTTAAGTATATTAGTACTAGTGTTTGTCATTATTCCACTGACGATGGACCCAGACGGGTCAGAAAGTACTCTGGACCAACATGTACATTACGACAGTTTCATCAGCCAATTTCCTTCCGAGATTAAGATTTTAATCCGGAAAATTGAAGGGATCAACACTAAAATAACCAGACAAAAATTGTCGGTTATTTTTAATAATATATATTTATGTATATGTATAAATAACTATTACAGTGGTTTCAGCTGGTATCTGATATGATAATGATTACAATGCATGTGTAATGTGAGTCTTACATACATGCTTAGATCTGATGACCTCAGAGGAAGATTAAATCTGGATAGTATAGATAAATTTGTGCAGAACAGGAGACATTGATAGTGTGGCCGTGTTGAAAGAATAAATGATAATTATTGGGTTAGTAGATGTAGGGCAGTTGAGGTAACAGGTTCAGTTTACAGGGGATATGTGGAAGAAAGTGATAAAAATGGACTTGAGAGAAAGACGGATAAATAAAGAAATAGGTTAGTTTGAAAGTAAATTTCTAAAAACTGTTAAACGAATATTAAGCCAATGATGATGATGATGATGATCTGAACCTCCAGTCTCCCAAAAAGGTTAAGAGCCACTTTTACAGAAGTTTCCATATAAAGCGTACCGTGTAACCAAACATTGACCGCAAAAGTAGAATTTTGTAGAGGAATTTTGGGTCAAACACTTGCTATAATCTGTCCCCATAAATAACCAGACTTTGTTCATTCCACTAATCATTTGCAATCTTCTCATAATATTTTTCATCTTTGAACCGACAATCCATCCATTTCATAACCCTTATCCTCGAATAACTTTTGACCTTGATAAGTGGTTACTCATCAATAAAAACAAAAAAATGAAAGAAAAAAATTGCAAGAGCATAAACTAAAACATTTCTAAAAAATCTCATTAGAGAGCTTCATTAATCTTAACTCTCTTCACCCACTCACTCACAAACAAGGTTGACATTACTGAGCGAATTTCTCCCTCCCTGCCTTCATGTAATCAGCACTTCCCCTCTCTCTCTCTCCCCCCTCCCTCTCTCCCCCTCTCCCCCTCCATCTCTCCCTCTCCCCCTCTCTCCCTTTCTGTCTACTTGCTGAATAGGCACTTGCTGTTAGGTTATCTATCTATCTATCTATCTATCTATCTATCTCTCTCTCTCTCTCTCTCTCTCTCTCTCTCTATATATATATATATATATATATATATATATATATATATATATATATTGACGATGCATTTGTCTGATACTAGCACCATAGCCTAACACTAAACTAACGACCATTCCTGCCACCTCCCCCGATCGGAATTCAGAAAACCTTTAGTAGAAAATACCAAAATCTTAGAATATAGTACTAACAAACAAAAACTCCATATATTAGAAGCCCTATATATATAAAAACCAAAAACAACCTAGTTAATAGAATTAACTTTAATATAACTAATTATACTAAAATGTCTATAATTCTAACTATAGTTTCGTACTTATTACATAATTCTCGCCAAAACCTTCTATAACACTAACACATGGTTTGTACCTGATTAACCTCATTCCCTTGAAGATGGACCCGGATGGGTCTGAAAGTACTTGGGACACAAATCTAAACTATGGCAAATTCATCAGCCAATTCCCCTCTGAAACTAAGATCCTGATTCGGACTATTGAAAGGATCTACCAAAGGATATCTAAACATGAGTTGTCTCTTATATTCAACAATACTTGCCTGCAAGAGAAGATGTTGCCTAGATATATATATATATATATATATAATAAAATATAGTAACACGAAATTACATAATCATCGATGCAATAATTTATTTCAACCTTGTGGTATTGTCAAGCATCCAAGTGAGATGATTACAATTTTGAAAAGAGAAATCCACACTCCACAATTCAAATATCAGTAGAGAAAGTAAATTGTCGAATGTGAATTTCTCTTTTCTCATTTTCAAAAATGTAATCATCTCACTTGGAAGCTTGACAATATCACAAGGGTGAAATAAATTATTGCATCGGTGATTATGTAATTTCGTGTTACTATATTTTATTTTATTCTTGCTCTGTTTATTACATTGAGCTCTCATACCCGGATTTCCTCCTGGAATTTATTTCATTATAACACACACTATATATATATATATATATATATATATATATATAACTCAATGTTTATGTGTTTCCTATAGAAAGAAAGGTTAGAAAGTCTACAGAAAATCAAAATGTGTATTATTATGTAAAATTTAACGGGAAAGAAGTTTATCTAAGTTTATTCCTAAATGGGCATAACCCCTATTCTATTTATATGAAATTTAAATCATATGTATAAAATTCTCCGGAGAAGACAATAGAAGTGGTCCCGAATCTCTACGTTATGCTCTATGCGCCAAATGTCTATGAGCCCACACCTCTAAGTGACCCATTGGGGCAGAACCCCCTTAAAACTTCAGATAGGTATATCCAATTTTAATGAAATTTAAATCATTGGTATAAGACACTAATTCAGAGAAAGTCATGAAAAATTTGCTTCAGCAGTCAGATATGGAAAATATTGGTCCATGTTCTAAAAAAATTTTTTTTTCAATTTTAAAACGATTTCATCGATTTTGATATTTAGTCTTGATCAATATTTTTTTTTAGTCAAGAAGATAAAAAATATTTTATCTCCTAACATCTACTCTTACAAAGTAACAAAACTTTTGAAGCCGAACTATACTATTACCTTTACTATTGTACAATCTTTTAATGCTCAATTCAGTTTACAGTATATATTTCTCTGCCGCCGCGGAAAGATGAGACACAAGGTAAAAAAGTAGGGATGGGATGCCAGCGCACAAAATATAGCACATTCTGGCCCTGCAAACAATGCCTGAGCAGTCCCGTCTGCATTTTCGGCAGGGGCATCTCAGGAAATTGGCCATAAACCCACCCCTTCTCAAAGAGAGGAGGTAAAACCTGGGAGGATGGACCTCTTAGAACTACTCAAAACAAATACTTCAGCCTGACAGAGTAGGGCTAAAAGATGTCACAACGGCCCACCATCTGTCGGACTGATCGCCCAGGACGTATTCCTGATTGGCATCAGTGTATTCGAATAAGAATTCATGATATACTATTTAAGACTAATGTAGTGAAGTTCCATGCTCAATTCAGGGAAAGTAGTGTAGTATCTGTTCTGTTGTTATAACATCGTCTCAGACATTACTTCTCTTTTTGTGTGTGTGTGTGGGGGTGTAGTATCTGTTTTATTGTCATGAGACTATCCTCCTAAGCATTACCTCTTCCTTTGAGAAGGAATAGTGTAGAAATTGATTTCATTATACTATCCTTGCAGGCATCATCTCTTCCTTTGGGAGGTGGGGAGTGTAGTATATATTTGTCCGTCATAATACTGAGGGAGTTAGCTGAGGCTTGGGCAGTGTTTCTTCCCCTATATAGTTCTAATACAAACATTTACAAATGAAACAAAGAAACTACACGGAAATGATGATGTATGCAAAAACCCTTTATTCCTCGCAAACCCTAAAAATGCATACGATAAAGTCTGAAAAAAATCTGTACGGGTGTGTGGAAGTTTAGGGAAGTGTCTTACATACCGTGAAATGTGTGTGCGTAGCATACGTGTGTTGGTGAGTGTGTTCATCATAGGCGAAACCGGAAGAAAGAGGGAGGATTTTCTTGTGTGTCCTTTTTTATATCAGAGATTATAGCACCTTCTACCATCGCGAAAGGGGAGATAATTTAGGTTTGAAACGTTCCCTGGTGAGTGTATGCATAGAAAAGAGTAGGTAATGCAACAATACCATCCTCTCAGAGAGGCAAATATTTGCTAGTTGTGATAATGATATTGAATTTTCGTATATTTAATTATTTAACGTCATGTTAATACCATTGTATCTCTGTTTGAATTCGTTTTCTGTAGAACTAAAGCCGTCTAGTCTAAACTATAAATGCAAGTTCCTTTCTGTTGGACACTGTAATGACGGCTGAATATGGTTGCCCGCCTGCTTGGCATAAATATGATTTATTTCTCATCACGTCGTGTAACGGTTGGAATGGTTAGAGCGTTCGGAATTCGAATCAAAGGTTACTCTTGTTTCGTGCAACTGGTTTAAACAGTTAACTTAACACTGATGATTCCGCAAAGATGAAACGTTTACGTATGTAGATAATAATTAAATATTTATCATCAAATAATTATATATATATATATATATATATATATATATATATATATATATATATACAGGGTGTCTCAAAAAAATGTACTCACTCGTAGAATGACGAGAAAACTTTTATTTATGAACATAGAGTGAAATGAAATAGCATCGAATACATGAGACAGATGTAATTGAAGAATCATGTTCGCAAATCTTCAAACTGATGACCATTATTGTTCAAACAAAGCTGATAACGCGCACCAAGGGATTCGCAAACGTCGCGAAACATGTCATTAGGAATATTTTTTTGAGACACCCTGTATATATATATATATATATATATATATATATATATCATATGAATCTCATTTTAGGATTTTCTAATTCATACATATATTTAATTAATCTCTGTCCTTGATCTGATTCCCAAATTAATCATATCGAGAACCTGAATAACCCTCCCCAATCCTACACATTATTTGTTTTAGATTATTATTTGTAATGATCTTTGCATATAAATCATTCCTTTTAGCTCCTATTGATTATTTCAATCTGGTTCATGATGTTCAACAAGGTTTTCCATAAAGCTTACAACATTTAATTTTAGTGAAGGGGGGGGGGCGCTGCTCTTCACGTTGATATTATCGGCCTCGATGTTTATCCTGCCGATTCCATGAGCCTTGAATTCTCAAATCTTTAATTGTAATTGAAAGTTTACTTGTACTGGCCTCGTGCTACCAGATCAGTCTGTCTGAAGATACCGACTTCCTGAGTTAAAATACACCAAACATTGATGTCATTGTTTTTTTTCCTTTCCCTTAGTAAAACTCAATCATTTTCTGCAAAGTTTTAAACAAAAACATTTTTCCAATACAAAACAACCAAACCAAACACCATGAATAAATATTTAACAATATAAAGAGCTTAAAGCATAAAAACTTTTACCAAAATGACCTAATTCGGCATTAAATGATCCGAAAAGGGTTGATATGCCGTAAAGCAAAACCATCAAACCAAACACCATGAATAAATATTTAATAATATAAAGAACTTAAAGCATAAAAACTTTTACCAAAATGACCGGATTCGGCATTAAATAACCCAAAAAGGGTTGATATGCCGTAAAACAAAACAACCAAAATCAACCAACTACTTATATTGGATTCTATTTAAGAATTTTAAAATCCTTAAAGCATTTCCACCTACATTATAATTGGGATTTTTTTTGTTGGTGTTTCTTTATAGCCTTTGAAACTACTGGGCTGATATCAAACAAATTTGGTATATTCAGGTTATCAGTATAAAAATACTACTAATATTAAAAAAACAAACACCAGTATACCACTAAACTATTGGGCAGAATTCTACTAAATTTGGCATGAAGAACCCTTGTGATGTTGAGTATCGGAATCATGATCAGTTTTTATTACTATTATTTCGTTTTCTTTTTCTTTATTTTTTCTTATTTTTTCTTTCTCCATGTCTTTTCTTTCTCCATGTTTTTTCTTTCTCCGTGTTTTTTCTTTCTCCGTGTTTTTTCTTTCTCCGTGTTTTTTCTTTCTCCATGTTTTTTTTCTTTCTCCGTATTTTTTTTCTTTCTCCATGTTTTTTTTCTTTCTCCGTATTTTTTTTCTTTCTCCATGTTTTTTTTCTTTCTCCGTATTTTTTTCTTTCTCCGTGTTTTTTTCTTTCTCCATGTTTTTTCTTTCTCCTTGTTTTTTTTCTTTCTCCTTGTTTTTTTTCTTTCTCCGTGTTTTTTTCTTTCTCCGTGTTTTTTCTTTCTCCGTGTTTTTTCTTTCTCCGTGTTTTTTTCTTTCTCCGTATTTTTTTCTTTCTCCGTGTTTTTTTTCTTTCTCCGTGTTTTTTTTCTTTCTCCGTATTTTCTTTCTTTCTCTGTGTTTTCTTTCTTTCTCTGTGTTTTTTTTCTTTCTCTGTGTTTTTTTTCTTTCTCCGTGTCTTTTTCTTTCTTTCTCCGTGTCTTTTTCTTTTTCCATGTTTTTTTTTCTCTCTCCATCTTTTTCTCTCTCCATCTTTTTGTCTCTCTCTCTCTCCATCTTTTTGTCTCTCTCTCTCTCCATCTTTTGTATCTATTGTTTCTGCCTCCATTCTAAAAAAGTCTTCCTAGCCGGAAAAAGCATTTTTTAAGAAACTAAAGCAAATTGCATTTATTTTAGTGTAACAGATAAGAAAAAAGAAATCGTTAGTCAAAATCAAACATTGATTGGCCAGATTGAAAATTATCTCTGTCAAACTTTGAGAATCCAACTGAATCAATTTTATATATATATATATATATATATATATATATATATATATATGTATATATATATATTGTTGCCCACCCCCCAACTAGGCTAAGCTCTGTAGCGTTAGTATTAACACAGCTGTCATCGTAGCTACAATGCAATGTTTCTTTCAAAAGTTGAACTCTGAACGGCAGCTGCCTTTAAAAAAAAAAGGATTAATCTCTCGCTGATTTACCTAGTTGTTTACAGCGGCCATGTGAGCAAAGACGTTGGAGTTTGAGTTTCAAATATAACTCGTGTTTAGAGGTTCGAGTCTGGCGACAGGTGTGAATAATTCTCCTCAACACTGACGATTCCCGTAAGGATGAAACATATACGTATGCTGATACAAACAAATACTTATAATAAATTATATATATATTTATATATATAAATTTTTATTATTTTATGTATATACACATAAAATATTATCAGGTTATATAATATATTGTGTATATATTTTCAGTATTTACTTCAACGGTGCTTAATATGTGAGTAAAGCTTAGTAGTAGTAGTCATATTATAATATATTTATGGCAAGTCAGCTACACAGAAGCATCCATGTTTCATTCCCATTGGAAATTATCGGATAAAGTGTAGTACATTTTGACTGATGATTTTGTTTCGTGAATAAAACATCGACGCCTCTGTGTAGCTTACTTGCCATAGATATAGTTTCTTATATATATATATATATATATATATATATAAGTATATATAAGTGAAACGTATGATGCGTTTATCGGATTCCAGTTAGCTTTGGCTGTTCTTGTTGAAATATTTATAATAACCTCACCTTTTTTTTTCACATGTTTGAAAGTGGCAGTGGGATTAGTCTTAGGGTGGGGCTGAGGGGTGAGGCAAATAGAAAGAACATTATTCTGTTATCATCCAAGAATGACGCAAGGCTTTCTGGTCACCATGCCCTTGCAAGCAAGTGGGCGCTGTTTCTCTGTGCATAGAATAACCCGAGTTCAAGCTGAAGGCATGAGGTGACGTCATAGATCGGAAAAAAGGCCGAAGCAACGTACATGATTGATGCTCCCTACTTGAAATAAAAAGGCAGAAATATTTGCAGAAGATCTCAAAGACCAAACGATCCTTCATCTTCGAATCTATTCAATTGCATTCTTTCAGTTCATGATTATTAATTTTAGTCACGCTTTTCCAGAAAGAAAAAAGGATGGGATATTTTTTATCTTTTTTTAGTCTTTGCCCTTTCTCTCTTTTTTCTTTCTTCGCTTTTGTCTTTTTTCCTTCGTTTTTTCTTTTTTCCTTCGCTTTTTTTTCTTCGTCTTTTCTTTCTTAGTCTTAAAAATAACAAGTAGTTAATTGGACTCTCCTTCCCCCCTCTCTCTCACTCACTCACTCACTCACTCACTCACTCTCTCTCTCTCTCTCTCTTTTTCTCACTCTTTCTCTCACTCTTTCTCTTACTCTTTCTCTCACTCTCTCTCTCTCACTCTCTCTTTCTCTCTTTCTTTCTCTCACTCTCGCTTTCTCTCTTTCTTTCTCTCACTCTTTCTTTCTCTCACTCTTTCTCTCTCTCACTCTTTCTCTCTCTCACTCTTTCTCTCTCTCACTCTTTCTCTCACTCTTTCTCTCTCACTCTTTCTCTCTCACTCTTTCTCTCTCACTCTCTCACTCTTTCTCTCTCACTCTTTCTCTCTCACTCTCTCACTCTTTCTCTCTCACTCTCTCACTCTTTCTCTCTCACTCTTTCTCTCTTTCTCTCTCACTCTCTCTCTTTCTCTCTCACTCTTTCTCTTTCTCTCTCTCTCTCTAACTTTCTCTTTCTCTCTCTCTCTCTCTCTCTCTCTTTCTCTCTTTCTTTCTCTCTCTCACTCTTTCTCTCTCTCACTCTTTCTCTCTCTCACTCTTTCTCTCTCTCTAACTCTTTCTCTCTCTCTCACTCTTTCTCTCTCTCTCACCCTTTCTCTCTCTCTCACCCTTTCTCTCTCTCACCCTTTCTCTCTCTCACCCTTTCTCTCTCTCTCTCTCTCTTTCTCTCTCTCACCCTTTCTCTCTCTCTTTCTCTCTCACTCTCTCTCTCTTTCTCTCTCTCTCTCTTTCTCTCTCACTCTCTCTCACTCTTTCTCTCTCACCCTTTCTCTCTTTCTCTCTCACTCTTTTTCTCTCTCTCACTCTTTCTCTCTCTCACTCTCTCTTTCTCTCTCACTCTCTCTTTCTCTCACGCTCTCTCACCCTCTCTCCCCGAATAGTGTACTTATAATAATTAAAAAAGAACTATATGTCTTGTGTAAATTATTAGGAAATCATTTTCATGATTAATGCTCCCTGCTTGAAATAAAAGGACGGGATTTTTTAAATCTTTGCTCTTTCCCTTTTTTCTGATTCCTTGTTTTGGGGGTTTCTTTTCATTTCCGTCTTCGATTTTCATTTTTTTTTTTCGTTATTGTCTTTTTCCTCTTTTTCTTTCCTTTAAATTTTTGTTCGTCCTTTTTTTCTTTCATCCTTTTTTCTTTGTGATTTTTGGCTTCGTAAATTTCCCTTTTATTTGTATTTTCCATTTATCTTTACTTTTTTTTTCTTCATCTTTTTATTCTACGTTTTTTTTTCATTCGCATTTTCTTTATTCGTTTTTTCTTTCTTTGCCTTTGTCTTCGTCTTTCATCTTTGTTTTTCTTCATTTTTCTCTTTGTTTTTTTTCTACGTCTTTTTTTTATTCAGTCTTTCTCTTTCATCTTTTTTCATCTTTTTCTTTTGTTTCGTTTACTTTTCTTTTTTTTCTTTTTCGTTCATTTTTTTTCTTTCTCCGTGTTTTTCTCTATCCTTTCTCGCCATTAAAAAAAACAAAGAAAGAAAAAAAACGAAAAAAGATTTTTCTTCGCTTCTTTTCTTTCTTCGTTTTTTCTTTCTTCGTCTTTTTTTCTTCCTTTGTCTAAGCAATAACAAGTAGTTAACTAGAACCTCTCTCTCCCTCTTCTCTCTCTCTCTCTACCCGAATAATGTACTCATTATAATTAATAAAGAACTATATGGTAAATAAAATATAGCCCTAGAGAATCTCCATCCCAGCATAACCAACGAGCGAAGAAGTCGTTATCTCTTAATCATTTCGTTTCCTGAAACTATTCCAATTGAGTCTTCAATGAAAACTATTACCGTTCATAAAAACAAGCAGATGAGACGATGTCTTATTTTATATTGATGCTGTGATATATCTTATTTTGTGATCATCATATTCGGCCTAACGTCTGTTTTACATGCTGGCATGTGTTGGACGGCTTTTAGATATTGACTTACAAACTAACCTGTCTATGGTCAGGTCTTTATCCCTCTTTCTCTCAAATCTATCCTCAATACTTCCTCCCATGTTTTTCTTGGCGTTCCTCTGTCCAACTGACCCTGCTACCTCAACTGTTCTACATTTACTAATCCAAGCATTCTCATCTATTATTTAAATGTTACCAAACCAACACAGTCTTCTGTTCTCCACAGATCTTCCTAGATTTAAATCCAATAAGTTTTCATTTGAATAGGTCCGATGGATGATATATTCTCTTTGTGTTTATACACCATGAGGTGTTTATGCGTTCAGGACACCATGAGGTGTTTATGCGTCCAGTACATAATGGGGTGTTTATGTGTCCAGTACATAATGAGGTGTATATGCGTTTAGGACATAATGAGGTGTTTATGCGTTTAGGACATCATAACATGTTTATATGATTATAATAATTCAAGTTTTATGGAATTTTCAGGAAAAATAGACTTTATTTGTAAGTTTTATTTTTGTATTTTAAAATTGAGGGGTAACTGTGATAGTATAGAATGCCACCCCTTAACCCCGACAACCAGAATCACACTCACAACCAGAGAGATTAGCCAGAAAATGAATGACAATAAAGACGTGAACGAAAGACATTAAAATTGAATTACACAGACAGAGCGACGCCATGACAATTAGTCATTAACAGCCGGAGGGTCCAGATAGAGACTTCAGAAAGACGAGAAAGAAAACTAGTTTCCACTGAAAGTAAGCTGAGAAAAAAAACGAACGTCTCTGATTTTCGGGGAAAGTAGATATATTCAGAAGAGGCTGGCTGTTATGAGGAGAATGATCACAGCAACGGCTGGAAAAGGGTCACAAACGACAGAGTTAGTCTTAGCTGAGAATTTGAAGGTTGTAGATGTAGAAACACTAGCGACAAGACCCTAATGCTACAAACACACACATCCGTGTTCAACAAGTCACTTGTATACAATATCTGTATCTGTGTGTTGTCTATTATGTATATAAATTTTGGACTCTGGCTTCGCGACCGCCAACACTAGAAATAATAAGAATCACGGCACATACAATTCGGGGTAAGGTAGCCAGTCAGGTGTGCGGACATAGTTGCAGATGGCATCGTGTTGAGAGAGAAAGTAAAACTAATTCTCTCGTTTTTATCATGCATCTACTCGGTCCTGGGTATGACCTTAAAAGACATCCAGTGGTAAGGACTCCATTTGGGAGCTGTAGGGAATGTGGAGTTGCCCCTTAGTTGCCATTGCTCCCAGGTCCACTATGGTGCGGAGTGGTAGTACCTGTAAGGGCCTCATTTATGGGTCAAATAGAACCTCCTGGCGCTACCAAATCAGGCTGTCTTAAGTTATTGACTTTCTAACTCAAAATGCACTAAACATTGATGTTTTATTGTCTTTTTTCCTTTACAAAACTCAATCATGTTCTGCAAAATCCAAAACAAAAACAACTATTTCCCTCCCTCCCCTCTTCAACCCTCTCCCCCCCCCTTTCACTCAACAAAACACCATAGAATAAATGCTTAAACATATAATGACCAGATTCGGCATTAAATAACCCGAAAAGGGTTGATATGTCATAAAACAAAACAACCAAACCAAAAACCATGATTAAACATTTGAAGATATAAAGAACTTGAAGCATAAAAACCTTCACCAAAATGACCGGATTCGGCATTAAATAACCCGAAAAGTGTTGATATGCCATAAAACAAAACAACCAAACCAAACGCCATGAATAAATATTTGAAGATTTAAAGAACTTGAAGCATAAAAACCTTCACCAAAATGACAACAATTCAAAATACCAAAGCTCTTAACTAATGACTATAAATGACCCACTGACTTAAGACTCAAATGAAGGATATTTCCTTCTGCATTCATGGCATGAAATGACCCAAATAGGTTGATGTGCCATAAAGCAATGTCTTACCTGCATCTACTCTCTAAACTCAAAAACTTCTCTTCTTCTTGAGTCATCCGATGCCATAATTTTTCAATAATTTATCGTAAGCTATTGACCCCCATTATTAATTCTACTTTTTCCTTGTTTCTTCCTTTTTTTTTCTGTTTTTTTTTTTAATATTTGAATTTTAAATTTTTATTTAGATTTAAATTTTTATTCTCCAACGCCATAGATGAAGCGAAAGCGATCAGAGGTCATCATTACCTCGACTTAAATTCACAGATCTTGTGTCTGTAGATGGGTTAAAATGCATATATTTGGTTATCAGTGCATTCAGAAAAACGTCTCATATCATGATTTAAATTTTTTTTTTGACACTCACATTCCTGAAATAAATAATAATACAAATTCATTCTCACATCGAAATGTGAAAAAGAAAAGAAAAAAAAAGGGAAATGCTATATTCAATCTGGATGTAATTTAGCCACGGAAAACCTTTGACCTCGAGAAATGTTCTGTGGGCAGGAGTGGAGGATTGGAGCGTGCTATGTACATGACTTTCTGAAAATAAATCAAATTCATCTAAAATATGTCTAATTTGTCCCAAAGAGAAAATAAAAATCATATCTGCAGGAACGCCATCTGCCCCCACATCCAAAGGGAGCGGTGGCTGAGAAACTTAATCAGAAAAGTCTGTTGTATAAAGAAACAAATTCAATTTCCATCCGCAGGTGTACGTTTCGAAATTCATTCAGCAAACAAAAAAACATCCAAGATATATATTTATATAAATGGAGGTATGTGTAGATGATTCTATGTTTCTATGCATAGGATTCACTCCTAAACTAATTAACCTATCATTATAAATTTTGGAACGCAGCTGCTAGGTGTAAGAATGGGTAATGTTGGCTATATTTAGTTTAATTTAATTAACAATATAATAACATACATTGCTACAATTATTTTGAAGATTACTTAGTCGCGCCCAGGCAATTTATTTTTTATGAGACATTTTTGATTAATCACCGAAAAGATCTACATCAGCAAGGGAAATAACTCCTGTTTTAATTTGAAAACAATAAAGAGTATAAAAAGAGTTGTCTCCCTTACAACTAAATTTTTTTTTCCTGTTTAAATAATCTACAAACAAAACTTAAAAATTAAAATGATTTAATTGCATCCTGGGTACAGATAGTGATTATATATATATATATATATATATATATATATATATATATATATATATATAAAGGAAGAGGCTATTTTGCCGGTCCCGGCAAAATAACGAGGGTTCGTTATTTTGCCGACTTCTGTTTTTTTTAACCTAACTGTTATGGCCTTGTGAAAGAAAGGGTAATGAAATAAATAAGGACAAATATTTAATAACAATTTATTTTCATCGTCATCATCAGTTGTTAATCTGTCGAGTATTTTAATCTTTTAAATAGAAAAGAAATATCTGCTTTTAGTACAAAAAAAACATTAAAAGTAAAAATTAATTAAATGAACGAAAATATTACAGACAATTAGATTATTTAGTCAGATTTAGAAGTAATTTGCGTCGGATAAAACATGTTTTAGTTGAGAAAAAAATAGTTTTCATTCATTGATATAAAATAATAAATAATTCTTGTTAAGAAATCTTATTATTAAAATAATTAAGGATAAGTCGCTAAAGAAATTAAATTTTTTTCCAACAGTATGTACGTTTATATAATTTCAGTTTTATTAGCAGTTTAAGCAGCAATTTTAAAACTGATTTTTCACTATCTTTTAAGATAAATGTTAGGATTATTTCTCATCATTTCACTAAATTAACCATTAAATTGAATGTTTTTCTTGGGATAAAATAACAACAGAAGTAATTGTCAATAATTTCAACTGCTACATGTAACGACGAATTTTAATGCAAAGTTGAATTGTTTTACAAACAAACATTGTGAGGTAATCCGGTAGAGAGTTATATTTAAAAAAGTAGGCATAAACAGGGTTCAAAGCTAATTATTTGTACTTAAAAAACAATTTGTATTTTTTTTTTGACAATAAAAATAACATGTAAATGCATTTAAATGGACATAGAAATTGATCGTAGTTACTTAGTCTATGGTGAAATAAAACTTACTTTTTTCGTAAGTCGTGGCGAAAATCGCCGTATAAATTATTTATTTAATTTAAAAAAATAGTCACAAGTTTCAATTATTTCTTTTTTTTATTGGAAAAATGTTGAAATAAAAATAAACCGGCAGTTAAGTTGACTTGTGAAATCTTCACTGTAACTGTAACAATTAGGCAAAATAGCCTATTCGATTTTTAAAAAATCAGCCATTGCATGTCTGTCCTTTTCTCTTTTTAATATTTGGTTTTTGGATGATTATTCTTTGGTCAGGCCCGATCTGCTGATCACTTAATATCTCTAGTATCTATAAGTTCATCCCGAACCATATTATTCAATCCGATCCTTCAAAAAATCAAAACCTTATTTCTTTTTATTTTCTGCCCAAATAGATACTAAAAGGTCAATCATATTGAGAACAAAGAAGATTACCAATGCCAAAGAGTAAGGTATTCTGGAAGCAATGTATTCTAGGAATATAAATAATTATTCTAGAATTATATTTGACATTTTTATTCGCCATTAAATGACTCATAGACGGTTGGTATGCCCTAAACCAAAATATTCCTCGGTCATTACATTAATTGAATAAAATTATTTAAAATCAAAGTTAATTTTAAAAGTTACGTTTTAACGTGAATTTTCACAGATAACGTTTCTGAAAATTGTATATACTAGCAGGCTTTGCCGGCTCGCTATCGTTTCGCAAATTTCGTTACTTGAAATACATGAAACATTAATTTAAAATAATAAACATTTCATTCATAACTTTGTTGTAAACACGGAACAAAATCTTCCTCATTTATTCATATGGATAAATAAACATTAAAATTTCCGATGCAAATTTGTTTATTTTTTAAATGACCTTAAAGAAAAGACAATAAAAGGAAGAAATCAATTTGCCTGTTCACTTGCAATTTAGAAATAGATCACAACTTGTTGAAAAGCAAGTTTAACTCCCCCCCCCCCGCTAAAGAAAGGAACATTTGAATACTAATGTTAAATATTTGTCCAAGAAATAAAACTGTTTCTAAACAGAATTATTTGTTGTATTAAAATCAAAACATTTATTGAATTAAAAATAACAATAATAAATACTAGTTAATTAATAAAATGTGCTTTTTCAAAACCAATATGCAAATTAGTTAACCTTGCAACTGATACCACCTATGCATTATATAAAATAAAGCGGCGTGTCTATTGACTAAAGTTGAATTCACTTCAACAAAAAATCCTCCTTGGCCTTTTGGCTAAGATCAGAGTGTAGTATCTGTTCCGATGGATGCTCACTCTGTAGACCGGTGTTGTCTTGGCCTTTCGGGCCTTGATTCCGCCGGTCTGAGGTACTGTCCTGTGCAGTTCTAGGAGGTCCACCCTCCCAGGCTTTGCCTCCCCTCTTTGGGGAGGAGTAAGTTTATTGCTTACTGCCTGAGGCGCCCCTACCGGGGAATGCCGACGGGGCTGCCCAGGCAATTTTTAATGGCCAGAGTGCTCACCTTCTCGGGCGCTGGCTTTTCAAGTCCCACTTTCCCGACCCGAGCTTGGGTCACATCTTACCTTGTGGGAGTAAGATAAACCTGGCCTTGTGCCTAACCTCCTGGGGAGGTAAATAAAAAAAAGTTGAATTCACTTCAACAAAAAATCCTCCGTGGCCGTTTGGCTAAGATCAGAGTGTAGTATCTGTTCCGATAGATGCTCACTCTGTAGACCGATGTTGTCTTGGCCTTCGGGCCTTGATTCCGCCGGTCTGAGGTACTGTCCTGTGCAGTTCTAGGAGGTTCACCCTCCCAGGCTTTGCCTCCCCTCTTTGGGGAGGAGTAAGTTTATTGCTTACTACCTGAGGCGCCCCTACCGGGGAATGCCGACGGGGCTGCCCAGGCAATTTTTAATAGCCAGAGGGCTCACCTTCTTGGGCGCTGGCTTTTCAAGTCCCACTTTCCCGACCCGAGCTTGGGTCACATCTTACCTTGTGGGAGTAAGATAAACCTGGCCTTGTGCCTAACCTCCTGGGGAGGTAAATAAAAAGTTGAATTAATATAGGGCGTTTTAACTTTACCATTACTGCGAGAAAAATGGTCCCAACTTTCGCATTTATCCATTTAGGAAGGCCAACAAAAATATGCTCCCCCTCTGGTAGCATCTTTTTAATAATATATATAATGTAAGTGTTGAGTGCTCATGAATAACAGAGTGGAAACAATTTCTCGTTAATGTACGCTACTTCCCCCCCCCCCTCCCAAAAAAAAGTAGGAGGTAATGTTACATATGGCTCCCCTCTAAGGGGAGGTCTAATTTCTCGCATGTCATGATCAAATAAACTATTGGTTCGTTATTAAATGTAAATCAACAAATCATACGTTGCTCCTCCTCTGACTGAGACACTTTCTCCCCAATCGTCTTTGTGGGGTGCATTCTTGCTATAATGAAAGCCTCACAACAACCAAAGAAAACAAAAATATTATGAATTTAAAGAAATACTATTTATTAAGCTGTTGACTTTGCCTTCTCTTCTGCTAGTGGAAGACATCCTAAAGCTAAGGAAACTTTTGTCGGGCCAGAGTGCTTTTCTACTAGAGCGCTGTTTTCAACTCCCCCCCCCCTCCTTTCCGACCTTTGAGTCATGTGTTTCCGTCCGTGGGAGAGAGATAAATATTTAGTATGATCTTACTTTCAGACAGACAAGTACCAAATCTGCATTAGTAATAGAAGTAATAGTATATTTTCGGCTCCAGACAGCCAGATACGAAATCTCCATTAGTAATAGGAGTAATAGTATAGTTTCAGCTTCAGACAGCCTGATACTAAATTTCCATTCGTAATAGAAGTAATAGTATAATTTCGGCTTCAGACAGCCATATACCAAATCTCCATTCATAATAGAAGTAATAGTATAATTTCGGCTTCAGACAGCCATATACCAAATCTCCATTCGTAATAGAAGTAATAGTATAATTTCGGCTTCAGACAGCCATATACCAAATCTCCAATTGTAATAGAAGTAATAGTATAATTTCGGCTTCAGACAGATACAAAATCTCCATTAGTAATATGAGTAATAGTATATTTTCGGCTTCAGAAAGCCAGATACGAAATCTCCATTAGTAATAGGAGTAATAGTATAGTTTCAGCTTCAGACAGCCTGATACCAAATCTCCATTCGTAATAGAAGTAATAGTATATTTTCGGTTTCAGACAGACAGATACTAAATTTCCATTCGTAATAGAAGTAATAGTATATTTTCGGCTTCAGACAGCCATATACCAAATCTCCATTCGTAATAGAAGTAATAGTATAATTTCGGCTTCAGACAGCCATATACCAAATCTCCATTCGTAATAGAAGTAATAGTATAATTTCGGCTTCAGACAGACAGATACTAAATCTCCATTCGTAATAGAAGTAATAGTATAATTTCGGCTTCAGACAGCCATATACCAAATCTCCATTCGTAATAGAAGTAATAGTATAATTTCGGCTTCAGACAGACAGATACTAAATCTCCATTCGTAATAGATATATAAGGTGAAAAAGTACATTTAGAAGATACGATTATTGGAGCTAAAAGAAGATAAGCATCTAAAATAAATGTACGTAAAAAGCTGAACGTGAGAGAGAAGAGTCACCGATTATCTGGAGCGATCGTTGCGAACGCGGTGCGCGAAGAGTCGTCTCGTTGAAAACTATCTATTTTGGGCTTTGAAAAATTTTTTTTTTTTTTTTTTTCGTTTCTGAAGTGGAAAAGAGAAAATAGAACAACCACATAAAGAAAAACGGGGAGAGGGGGGATATATTTGAGCGGCGCATTCTGCACCAGAACAAACGTGTCATATTTAAATAAAAAGTTGACATTTCTCAACAGGTAAGTATAAGAGTAGAATGAAAAAAAAATAATTAAGCGTTTCTTGTTTAGATTTTGGCAATGCTAATTTTATGTGGTTGCCAAAAAAGTATGTGCATATATATATATTTATACAATATACTCAGGACGGATAAGATTAATTCCCCGCACCGAACAGTTTTGCACCACTTTTATGTCCCCTTAGGAAGATAAAAATCAATATATAGTGATACTAAACCTTTGGGGAATATTTTTGATTGATGTCTAATACATATTGTTAAAATTTCACAAACCCCGGAAGTATCTGAATTCTCACGAAAAGGGTTCCAAGCCCTTTGCATGAAATTAAATTGAACTACTTAATATAGCCCACATTACGGCCCTTTACGCCTAGCATCCGTGTTCCAAAATTCATAATAATCGTTTAATTAGTTGAATGAATCCTGTACATACAAATATATAAACATACCTAACTTATATACATATACTAAATAAAAAAACAGTATGATAATAGGCTTTTATCTTAGAGCTTTGCGTATTTGTAGCCCTGAATATCTCTCTCAGGAATATAGTAAAATAGAATCCTCTCTCACAACTTTAAAATACCCCCAAACATGTCATTCTCTCCGCTAAAAAGAAAGCTCTCCAAATACATCTCAAAAATATCAAAAATAACTCCTAATACTACACAACCCATACTAAGAAATATTTTCCTCCCTACTAATTCTCGCAACAAACATCTCTTTTCTTCTCTTTCCCAACATGGTTTCAGAATTATCCAAGCTACCTCACTCACTATTAAAAACATTTTTAAAAAACATAAAAACAAAAATAAAGTCCTTACATCTCCCACTTCAGCTGGAATTTATACTATACCATGCGCCGATTGTGGAAAAATATATTTTGGCGAGACACAACGTCCGTTAAAGAAACGAATCTATGAACACAATTGTGCTATAAAAAACTTCGACACCTCAAACGCGTTATGCACCCACATGATTTCGTTTTGTCATCACTTCAATACACAGAGGACGATTTCAATAAAACATATTCACGACACTAAACTCTGTCGTCTCATAGAATCTTGTTTAATCCTACGTCATAATAATACAATTATTCAAAGACCGGGATTTTATAATATTGCTACATCTTCTGCCAGATCGATTCTAATTGAAATGAACCTAAATCAATATGATAATGGATAACTTCTATTACTTTTAGTCCTTTTTCCTCCTCCTCCTTTTTTTGTGTAATTCCTTGTTGTCATATATTTTAAAATTACTACTAATCATTCTTCCCGACTGTATTAACTTACAGTGTTTCTAATCGGCGTTTATAAGCTAACTGCCGATTTTTTTCTTTCTTTCTTTTTCTTTCTTTTTCTTCTTCTTCTTTTTTAACATTTCTTTCTCCCTTTCTACTGTTTATTACACCTGACTATTTTTTTTCCAAATTGCGTTCTTTGTATAAATTTGAAAACTTTTCTGTTTTTAATTAAAGTTCTGCTATCGATTGATGATGATTGTATTTTAACAATCGAAATATTTTGGTAGACCTCTTCAATATGTGTTTTTGAGTTTATTTTTGCTAGTTGTTGATTAGCTTATCCTTTATTCCATTTTTATTTTTACATATATATATATATATATATATATATTCCATGATAAATGCCAGTATACTGAAACCATATGTTCTTAATAGGGTTAAGATGAAAATTCATATACACTAAATGTACAAAAGCAAGGAAATTCTCAAATTTTTACACTTTTATTGTCATTAATAAAGGGTATGACTACATATCAACCAAACCATTTCATTATCACATCACTACAGTATAAATCCCTATGCATGAGTGGATGAAGTGTGTGAGGTGCGCTGAAGAAAAATTCCTTCCAGTAAAATACATAGCCCTGTTGTGCTTGCATACCCTTAATGACAATAAAAGTGTAAAAATTTGGGAATTGGCATATGATTTCAGTATACTGGCATTTATCATGGAATGTCACTACTTTTGTAAAGGCTATGCCTCAATACAATGGTCATGTTTAAGGTTTTTTTGAATTTTCTGGAAAACTAAGGTATATGGTAAACTGAAATTAAAATGCCATCAACTAGACCCTAGAACCTCTATATCTGCCAAAAATCAGCTGAATCCATCAAATAGTTGATGAGATACAGGGTGGCACATACATACGTACGTACGTACGTATAACACAAAATCATGCCTGACCTTTCTGGATCTCTGTGTTGCCTTGACTAATGATGTTGAAATTCTACACACTTATAGAAACAATCAAATAAAAATTGTGTGCAAAGTTTTAACTAATTTGGTTTATTGGTTTTTGAGTTATGATTGATCAAAGAAATGAGATTTCCAGCATAGGCCATTTGTGTAGTCTATTAAGGGATAGAGCGCTCTCGCGCCTCCCTTGATATATATATATATATATATAATCAAAGAGAATTTTTTCCTTGATACATGTTTGATTAAACAGAAGTGAAAGTTCCTGTTCGTTCCTTTTCCGATTCAATTTTTCGAATTGGTGGGCCAACGATCTAATGTTGTGCTCCAGTGTGAATAAGAACTCGCTATATTTACAAACGTTTTCGACTCACATGTGAGGCACGTGATGAGGTTACAAAATTAAAACTGGTGAATTTATTACGAAAGTCGATTAAGAACGTTTTAAAAACATTTTAATACATCCTTTCCCTTCCTGTGTCAAACTTGGTTGATTGTGGGTTCACGTGCTCGAATAAATAAAGCTTCGGTGATGGGTTGGCAAAGTTACAATTTGAGACAGCGAGACTGGTAGGTTTTTTTGTTAATA
>OY744538.1:81996500-82051500 GCA_963556195.1 Sepiola atlantica | reverse complement strand
CGACAAGTATCGCACATGGAAAAAGGAGATGCTCATTTGGGAAATGGCTACTTTGCTTGATAAAACGAAACGTGCCCCTGTAGTATTTCTTTCTCTGGAAGGAAAACCCAGAGAAGCTGTTTTAGAATTGGACGTGGCGGCTCTTAATTCCGAGGATGGAATGACGCATCTATACGAAAAACTGGATACCCTTTTTTTAGAAGATGTCAATCAGTCGGCTTTTCTAGCCTACGAGACGTTTGAAGCCTACCGCAGACAGCCCAACACATCAGTGGAAGACTTTCTTATTAACTTCGGCCGACATGTCGCCAAGTTGAAAGATTTCAACATCGCCCTACCCGAACCCGTACTTGCGTTCAGGGCATTGAAAGGTGCCGCTCTCACTCCAGAAGATGAAAGATTAGTCAAAGCCACCGTCGGCGAATTGACACTATCTTCCATGTCGGGGCAGTTAAGAAAGATCATGCACAGACAGTCTTCAAACGCACCGTCTAGCAACACGACGCCCGTCGTGATAAAGAATGAAGATGTTGTTTATACGGAAAATGACACGGACTCTAACGAGATATATTACGGTCGTTCTTCGCACCGACGTGATTCGAATTTTAACAATCGACGAGGAAAAACAAACCGTGGTGGAAGACGACATGTCAACAATACCAAAACACGCTCCACTGACACAAAAAAAATAAACCCGCCCGGTCCTGAAGGGAATACCACTGTGTGTTTTAAATGTGGATGCAAGTTTCACTGGTCTTATAACTGCCCTTACGTTAACGATACCAGAGATAAACGTGAGGACAACGAAGATGAGAGTTATCTTTCCCTGGCCAACATCGTGCTTATGAGTCAGCAAAAACGTGAAGAAAACGGCAACACTCTTCTAGGTGAGACACTTGGTTCAGCTGTCCTAGATAGTGGTGCATCTGGTACCGTTTGCGGGACAAAATGGTATGAATGTTTTCTTGAGACATTAACAGATGCACAGAAAAAAAAGATAATCACTAAAAAAGGAGTGAGAGCTTTTAAATTCGGCGATGGAAATAAGTTGAACTCTCTTTACAACGTTACTCTACCATGCGTCATCGCAAACATCGAAGTCAGTATCGTCACTGATGTTGTGGACTCTGACATTCCACTTCTGTTGAGCAAACACGCTATGAAAAGGGCCGGGACTTGTCTCAACTTTGAACATGACAGCGTTACGATGTTTAAAAAGAAAATTCCATTAAGATGCACATCGTCTGGTCATTATCACATCCCTATTACCAAACCTCTACCGGACAGGGGTAAGTTCAAACATATACTTTTTGTTAAAGAAATCTCCTCAAAAAACAAGTCAGAAAAATTAAAAATTGCAACTAAATTACATAGACAATTTAGTCATCCTAGTAGTAAAAAGTTATGTGACTTAGTTAGGAATGCAGGTATAAGAGATCCCGAATTCATAAAAATTTTGCAAGCACTTCCAAGTTCCTGTGAAGTATGTATTCGCTATAAAAGGACTGAACCTAGACCTATTGTTGGATTCACTTTGGGATCATATTTTAATGAAACTGTTGCCATGGATATTAAAGAAATCAATGGTAACAAAGTACTGCACCTGATTGACCACGCTACCAGATACAGTGTCGGCGTAAGGATTCCTAGCAAGGAAAGATCTGACATAATCAGGGCTATATTTAAGCACTGGATAGCATATTTTGGGACTCCAGGATCTATCTTAACCGATAATGGCAGGGAATTTGATAACCAATCATTTCGGGACATGGCACAGAATTTAAATATTGTTGTGCGTACTACCGCTGCTGAAAGTCCATGGAGTAATGGCTTAAATGAAAGACATAATGGGATATTGGGAGAAATGGTAAAGAAGACCATAGAGGACACAAATTGTAGCTTTGATATAGCACTAGCATGGGCTATAAGCGCCAAGAATACACTTCACAGTGCTCACGGATTCAGTCCCAATCAACTTGTTTTTGGTAAGAATCCCAACCTGCCCTCCTTTTTGAATGACAAACTCCCTGCATTAGAAGGTGTCTCTACCAGTGAGGTTGTTGCCAGTAACCTGAATGCCATGCATGCAGCTAGAAAGCAGTTCATAATGTGTGAGTCTTCGGAAAAATTAAGACGTGCACTTCGTCATCAAGTAAGAACACAATCATACAAAAATGGTGATATTGTGTTTTATAAGAGAAATCTCTGTGATAGATGGCTTGGTCCAGGAACTGTTATAGGATGGGAACACAAGCAGGTGCTTGTTAAACATGGAGGCACATATGTAAGAGTGCACCCCTGTCGTTTAGTGCTTCACCCAGAAGCATATCAAAGTTCCTCTGAAACTGAATCAGCAATTAAACCCACCACTTCACAAAGTGGGCTTGAAGGAACTTCAAACACACCAATTTCTGTGGAGAACAATGTGGATGAAGAATTAGGAACCCTGGACGATCAGGTTGCACAACATCAAACTGCGAGGGAGAGACATACACGACAAACACCCATTTTAAAAACAATTGAGCTTCCCAAACCAGGACAATCTATTAAGTGTAAACTTGCCAATGATGATGATTCAGAATGGAGAACATTGAATGTCATAAGTAGAGCGGGCAAAGCCACCGGCAAAAATAAGCATTTAATGAACGTGGCTATGGAACAAGGTGAACCATTTTGGCTAGACTTTGAACATGGAGTACTGGAATGGAAAGCAGGTGAAGTCGGACCAATAAGTGAAGATGAACCCACCTCTGGTAATGAGGAAAACATAATGATTTCTTCTTCTAATCATGACCTGGAAACAGCAAGGAAGAAAGAACTCCAAAGCTGGGTCGAAAATAAAGTTTACACCCAAGTACCTGACCAAGGCCAACCCAAGATATCCACAAGATGGGTTTATACTAATAAAAATGTCAATGACAAACAAGTTCATAAAGCCAGACTTGTAGCGAGAGGCTTTCAGGACAGGGATGCTGGCAATATAAGAAACGATTCTCCCACATGCTCTAAAGAAAGTCTATGTGTAGCCTTGGCCATAATGGCATCTAACCATTGGGTGTGCAGGTCAATGAACATAAAAACAGCATTCCTACAGAGCAGAGAGTTAGACCGATTAGTCTATTTGGATCCTCCTAAGGAAGCCAATGTACCTCCAGGATATATTTGGAAACTCTCCAAATGTGTATATGGTTTAACTGATGCATCAAGATCCTGGTACCTGACACTCAAGGAGGAATTATTGAAGTCAGGAGCAGTCGTTTCAAAATATGATCAAGCCATATTTACATGGAACTTTGGCAACAAACTGCACGGTGTAATCGCTACTCATGTCGATGATTTTTGCTTTGCAGGCTCCGATATCTTTCAGACCAGAGTTATGGACAGGATTCGTCACTTGTTTGAAGTTAAGTCTGAAGAAGTTGAGGAGTTCCAGTATATAGGATTGAGCATAAGGAAAAACAGGAATGATGTTAAGCTTGGACAAGACGAATATGTCAAGAAGTTGAAGTGTATCCCACTGGAGAGAGGCAGAAATTCGAAGGATGCAATATCTACAACAGAAGTTACCGAAACCAGGCAATTGATCGGCCAACTTAATTGGTTAGCCACCCAAACCAGACCTGATCTTAGTTATGATGTTAGTGAGTTAAGTTCGATGCTAAAACAGGAAAACGTAGAATGTTTAAAACAGGTTAACAGGGTGGTAAAGAAAGCAAAAAAAGAAAAATCTCATATAGATATTCCTGATTTAGGGAATCTTGAGGACCTAAAGATTATTGCATATAGTGATGCCTCTTTTGGTAATTTAACCGATGGAGGTTCACAAGGAGGCTATATACTTTTTTTGGTTGGAAGAAATGACAAGTATATGCCCATTGCTTGGCAATCCAAGCGGATTAGAAGAGTCGTCAAAAGTACCTTAGCTGCTGAAACTTTAGCCATGGTTGACATGGCAGAAGCCTGCATTTTTTATAGAAAACTGTTGTTAGAAGTATTGCAATTGAAGGACAGTATTGATAACATCAAGATCTTCTGCAAAACAGACAATTCATGTCTCTATGATTCTGTACATTCCTCAACCCAAATTTTGGATAAGAGACTTCGTATAGAGATGGCTATTCTGAGAGAAATGATTGACAGAAAAGAAATTGCAGAGGTCTCTTGGATACCAACTGATGTACAAATTGCTGACTCTCTGACAAAGAAAGGAGTGCCATCATTTAAGATCCTTGGTTTCATATCTGAGCCAAAGGAATCATCTGTATAATGTAAATACACCTTTTTTCCTCTTTTGCAGAATATATGATGCTTAATTGAAAAGAAGAGAAAAGAGGGGAAGAACTGTTAATCTATGCGAGTGATCTCCCCCTGAACACTCTCCCAGGCTGGAGGCGGCTTCCGGCCGGAAGTGAAGAGACCGCCATTATTGTTTTACCTATTATCTGTAATGGAGCGCGAATAAAATATTCTCTCCATATACGTTATCGAAGTCCGTGTTTACATTCCTTTTGTTACACAGTAACACCTGTTTATTTTCTGATTAACAGACATGATGGGTTGATAAGCCCATTTTGAAGTTATCTTCATTTCTTCAAATCTTTTTCTAAAACTATGATACCACCTACATACCAAACATACAGTTTTCCCCTTCCCTCCTCTTTCCCCAGCCCCTCAAAATCTATGCCACATCTCACCACGACAAAAACCTCAGCCCCCCCCCCTCCCCGTTTCCTCTCTCCCACCCTAAGGCAAATTCACTAATACTCTCACCCCTCCCCTTTTTTCACTGCTGCCTTAATGGTACCCACTCAAAGCTTTCCATATTCATTTCACTCTTTGTAATAACTGACATCTCGCAGCCTGGACCCTGGTCCAGCGCTCTTAGTAGCCACGGCTACTACTTTTCCTTATAAATCCATCATGTCAACCCAATATTTCTATGTACTTGCATGACATTTTTCTCAAAATTATCATCCTGAGGAAGTCTTACAATAAAGACGAAACGTTGATGAATATATAAAAAAATATCTCTTGGTTTTTTTCCTTTTTCATTTCCCATTAAGTCGGATTACTCTCATCCTTCCTTTCTCATATATATATATATATATATATATATATATATATATATATAACTTATTCAAGTTAAAATATATTTACATAATTAGCAAAACAACATTTTTTCAAAGTGCTCAATACTAAGTAGAGCGTTTATAAAAGTAAACATTGGTGTAAGTCTACACTAATCAATTTCGTGTTTCAACGGATCAGCGTCTTTACAAGACTGTGGCTAAAAGTAAATATCGGTTTTGAAATCCGCTTAGGTGGGAAAAAATTTAGAGATCGCGCATCCAGCTAATTCAGTCAATCAGTCTAACAATCATCGCTTTAATGAATTGTGTTTTCACTTCAATTCATTTAATTATGGAATAAAAATACAACTTTATTTTGAGTCAAATCACTATATATCTTCTATATATAAAAAAAAAACATTTAAAAGTCATCCCTATACAATTATCTCAAATCTGAAAAGAAATTAATTTTAGAAAATCAAAAATCAGAAAACCTAACAATCGAAGTGTGGTACTTCCACTAAACCCTATTATAATTATGCAGGTGTGCGAGATATATTCCTACCTTTACTATTTTATTAATTATCAATTCCGACTTTTTTATTGATTAATTTATTTTTTTAAATTCATGGTCATGGCATAGTGACTGAAAAAACATGTAAAAGACGCTTCTCACGATTCAGAAACGGGGACAAAAGCCTGCAGGATAAATCAAGAGAATAGTGCCAGAGTGGTTTGAATCCTGATGCATTGGAAACCGCAGTTAATGATGAAGTTCACACACTAAGCCCGGGCTTGACGTAGTTCACACACTAAGCCCAGGCTTGACGTAGTTCACACACTAAGCCTGGGCTTGACGTAGTTCACACACTAAGCCCGGGCTTGACGTAGTTCACACACTAAGCCCGGGCTTGACGTAGTTCACACACTAAGCGCGGGCTTGACGTAGTCCACACACTAAGCGCGGGCTTGACGTAGTCCACACACTAAGCGCGGGCTTGACATAGTCCACACACTAAGCGCAGGCTTGACGTAGTCCACACACTAAGCGCAGGCTTGACGTAGTCCACACACTAAGTGCAGTCTTGACGTAGTCCACACACTAAGCGCAGGCTTGACGTAGTTCACACACTAAGCACTGGCTTGATGTAGTAGGACTCTGCAACAAATTCATGTTAATGTTATCAAAACGGACAAAATTAATATTCCTTAGACTTTTATTCTATGTACGAATGATAAGAGCACATTTCTTTAATTTAATTATCATTTAAAAAATGTTTGTTTGGTAGTGGATGGTCGTTGACACTGCAAGTGCGATCGTCATACTTTCATTCTACAGAGTGTCTAGTCTAGTCACGTTCATACACTGGTTCTTGTTAAATCACTGAAGTTAAGCAACGTTGAGCTTAGTCAGTACAAGATGGAGAACCATTTGGGAATACCAGACACAGTATGTTGTAGGACGACGACACCTACCTGCAAAAACAACCGTTGTCATCTGACCAGGATATACAGACGACTGCGGAATACTTGCGAATTTGATTATCTAAAAACTTTCCTCTTCAAAGGAAGTCGACTCAACTTGAACATGCGTAATGCTGTACAAGGTATCAGGTACCACATCTCTCCTGTAAGTACCTGCTTCTAGAAAGACTCAGGGAAACCAATGCCAACAAAAGAATCAAGCCAGTCAAAGAGAACTACTGATTCATACGAATAAGAAAGCTGTAAGTCTCCCCATGTCTTACTTCATCTCTTGTCTAGCCTCATCTCATTTTTAATCCGGTGTTTTGTCTCAAAACTTACCTCTTGTTTTACCTTAAGTCACACATAACTTTGCCTTGATTCATCAAGTATTGCTTCATCTCCCCTCACATCTTAAGTTGTCGCTAGTTTTTTCTCTAGTCTTATCTCTAGTTTCTTTTCTAGTCTTATCTCTAGTTTCTTTTCTAGTCTTATCTCTAGTTTCTTCTCTAGTCTTATCTCTAGTTTCTTCTCTAGTCTTATCTCTAGTTTCTTCTCTAGTCTTATCTCGAGTTTCTTCTCTAGTCTTATCTCTAGTTTCTTCTCTAGTCTTATCTCTAGTTTCTTCTCTAGTCTTATCTCTAGTTTCTTCTCTAGTTTCTTCTCTAGTTTCTTCTCTAGTTTCTTTAGTTTTATCTCTAGTTTCTTCTCTAGTCTTATCTCTAGTTTCTTCTCTAGTCTTATCTCTAGTTTCTTCTCTAGTCTTATCTCTAGTTTCTTCTCTAGTCTTATCTCTAGTTTCTTCTTTAGTTTTATCTCTAGTTTCTTCTCTAGTTTCTTCTCTAGTTTCTTCTCTAGTTTCTTCTCTAGTTTTATCTCTAGTTTCTTTAGTTTTATCTCTAGTTTCTTCTCTAGTCTTATCTCTAGTCTCCTCATGTCTTGTCACTAGTCTCACCTAGTCTGATCTTAAGTAGCCACTAGTATGGCCTTGAGTTTGACCTAGTCTTACTTCTAGTCTTTACCAGTGAATTTAATTCCCTAGAAACTTCCTCCTTCAGAGGAAGCCGGCCCAACCCGATCAGGCTGAATGCCGCACCGGGTACCAGGTATCTAACCACACTCTTACTCGATAAATGGCAAACACCAACATTTGATAAAATTGTTCTATTCACTTCCGCCCGTAGTCGGGATGGAATTTCGATTAGTCCTGCTGGTAATTAGTATTATTTTAGGTACACGTTCGAAAGTCCGATGTGCTTTGCATCCGTCCTGAAATTGGTTCAAATTGCCAATTTCAGAACTAATTAGTATATAATGTTATCGCCTCTTTCAGGTTAATCATGTCATTAGTTATTTCCAGCTCGCTCGGACATCACTGACTAGAATTTTCCATGATTCGCAGTCTTCCATCGCATTCTTTAGTTCTTCCGTCGACAAACCGGTGTAATTTCTTACCTGGTCCACATATGTAATTGCTAGATTTCCGCTTTTCCTTTTTCCGCTGTTTCGGTTCCCACATCAGTAGTTGCCATAACAACTCTTGCTTCCTCCTCCACAAATTCCCCCCAAATCTTTACCTTCTGCCTTTGTTATTTTACTCAGTACTCCATATAGATCGTTCGAGGAGGTCCACCCTCTCAGGCTTCGCCTCCCCTCTTTGGGGAGGAGTAAGTTTATTGCTTACTGTCTGAGACGCCCTACCGGGGAATGCCGACGGGGCTGCCCAGGCAATTTTTAATGGCCAGAGTGCTCACCTCTTGGGTGCTGGCTTTTCAAACCCCACTTTCCCAACCCGACCTTGGGTCACATCTTACTTGGGGGAGTAAGATAAAACTGGCCTTGTGCCTAACTCCTGGAGAAGAGTAAATAAATACTCCATATAGATCATTTTTTGTTATCCTTTAACTCCAAGTGACACCTAGGACTACTCTTAACTTTCTGGTATAGGTACTATTTAGCCTTTTGCACATTTCATTTGTAAGGATCTAGGTTTCTGTCCTATACATTCAACTGTGGATATGAAGAACTGGATCTTAAAGTTCTTTTTCAGTTTTGATTTCGAAATCTTGTCTAACTTTTTTAGCACCTTCCATACCAGCCCGATATGAACTTCCTAAATAATATAAACTTGATTTAACACTTCATTTTATATATATATATATATATATATACACATACACACGCACACACACACAGAAGAAAACCACAGACTAACTTGTTTAGCACCTTTCATGCCAGCGCAATTCGAACTTCCATGTCGTTTTTGCTATCTGCAATCCATAAACTAAGATATTTGAGATCATGCACCTCTTTCAATATCTCATCACGCAGTCATGTTATAGCTAAATATATATATATATAAACTATTTAATAATAAATATTTTATTATCTACATACGTATACGTTTCATCCTTATGGAATCGTCAGTGTATAGATAATTATTCAAACCCGTCGCAGAATTCGAAACCCCCAAAACAGTAATCATGTTTAACTCAAATTCTGGCGCCTTAACTGTTTTGGCCAACTACATGAACAACTACATTAATTGATGAGAGTATAATCCTATTGTACTGAGCTTGTGCGATAGTCAGTCGACATAAACAGTGTTCAACTATGAAGGAACCTGCATTATATATATATATATATATATATAATGAATGATTTTTTATTCAAACATGTACAAAGTCTGCTACACTGGCATGTCGATGTTATCGATCTACAGCTAACAAGAGCTGAGGTCTCATCAGGCAGAAGGTTTTTTTTGTGATCCAACCTGATCGGTGAAGTCCAGGAAGAATGGGGCTAAGCAAAAGAAGAAGGAGGAATAAGTCATGTGACCAATTTTTTTTTTAATTGGCCGTTAGAAAAACTTAATTTTACAATAATTCATATTTTTATTTTTATTCAACGCTAAGCTGGGGCAGGGGGGGGGAGACAAAGGAAGAAGAAAAAGGAGGAAAGGAGAAGAGAAAGAAAAAGAGATAGAGGAGATGTTAGGGGTGGGTGTCTAAACGTGGTTGAGGATGGGAGGGGTTGTGGGCCTAACTATAAATATATATATAGGGATATGAATTTATGAAGAAATTTTTTGATATTTGTTTTCAATTAATAAGGGAGATAACTCAATCAGCTTTTACTCATGTTATCACCTTACATGTGTTATTGATTTTTGTTTTTTTAATGGTTACTCGTAAAATGAATAAAGGAAATTAACCCAAGGTCTTTAAAATAGATTTAATAAGTAGATTTAAATAAATAGTGATTAAATTTTATCACTTTGCTGTAGACTGGCCTGGATACCTCAAGGCTATCATAAGGTTTAGGGTTAGGGTTACATACATAAGAATCAGAAGATTCTATATTTAGTAACTCATTCACTTATTGTATAGTATTTTCTTTAAAAGACCATAAGACATCACCCTTGAGATATTAGCCTGTTGTTTTGGTAATTCATATGTTTTCCCTTTAATTTTATGATCATACACATCTAAGATTTTAATAGATCCCTTAAACTCTGCATTTTCATGCTTGACTCTCTTTAATTCCATGTGGTTTCGTATCTCTATACTTTGAAATTATTCTCTTATATAATGATTATCATTTGTATATTGATAAAGAAATTTTGATAACTTTTAACCAATTAACTATTAACTCTTCTGACAGTTTCGCTGGGCAATATTGTGCGCATTATTTATGGCTTTACTTCATAAAATAAGGTGGCTGCCCTTTCTGGGTAGCGATTTCTATGTCTTTCCTCATGAGAAAATGTAATTTTTTTTGTTGTGATTTTCGTTTGCTACTTTGATATGTATTTTTTATGAAAGATAAATTTTTGGTTTCTGAGAAGTCCATAGATGAAAGATCTAGGATTGATATACTAATGTCGGATGTTCTGTGAACCAAACAGTTCGTAAAAATGTACCGAAGTCTTTTTTGTGATGGATGAAATAAAATCTTGGTCACTGGAATGTATCCTAATATTCTCTCTCTCTCTCTTTCTCTCTCTCTCTCTCTATATATATATATATATATGTATATATATATATATATATATATATATATGTATATATATATATATATATATATATATATATGTATATATATATATATATTTATATATTTATATATGTATATATGTATTTATATATGTATATATGTATATGTATATATGTATTTATATATGTATATATGTATATGTATATATGTATATTTATATATGTATATATGTATATGTATATTTATATATGTATATGTATATTTATATATGTATATGTATATATATATTTATATATGTATATATGTATGTATATATGTATATATGTATGTATATATGTATATATATATTTATATATGTATATATGTATGTATATATGTATATATGTATGTATATATGTATATATGTATGTATATATGTATGTATATATATATGTATATATATATTTATGTATGTATATATATATGTATATATATATTTATGTATGTATATATATATGTATATATATATTTATGTATGTATATATATATGTATATATATATTTATGTATGTATATATATATGTATATATATATTTATGTATGTATATATATATGTATGTATATATTTATGTATGTATATATGTATGTATATATATTTATATATATATATTTATATATGTATATATATATTTCTGTATATATGTATATATATATATATATATATATATATATGATCAAATATAAACCAAAAATAAACTTTTAGTAGATGGAACCTATAATGAAAAAGGTTAAGCTCAATATACGAGATAGGGCAATTGAAAAGATAGAAGAAATAAGAGTGATAAACATGTACGAATGTCCAAATGTATTTCAAATTTCGCTTGTTCAATGCAAGGTGTATTCTGTAATAAACTAGTGTTTATTATTCTTTCCTTGAGCCAAGGCTTTTCAAAGATCGAGATCTTATCATCAGAGGAGAAATACAGATAGATAAGTTGGCTGTAGAAAAGCCAAAGTTCAAATATTCGAAAAAATATAATTAAAAATGTAGTGAAAGAAAAGTTCAGTAAAAAAGATATGTGGTTTGTCCGTTGAAAAGGTGTCCAATGAAGAGGAGAATTTGGAGAAAGACGTAAAAAATTTTTTCGTAGGAGCAGTATGGAGAAAGCGCTCAAAATGAAGTAAATCCAAAAGTAAAATATTGAAATCAAATTCTAGATGGAGCGCACTTAAATTGCATTGATGTGAGAAAAGCTGGCCATTATTGATAACTTCACGGGCCATAGAAGAGTGAATGGTGTTATTGGTGAGATATTCAAGCAAGCGAATCTACAGCCAACTTATCTATCTGTATTTCTCCTCTGATGATAAGATCTCGATCTTTGAAAAGCCTTGGCTTAAGGAAAGAATAATAAACACTAGTTTATTACAGAATATACCTTGCATTGAACAATCGAAATTTGAAATACATTTGGACATTCGTACATGTTTATCACTCTTATTTCTTCTCTCTCTCTCTCTCTCTCTCTATATATATATATATATATATATATATATATATATATATATATTTTGGTACAGAAAATTAGTACAACATTCGTTACCATCGGTTTCAAGCTCGGAAAGTCTTAGCCCTCCGGCTCTCTTCAGCTTCTGTTGTCATCTGTTTTGAAAATATGAAGTCACATGACACTCTCGTTGGGACACGTTATTTGCTCAGTGTGTTATGTATGTTTGTTTGAATTTAAATTCTGTACCAAAATAAATAAATATTACGCTCTTAATTTTTAACTTTAATTCTTAATTAATCGAGCACTCTGCTGGGATTTTTCCTACTATATTACAAAGAAGTTATATATATATATATAGTATAAATTTTTATTACTACAAACATTATTGGTTACATATGTGCATAAATGTTTCGGTTGTACTCTTCACAGAAAGTCAACCTCTTCAGACCAAAGAAGACAGAGAAGTGAGCTCACTTCTCTGTCTTCTTTTGCCTATATCTCATAAATGTATACTATTATCTTTTTAATCATTGATTTTTTTTTCAATTCCTTTTTCTTTCCCAGGCCTGTCCATGGCGTCTATATGAGTGACCTGCTGTCCGGGATTCACTATATGTTTCGACAGGAAATTCCCATTCGTAAAGCCATCCATGGCAAGGCACTGAAGGCTCTACAAAACTTAACGCTCATTCTTTCCCAGGTTGGTGTGCTTCACCTCTCTTTCTCATCTGCCTGTTTGTAGTCATCAGGGAAGCTTACTCTGTAGGCCAAACACTCGACTCCAATCTCTGAAATAAAGAAATAATTAAAACTTATATTGGACACGCAACCCTATGACCTTGAATTAACTAACATCTATCCGGAAATAACACCTTTAAAACACATAAAAATATGCACAGTACGAAAAAAAAAGCAAAATATTAACTACCAGGAATTCCCTCTCGTTACACACACGCATACACACACACACACACACACACACACACACACACACACACACTCTCTCTCTCTCTCTCGTCATGCACACACACTCTTTCTCTTTCTGAACACACACTCTCTCTCTCGTCACACACACACATACACTCTCTCTCCCGTCACACACACAGACACTCTGTCTCTCTCGTCGCACACCCTCTCTCGTCACACACACACTCTCTCTCTCTCCTGTCACACACTCTCTCTCTCCTGTCACACACTCTCTCTCTCCTGTCACACACTCTCTCTCTCTCCTGTCACACACTCTCTCTCTCCTGTCACACTCTCTCTCTCTCCTGTCACACTCTCTCTCCCGTCATACTCTCTCTCGTCATGCACACACACTCTCTCTCTTTCCATTTTCAGACACACTCTCTCGCTTTCGTCTGCACACACACCCACACACTCTCTCTCTGTCTCTTGTCACACACTCTCTCTTTCTTTCGTCTACACATACACATTCTCTCTCGTCACACTCTCTCTTTCATCACACACACACACTCTCTCTCGTCACTCTTTCTCTCTCGTCACACACTCTCTCTTTCATCACACACACACATTCTTCTCTCTGTGTTTATTAAAAGTCAAAGGCAATAACGAAAGCAAAGAATAAAAAGATTGGAATAGTCCATTATAAACAAAAGGGAATAACAACACTTATAGAACTATTTAAGCCGCGGGAAGAGGAGGGATGTATAGTGAGTAGAAAGTGATCAGTTTGAAATTTTGTCTTTTTTATTAATTTTAAAAATATTTAACCGGCTTTGCAAACTACGACCACGTTGCAATCAGCTGGGAAGCAACACCGATGTATTGTGTTCAACAGGCGGCTAGTTCTTTTAGCTCCAGGTACACAGAAGAGGGAAAAGAAAAATTATTTACAGTGGTTGTAGCCAGACGAGTTGTTTGCTCGTAGTAACGATGAATCTTGTATTGACTGAAATATTCAATGTAAGAAAACAAAAGCAGCAAACAAGGACATGGTAAAATTCTTTGAAAAAGTTTGAAAAAAAAAATGAAAAAAACAACACAACATAAATGGATTGTACTAGAAAACAAATACTTTATGCAGTTTAATGGGCCCTAAAGCTAAACTTTGAATACATTCTCGACTGCAGGCATCATCATCATCATCATCATCATCATCATCATCATCATCACCACCATCATCATCATCATCTTTTATCTGTAGGCAAATTTGATTGCAGTTTCTTCATTGCCGAAGGTTAGAAGAATCTAAAAGAGATGGCCAAAAAAACAATATGGCTGACAGATAAGAAAGTTTGTCGCTTGGAAAAGCGATGAGCGTTTCGTCTCTTTTATTTTGTGTTTTTCTTTTATCAAACAGAAATCGATTATTCCATGACGAAGAAAAGATTTCTAACAGTCAAATAAAGTATTTATTATTCAATGAAAATATTTAAAACAGTCAAATAAATTATTTATCATTCAATGAAAATATTTCAGTCAAATAAATTATTTATTATTCAATGAAAAGATTTCAGTCAAATAAATTATTTATTATTCAATGAAAATATTTCAACAGTCAAATAAATTATTTATTATTCAATGAAAATATTTCAAACGGTCAAATAAATTATTTATTATTCAATGAAAAGATTTCAAACGGTCAAATAAATTATTTATTATTCAATGAAAAGATTTCAGTCAAATAAATTATTTATTATTCAATGAAAAGATTTCAACAGTCAAATAAATTATTTATTATTCAATGAAAATATTTCAAACGGTCAAATAAATTATTTATTATTCAATGAAAAGATTTCAAACGGTCAAATAAATTATTTATTATTCAATGAAAAGATTTCAGTCAAATAAATTATTTATTATTCAATGAAAATATTTCAAACGGTCAAATCAATTATTTATTATTCAATGAAAATATTTCAGTCAAATAAATTATTTAATATTCAATGAAAATATTTCAAACGGTCAAATAAATTATTTATTTTTCAATGAAAATATTTCAAACGGTCAAATAAATTATTTATTATTCAATGAAAAGATTTCAAATGGTCAAATAAATTATTTATTATTCAATGAAAAGATTTCAAATGGTAAAATAAATTATTTATTATTCAATGAAAAGATTTCAAATGGTCAAATAAATTATTTATTATTCAATGAAAATATTTCAAACAGTAAAATAAATTATTTATTATTCAATGAAAATATTTCAAACAGTCAAATAAATTATTTATTATTCAATGAAAAGATTTCAAACGGTCAAATAAATTATTTATTATTCAATGAAAAGATTTCAAACGGTCAAATAAATTATTTATTATTCAATGAAAATATTTTAAACGGTCAAATAAATTATTTATTATTCAATGAAAATATTTCAAACGGTCAAATAAATTATTTATTATTCAATGAAAATATTTCAGTCAAATAAATTATTTATTATTCAATGAAAATATTTCAGTCAAATAAATTATTTATTATTCAATGAAAATATTTCAAACGGTCAAATAAATTATTTATTATTCAATGAAAAGATTTCAAACGGTCAAATAAATTATTTATTATTCAATGAAAAGATTTCAAACGGTCAAATAAATTATTTATTATTCAATGAAAATATTTCAAACGGTCAAATAAATTATTTATTATTCAATGAAAAGATTTCAAACGGTCAAATAAATTATTTATTATTCAATGAAAAGATTTCAAACGGTCAAATAAATTATTTATTATTCAATGAAAATATTTCAAACAGTCAAATAATTTATTTATTATTCAATGAAAATATTTCAGTCAAATAAATTATTTATTATTCAATGAAAATATTTCAGTCAAATAAATTATTTATTATTCAATGAAAATATTTCAGTCAAATAAATTATTTATTATTCAATGAAAAGATTTCAGTCAAATAAATTATTTATTATTCAATGAAAAGATTTCAGTCAAATAAATTATTTATTATTCAATGAAAATATTTCAGTCAAATAAATTATTTATTATTCAATGAAAATATTTCAGTCAAATAAATTATTTATTATTCAATAAAAATATTTCAAACGGTCAAATAAATTATTTATTATTCAATGAAAATATTTCAAACGGTCAAATAAATTATTTATTATTCAATGAAAATATTTCAAACAGTCAAATAATTTATTTATTATTCAATGAAAATATTTCAAACAGTCAAATAATTTATTTATTATTCAATGAAAATATTTCAGTCAAATAAATTATTTATTATTCAATGAAAATATTTCAGTCAAATAAATTATTTATTATTCAATGAAAATATTTCAGTCAAATAAATTATTTATTATTCAATGAAAATATTTCAAACGGTCAAATAAATTATTTATTATTCAATGAAAATATTTCAAACGGTCAAATAAATTATTTATTATTCAATGAAAATATTTCAAACAGTCAAATAATTTATTTATTATTCAATGAAAATATTTCAGTCAAATAAATTATTTATTATTCAATGAAAATATTTCAGTCAAATAAATTATTTATTATTCAATGAAAATATTTCAGTCAAATAAATTATTTATTATTCAATGAAAATATTTCAGTCAAATAAATTATTTATTATTCAATGAAAAGATTTCAAACGGTCAAATAAATTATTTATTATTCAATGAAAATATTTCAAACGGTCAAATAAATTATTTATTATTCAATGAAAATATTTCAAACGGTCAAATAAATTATTTATTATTCAATGAAAATATTTCAGTCAAATAAATTATTTATTATTCAATGAAAATATTTCAGTCAAATAAATTATTTATTATTCAATGAAAATATTTCAGTCAAATAAATTATTTATTATTCAATGAAAATATTTCAGTCAAATAAATTATTTATTATTCAATGAAAATATTTCAGTCAAATAAATTATTTATTATTCAATGAAAATATTTCAGTCAAATAAATTATTTATTATTCAATGAAAATATTTCAGTCAAATAAATTATTTATTATTCAATGAAAATATTTCAGTCAAATAATTTATTTATTATTCAATGAAAATATTTCAGTCAAATAATTTATTTATTATTCAATGAAAATATTTCAAACGGTCAAATAAATTATTTATTATTCAATGAAAAGATTTCAAACAGTCAAATAAATTATTTATTATTCAATGAAAATATTTCAAACAGTCAAATAATTTATTTATTATTCAATGAAAATATTTAAAACAGTCAAATAAATTATTTATTATTCAATGAAAAGATTTCAAACAGTCAAATAAATTATTTATTATTCAATGAAAATATTTCAAACAGTCAAATAATTTATTTATTATTCAATGAAAATATTTCAGTCAAATAAATTATTTATTATTCAATGAAAATATTTCAGTCAAATAAATTATTTATTATTCAATGAAAATATTTCAGTCAAATAAATTATTTATTATTCAATAAAAATATTTCAAACGGTCAAATAAATTATTTATTATTCAATGAAAATATTTCAAACAGTCAAATAATTTATTTATTATTCAATGAAAATATTTCAGTCAAATAAATTATTTATTATTCAATGAAAATATTTCAGTCAAATAAATTATTTATTATTCAATGAAAATATTTCAGTCAAATAAATTATTTATTATTCAATGAAAAGATTTCAAACGGTCAAATAAATTATTTATTATTCAATGAAAATATTTTAAACAGTAAAATAAATTATTTATTATTCAATGAAAATATTTCAGTCAAATAAATTATTTATTATTCAATGAAAATATTTCAGTCAAATAAATTATTTATTATTCAATGAAAATATTTCAAACGGTCAAATAAATTATTTATTATTCAATGAAAATATTTCAGTCAAATAATTTATTTATTATTCAATGAAAATATTTCAGTCAAATAAATTATTTATTATTCAATGAAAATATTTCAGTCAAATAAATTATTTATTATTCAATGAAAATATTTCAGTCAAATAAATTATTTATTATTCAATGAAAATATTTCAGTCAAATAAATTATTTATTATTCAATGAAAATATTTCAAACGGTCAAATAAATTATTTATTATTCAATGAAAATATTTCAAACAGTCAAATAAATTATTTATTATTCAATGAAAATATTTCAGTCAAATAAATTATTTATTATTCAATGAAAATATTTCAGTCAAATAAATTATTTATTATTCAATGAAAAGATTTCAAACAGTCAAATAAATTATTTATTATTCAATGAAAAGATTTCAAACAGTCAAATAAATTATTTATTATTCAATGAAAAGATTTCAAATGGTCAAATAAATTATTGATCATCCAATGAAAAGATTTCAAACGGTCAAATAAATTATTTATCATTCAATGAAAATATTTCAAACAGTTAAAATAAATGATCGGTATGTTAACACTCTTGTCACAACTTACCAATTAAAATCTATATCGCTATCTTTATGAAGTTAGGTATGTTTGTATGTATAAGATTCACTCCTAAACTAATTAATCGACTATTACGAATCTTGGAACGCAGCTGATAGGTTTCATGGGTGGGCAATTAAGCGTAATATCTGCCGTTTTTGATTTTGAAAAAATGAACAGAAAAATAAATAAAATCTTGGTCACTGGAATTTAGCTTAATATTCTCTCTCCCTCCTCCCCTTCCAGGGCAGCTATTAATCTAGCTGTAGCCTAAGAAAAAACAAAGAAACACTTTTCTTTTCACCTTTTGATAATTTTAAGAAAAATAACAAAAAGATGATTGTCATGGTGTTATTTGATATATTCCAATGTTGAGATTTGATTTTGTATAAGCATAAAAATAAATTCACCATAATAAAAAGAAATGAAAAATCGGGGCGATTGTCAAGAATAGCCAAAGGGGTGAGAAAAAACAAATAATCAACAAATAACTGTTACCAAAGGCAATAAAGTTACTTTTCTACCTACCTGCCTAATTTGTGTGTGTTTTAAAGGATTTTAAAGCGTTTTTATTGCATTTTAATAATCTGTCCCAGTCCGATCGCATTACAGTTCCATTTTTAAGATGGCATAAGCAGACATCACTGAAGTTTGTTTAATGAGTTTTTCATCTTTTTTGGGCGAAAAAACAAACAAACAAACAAATAGTCAACAAATAACTCAACGCTTTAAACTTTACTTTCTACCTAATTGAAACGAGAACATTACAAAAGAAAACGACATTAGACTTTGTAGACGGTCGGCGATCGACTGTCAGCCATCTTTATTTTTCAGTCCAACGTAATATATTTGATCTAACTTTTTAATTGAGATAAAAAAAACGTTTTAAAATACTTAAAAACAAAAACAAAATAGTCAGGTGGGTAGAAAACTAAGTTTTATTGCTTTTGGTAACAGTTATTTGTTGACTATTTTTTTTTCTGCGTCCCTTTTCTTTCTGTTAATTATTCTTGACAATCGTCAAAAGCCGAACGTCAATTGGTTAAATAAAAGAAATTATATATTCCTGAATAAGTTAAAATAGTTATTTTGTGTTTTTCGCTTTTATTATTAAAGACAAAAAAATTTAAAAAATAAATTTAATGACGATTTTTTAAAATATGAATATAGTTTTGTTTTGTAATTTAAAAATTAACAACAAACTTTGTTAAATTTTTAGATTAACACCCTCAGCCAAATTATCTATCCCTTTTAAAAAATTATATTCTAGTTTTTAGGGTAATTCTAACTTATTAGGGCAGCTAACTAATATATTTTTTAATACTAACCCTAAGTCCGACTGTGAAGGTCGTATAAGTACACGTAATCACCTTAAAAGTAGCCCCCCTAAAAAAAAAAAAATAATAATAACGCACAGAATTTATCTCTCAAGCAAAAAAAATGGTACCAGCTCGCTATCGCTTCACAAAGTAAGTAAGGATTTAGTCATAGAGTGAATGCGGTATTTTGGTGAGAGTGTCTAGCATAGAGTAAGTGCAGAGTATTTTGAACAAAAGGTATAACTATCGACCTCACAAAAAAAGATTTGTTGTCAAAATTGTATGAGCATCGACCCTCCCTTCCCCTCAAAAATGATTTATGCCATGTTTAAACAATTTCATTCATAAGTGTTTTGTAAACACGGGACAAAACTTTCGCATTTATTTATTCAATAGATAAATATTAATATTTTGGTAATTTCGATACAAATTTATGGCGGTAGCACTTGGTATATCCAAAACCTTTGACAAGGTCTGGCATAAAGGTCTTGTAAAAATTAATTCATATGGTATCACTGGACAAATATCTAATACAATTAGATCCTTCCTATCCAAAAGAAAGACCCACGTTGTCCTTGATGGCTGTTTATCAAAACAACATGACATAAATGCAGATGTACCCCAGGGATCGATCCTTGGATCTTTATTTTTCCTAATTTTCATAAACAACCTCCCTGATGACATTGTGCCTTAGATAGGTATATTTGCTGACGACACCACGCTCCACTCTCGTCATGTGGGTAAAACGGATGCACACATATCCGAGGCAATGGCTGAATCCTTAGAAAGTGAACTCCAGTCTGTAGTGGAATAGGGACACAAATGGATGATAATATTTAATGCTGCTAAGACAAAGCTCCTTTCCTTCAACAACTACAAGAAACCTCTTCAACCACCGATTGCCATGGCAAATAATACCGTACCTGAGTCCAACGTTCAAACTCCTCGACCTAACTTTCACAGGTAATATGAATTGGAACAAATACATAGAAGACATTGCCAAGACAGCTGCAAATAAAGTGGGCTCCCTCTACCGTGCTAGAAAACATCTCACACCTGACAGTATCCTATATCTCTACAAAGCCTCCATCTGCCCATGCATGGAGTATTGTTGCCACATCTGGGCTAGTGCATCATCCACCAGTCTCTCCCTCTTAGACAAGGTCCAAAAAAAAGTTTAAAATCTAATAGGTCCCTCACTATCCAACAAGCTCCAGCCCCTGTCCCATCGCCCAATGTTCCATCCTTGTGCTTGTTTTACAAGTATTTCAATGGAATGTGCTCTGGTGCCCCTCTCAACGAAGAAAATGTATATATAAATATACTTTTTTTCATTTTACTTCAGTCAAAGTTCTCAGAAATCAAGGGGCCCGCCCCTTCCTCGAGCTAACACTTAATCTCTATATGAGATACATAGATATTCGAATATTCCATTAAAGTTCTCCTTTACTTGTCAAACATTGAGTTAATAAAAAAGTTAAAAATATTAATTTTCCTTTCCCTAATTGACCAGTTATCTTTGTTATAGTATATCTTTCTTGTGGTTTCTTGGTCTTACCGGATTCCAGGACAAGAATTCATCTAGTCTGGTGGAGTATTCAACTAAGTGCTGTTACTTAAGGTGACATCACTAAAAGATGCACAATTCCGCATATGAGCCTGTGTATAGCTGTGCTGAGGGAATCGTATTTAGGCTTCGAATACTATGTTATTTTTTATATTTGGTCAGGGTTTACTTGTAGGGTGAAGTATCTTCAGGTCAGGTTGTCCTGACAAACCCTTGTACAGAGAGACCGAAGACACCCGAGGGGTGTGTCTTGTAGGTAATTCAAACCCTCCAACTTTATATATATACTTTATATATGTGTGTTTATTTATATACTATATATTTAAGCATCCATTAAAAAAAAATCTGGCTTAAAATAATCGTGTGAGGCTACTCACCATAAGAATTGGCCTTTTGGCTAAGATCAAAGTGTAGTATCTGTTCCGATGGATACTGCACCCCATAGACTGGTATTGTCTTGGCCTTCGGGGCTTGATTTACGCCGGTCTATGAGTCTGTCCTGTGCAGTTCTACGAGGTCCAGGCTTCGCCTCCCCTCTTTGGGGAGGAGTCAGTTTATTGCTTACTGCCTGAGGCGCCCCTACCGGGGAATGCCGACGGGGCTGCCCAGGCAATTTTTAAACCCCACTTTCCCGACCCGACCTTGCGTCACATCTTACTTGTGGGAGTAAGATAAAAACTGGCCTTGTGCCTAACTCCTGGAGAGGAGTAAATCAATACTCACCCTCTCGCTGATATTGAAAAAAAATATGACAATATTGGTGTGTACAAGTGAGCCCCACACAGTGATTTTAAACCGGAATTTTATATAAAAATTTCGGCTGACTTTGTGAATGAAACTGGGTAGTTTTAATGAGCAAGTAAACGCCTACTATATTAATTAAAAACAAAAAAACTCATGCACTTTGGTTGATTTCTTTTCTGCTGACACTAGATACCAATTTACCTTCAATTTATATAGGAAAGTGATTTCCTCACTTTAAAAGCTAAAATACTTTCTTTTTTTTAAATTCCTTTTCGTCACATATTTTTTCAGGTAGTTTACATGTAATCGCCCCCCGAAAAGTAGAATCTGGTTTTTACTTTTGTGTAAACTACGCCGGGTGTCATAGTAAAAATAATTTATAGGCCTTATTTCTGGCAGGGGATGGGGTAATTTTTTTAACGACGATATGAATCCTATTTTAATCACCTACATAACTTTTTTTCAGAAGTGATAATCTAATATTTATTTTTTTAAAGTTAAATCATTCTTTTTTTATCCCTACACCGAGGGAAAGCCCTGAGACGGGTCCTGCTAGTATATATATATATATATATATATATATATATATATATATATGTATATGTAATGGAAGATTATTTATGTTGAAAGAACACCTACTGACCTGAGACTCTGACTAACATTAAATAATAAACTCCCGAGAAAAGGTTAGAGATCGCACGTGGAGAATAAAACAAGTACTTGCTTGGCAGTCGATAAGGGAACTCAGAAAAAGAATGGTTGCTCCTAGGACCCTGTGGTTCATAATTTGTATTTATTGATTTTTATGGGACAAATTGAATTATATCCACTCTTTGATCTCTCTTCTGAATGATTCCGGAGGTATTGTTATCTTAACTTTGTCAAAAACACATTTTTGATGGCGATAATAAACTTTCGAAGTCAACATCTCAGCTACGGCTACGTTTACACTTAAAGTGTTATTTATATACCCTTTTATTTTAGTGCTGAAGTATATATATATATATATATATATATATATATATATATATATATATATACTTCAGCACTAAAATAAAAGGGTATATATATATATATATATATAAGGAACAAGATGATTAGTTGAGCTGGATCACGTGTCAGGATAGAGAGAGGAGGCATATTTGAAGTAGTTAGACTCATGTGGCAATTGTACAGAACATTATGGTCTATACTAGTGTTCAGTGCCGTGTTAAGGCATTGCTGGCTCTAAGGCACATTTTTAACAAGTGGCCTAAAATAGTAAAAATACAGGTATTCTGGACTTATCGACAAAAAGAAGAAAAATAAAATTTTAAATAGGATATTTGTTAGGCAAAAATTACATTACAACTTTGCGCACTTTTACAACTGCAAATTTGTCAATTAGTTTTTTTGAGTTAACATTCTTGAGCAAATCACTTTCAATGCAAAGAAGTGACAGTACAGGAAGCCGATGTTGACCCATTTTCAATCGTTTTACATCTTTAATTCTTTTCAATTGTGAAAATGAACGTTCAACTGAACAATTGGTCGCCATCAGACATAAGTAGATTCGTAGAGTTAGTTCAGTATTTTGAAATGCTTGATCGACACCAGAAATGTGCAGCTTTTGAAACATTTTCTCAGCACTTGATCCTTCTTCATTGAGTCTCTGTTCTTTATACCAGCACATAAATTATTTAAATTCTGCTGGAAAATCAGAACAACGGTCTTTTGAATACACAGTAACAAATCCTTTAACAGCAACATCAATATATATACGTAATTAAGAAAAGAGAGATCAAATAGAAGTTCGCGCAGAAATATAAGATATTAGTTGGTGAGTGGAATTGGATTGTTAAAACAAATGCTCTAATTTCTTTCTTTCATTATATCTAAAAAAAACTTATGCTCTTTTTTTCGCTCTCTTGAGCATAACAGTGTACGGCCAAAAATAAACCCCAAAACATTTTTTGTGACCTGCATTTTTGGCCTGAAAGTTTATAAATTCCCCCGAACTCGATTTAACACACCTTGTACTAATGGAGGTCTCATTAATTGAAAAGTAGGCTGTTGAAGTAGGGTTACAACTTGCAATATGTATTTCTCCTTTCCATAATATTTAAAAACAATCGACTATTTCATCTAATCTAGTCATATAAACTTCTTGCGTTAATTCAGTCGGTATACAATCTGCTATGAAATGAACCAAAGAGAGAGAGAGAGAGAGCACTATTCAGACCTCCACTGAAAAGGAACAGAGATTAGTGAAATATTTTCTTTCTCCTTTTCATAATATTCATAAACAACCGGCTCCAATCTAATTATATAACCTTCTTACCCCAATTCAGTCGCTATACAATCTTCCTCCAAATACACCAAGGAGAAAGAGAGAGCGTAGTTGATAGCAAAATACAAAGTCAACCCGTGTTGAAAGTATTGAAGGGTCGTAACTGTTGTCAGAATACCATATTTACAAAAGTTTATGAATTTTCCAAACTCCATTTAACACAAAGTTTAACAAGGAAAGTTTCATAGATCAAAGAATTGGTTCTTCGAATAAGGGTTAATACTCGCAATTTTTTTTCTCACTTTCGTATAATAATCATAAACTGTCGACTATTTCATCCAATTGTATCTATTTATATCACTTTCTTAAACCAATTTCGCAGCTATACAATCTTCCTAACTCTTTTACGCATCATGCAAACCAATACAACACGCATAGGAATTGTGTATCTTCCTCGTGCTTGTAACGTGTCATTTCTTCTGTCAAATGCCGAGGACTCTTCCACCTGCCATTTACAATTATGTGTCGTATCTGTGATGTATTTCAGTATTTCCCTGGTCCGCCCTTCGTGATGCGTTATCTGGGGAAGGTGCATTCATGGCTGATGAAGGTCAACTATTTTATGACTGGAAGCAATTGGATCGAATCCATCGAGGGATTGCAGGTAAGTCTCCTCCTCCATCTTTTTTGGATTCTCTTTATTTTATTATCATGGCAGGTTCTGCAAGAAGAAGACAAAACTACGGCTTTTCAGCCTCAATCGCAGACATTAGCATAAAAAGTGTATAATTTACGTCAACCTTGATCTCTTCCCAGTATCTGTAAATCCATTGGTTCCATGGATAGGGAAATTTCCGAGGGGAAAATATGTAACAAAAGTCGTTTTATACAGTTGGCTACAAAATGGGGTCGTTTTATTATCAATTTACTTCATTTTCTTGTGTATTTGTGAGTGTTGGGGTTAGGGTTGTCCAGAAATGTTGTTACTTTGGTGATTCCATTGGAGCACAAGGAGGAGCTGGTGCATGTGTAATATAAGTATGACGTGAGGCATAGAAATGGTAGAAATGCTACTCTGAGAGGATTCATACTATAAGTTTAGCTGAAGGTTGATTTAATTAGGATAACATCGCCGCAAACCTCGGGATTACACTTTCTACCATTAACCGAATGATTTTCCAATTCTTCGGTATTGATGGAGTAAGTTATAGAAAATTCTGCCATTAAAAAGCAGCAGAGTATTAATATTGTCGACTAATGGAAAAATGCATCAGTCATGTGTACGAAGTGCGATGATGTATGGAAGCGAAACATAGCCAGTGAGGGTTGAAGATGTGTGTTGTATTGAGAGAATGATATGGGAATAATACAATTGATGAGTAATGTGAGTCTTAAAGAAATACTTAGATCTGATGACTTCAGAGGAAGATGAAATAAGACAAAAGTATAGCTTTTCAGCCTCAATCGCAGACATTGAAATAAAAGGTGTATAATTAAGGTCGGTTTTTATCACTTTACCGTAGGTTCCATAGCTTCAATGGATATGGACATTTTCACGGAAAAATCTGCGATCAAAATCTCTTTACGCAGTTGGATAATATTGGTTTGTTTTTTTATCGATCTATTCTATTTTCTTGTGTATTTGTGAGAGTTTGGGTTTCCCATAAGTTCTGTTACTTCGGTGATTCCATTGGAGCACAGGGAGGAGCAGGTTCAACCTAGAGGCAATGGTAGAGGCTTAGTGCAGCTTCTTCGAGCGAGCTGTATTCGGCAAATGATCCTCTAAGAGATGCACTTCGAATTTTGAGAATTATTGGCCAAGATATGACGTTTTTTTCTTTCCTTTCCTAAACGTGTCAAATTTATCCTGAAACCCTTTGGGCATATCCTTAAATAACGCCACTTTATTTCTTGTACAGACTAAAGATGCATACTTGCCGGACAATATACAGTGGATTGGCTGCAAGGGAAGCCGCCCCAAATACCGTGGCTACCCCTGCAGTTTGTGGACACTTTTCCACACTCTCAGTGTCAGTTCCTACAAGCGTAACAAAAATGGTAAGTTTTTTCATTCATGTTTCTACTCTGTTTCCGTCTGTGATTTTGGACTGAATGAAATATTGTCAATTATAATCTGGGAAAACCACCCCATCAATTTCTGTGCGTCCTCCTCTCTGCAGTTTTATTTTTCCATTTGATTCTTTCTCATTTGATTCTAACCCTAACTCTAAACAGTCCCGGGACTTTTGCAGCTTCTCTCGAGGACTCATAATCTGTTATATAATAATTTTGTTATCGTTTATTTTTTGTTGTACTAATTTCTAACCACATTTCTTTCAAAACAATATCATTTTCTTGTTCATTGTTTAAACCTATTGACATCGTCGACATAGGAATGTTCTGCTTTCCAATCTCTCTCCAAAATATTTTTTTCTTTTTTATTTTATTTTGACGTAAATTATTATTCTTTTTCCATACGCGGCTTCAAGCCGAGATGCCTTCGTCTTGAATTAAAAACAAGAAACTTATAAAATGTTAACATGTGTCAGTCATTTATGTGTACAATCTGAGAAAATGTGATGATAAAGAACAACACTTTCTTGCTGAGAAGAGGATGCGATGCTTCGCATGTTGGGACTGTACATCCACCAGAATGAAGGAGGGGGATTCTCTTCGCAGAGGCGGCCTTTTGCAGGCGCAGCTGATTAGCATATGTGGGGATCGGCTGATATAAATTGAAGGAAGAAAATGGAAGGCGGGAGTTAAGGCTGGGAGAGCTAAGAGAGAACATCAAGTCTGAAGTTTTGCGATTGATCGGTCGGTGTTCATTGCGGTAACGTTGACGAGGGGTACCTCTACCTTTATTACTGGATTACAGAAAACCACCCTGTCAATTTCTCCTTCACTAACCCGCTGGATTTCAACAAAAATTAAAATTGTCTCAGTCTAGAAGGATTTCTGCTTCACCGACTAAAGACAAAAAAATGAAGTGTGTTATCAGAACAGATACTCGGGATCAAAGTGTAGTATCTGTTCCGATGGATACTGCACCCCATAGACCGGTATTGTCTTGGCCTTTGGGGCTTGATTTACATCGGTCTGTGGGTTTGTCCTGCCAGTTCTAGGAGGTCCACCCTCCCAGGCTTTTCCTCCCCTCTTTGAGGAGGAGTAAGTTTATTGCTTACTGCCTGAGGCGCCCCTACCGGGGAATGCCGACGGGGCTGCCCAAGCAATTTTTAATGGCCAGAGTGCTCACCTTCTCAGGCGCTGGCTTTTCAAGCCCCACTTTCCCGACCCGACCTTGGGTCACATCTTACCTTGTGGGAGTAAGATAAAAATGGCCTTGTGCCTAACCTCCTTAAGAGGAGGTAAATAATACTACACTTTGCTCCTAGCCAAAAAGACCAAGGAGTTCTTAGTTATTATTATTTAGTAGGTTCCGACATGTCTGTTGCCTATTTGCATGGCTGCCAGCTCTGCAATAGATATCGTCTTAATGTCTAATCCAATGGTTGCTAAATAGTGGTTCACATACAACTGGTGGTCCGTGCAAAATATTTGATGATCCGTAGAAACATGAACAAATATCACATTAAAAATGTGTAATACTTGAATACTTCAATTTATTTTATTTAAATACTTGCGCTATAACATTTTTTTACCTTTAATGTATGCATTTAATTTTTTTTTTTTTGCAAACTAGTCAACGCTTATCAAGGCCCAAAAGCCACTCGAGGATAAGGGTTATTGAGTTTGTCCGGTAAAAGGTGAAACACCGAGGGAGATTAGTAACGATGGTTGTAACTGGTCAAAAATTGATTATTTAATAGGATAGCTCGACAAGAATTTGTTTACATTTGACTTGAAAATGGTAATGTTATAGTCAGCCGGGAAGCAGCCCTGTGGTACTGTGTTCCACAGGCAGGCAGTTCTAGGAAAGAAACTTTGCTCGTGGAAGTTATGCTTAATTCTAGGTACACAAAGGGAGAAAGAGAATTTATTGATAGTGGTTGTAGCTTGACGAGTTCCTGCTGTGAATGTTTTAAAGAGGGGGGGGGCATAGATTGAAGCTCAGTCGAGCATCTGCCATGAAAAGAATGATAGAGTAGAGGAAGACTAGCAACGTCTCTTCTAAAAGAAGGGGGCAAAGGTGGAGAAGAGGATATCGGCCACTAGATTTCGAAGTCGGTTTTGTACTTTGTCAAGGCAATAAAGAGTGCTCTGAGCGGCACCTCCCCAGATGGGGCAACAGTACCTCCCCATCTTAGGACGTATCTGACTCCTATACAGGTAGAGGATTGCGGTAGAATGATCCACCCACTTTTCCGTTCATATTAATAAAATAAAAGTTTTCCGATTATTATTCTATAAATTCATTTACACTTTTTTTTCTAAATTCATATTAGTGGTCTGCCAAATCAAAAATTATACATTTAGTCGTCCATGATGTTCGTTGGTCTAACCATTTAATTTTTAACCGATTTTGTACTCTGTTTAGGCAAGAAAGAGTAGCCTGAGCAGCACCTCCCCAAATGTGGCAGCAGTACTCCATCTTAGGATATATCTGATTCTTATATAGATATTTATAAATGTCAGATACTTTCTGGAGTGGTAGAAGGATCCAACCATTTTTCCAGGAACCTGGGCAACATTTTAGATCTGGAGTGAAAGTCAGTCCTAGGAGCTTAGCAAAACAGAGAGTTTCTTCAAGATGAGAGCCATTCATTTCAATTTGGGTAAGTTGAAGATCCGAGCATTGGTGGTGAAAGGAGAGACGCTTGGTTTTAGATGGTATTACAGTCACCAGCCACCTCTTTCCCTATTGCACTATATGTGCTCCAGGTCGGAATAGAGAGAAACAGAGAAATCTTGACCATTAATGCTCTCCAAAGTGTTGCCATAGATCGTTGTCATCTGCATAAATGTCAAAGAATAAAATTAGAAGCCTTAGGTTTGACGCCTTCTGTGTTTCTCAAAACTTAAATTGGCGCCATCATTGATGGGGATTGTGGGGTTTATAGCAAGGAGTGGTGCATCCCCACGAGAGGTGTGAAGTGAAGTGTATCTTGCTGTCCAAGACCTCAGAGCGGTGATCAGACTGGGGAGGGGGAAGGGGGCGAAAGCTGAATAAAAAGAAATGCTGGTTCACAATTTCTGTATGTCTAATTCTTTCACATCTATGTATGTATATTAATGTCAAAGAAGGGGTCTTCTTCAAGGAGAGAGCCATTCATTTCAATTTGGGTAAAGTGAAGATCCGAGCGTTGGTGGTGAAAGGAGAGAAGCTTGGTTTTAGTAATGTTAAAAGTCACAAGCCACTTTTTACATCATTGCACCACGTGCTTCAGATCAGAAGAGAGAGAATCAGCAAGAAAATGATCACCAGTGCTCTTCAATGTGTTGCCATAGACAACTGTGTCGTACCTATTATGATATATTAATACAATTGTAACTACCGACCTCATACCTTTAATGGTATCTTAACTCCGTTTCTATGTGCGCAGAAAATAATATTTATATGTATTTGTGTTGTGTTATGTTCTTTTGAATAGATGACAGTAACTCTACCATAAGCCGGACAGGTAATTATCTCTTACTGGTCACTAGTGCATAAAAAAAAAAACGCGCGAAATGCAATGATAAAAAATTAAATTCAATGAATTTAATTTTTAGCGCTTAATCGAATTTACTTTAAAGTTTTTTTGTTTTTTTTTCATGCTTTTTTGCTTTGCTTTTTTTTCTTTTTTTTTTTTGAAGTAAGCGGTTCTCGGGATCGACAAAAATATAAGCCCTTGTTTTAGTAGGTTTTATTCAGTGCCTCCATTTTGAATTGTCCTCAAGTCGGGATGAATTCAGATCATGATGATATTAATCTCTGCCGATTGTTGGATACATGTGTAAAATACGAAAAAAAAAAAAAAAAAATGTTATCCGTTGGGTCACCCATTGAGCTCGGGTTAAATTGTATGAATAAAGAAAGAGTGAGTAGTTGGCAAAGTCAGTTAAATTTAAAACAATTATAAAAAGACAAAATCCCCCGTCCTCAAATGAAAAAAGACTCCCCCCCCACCACGGAAAAAAATATATAAAAGACAAAATTCGTACCCTCCCACCAAATGAAAAAGTAAAATCCACCAACCCCCAAAAATAATAAAACAAAATCCCCATCCCAATGAGAAGCCCCCCCCCCCCCTCCAAAAAAAAATGAAAAGACAAAATCCAAATTAACCACTATCAAGGGGTGGCAGAGTTTGAAGGTATAAGATCCAACTCTGACTCCAAAAATTCTGATTCTGACTCCTTATTTTAAAATCTTCTCATATTAAAGACTGTCTGTTGACTCTTTGGAGATTAAAAAATCCGACTCCGACTCCTAGCATTCTTACGAGTTTGGCTCTGACTCTTTTCAAAACTTCCGACTCTATCTGACTCCGAAATCCTATTCTACTCTTTTTATTCTTTTTCTCTCTTTATTACCTTCAGCTTTTAAATAAACAGAGAGAGAGAGAGAGAGAGAGAGATGGAAGCGAGGAACAGAGATGACGTATAGAATAAAAGCGGGGTAGGAGTTAAACAATATACAGTGAGAGAAGGTGAAAGATAGAAAGTTAGTAAGAGATAGGTCACTTGATGAGTTAATTGCAAATTACGGCTAACTAGAACAATCAAACTGAAAGTGTTTTTCAAACATAACTCAATCCCAAAACTAAAGAATATGTTAGCATGTATTTTGCGTGATTTAAATATACAGGAAAAAATGCCTTAGACAAACAAACGTTGATCAAATGAGTTTATGCCAGACTAGGTTGGTCTGAATATCCAATGTTTTAGTCAACGTTCTCCCCCTGACGGAACAGCTGATTCCAGATGAGTAATTATGATCACATCATGTAAGTGGGATGCAAATAAGAGAAGTAGTGATGCAACAGACGGACTGTATTGAAAAGTTGGACAGCATTTGGATTATTCGGATTATTCGGACTACTGTTCTCATCTTGAATATTGTTCTAACAAAGTTTCAGAAGACTATATATATATATATATATATAAGAAGCGAGCATATTTTTGCTAGTAATAATAATAATAATAATAATAATAATAGCATTTTTCGGAATATTTAAGATGAGGATAGATCATTTGGATTATTCGGACTACTGTTCTCATCTTGAATATTATTCTTTTTAATTATGTTCAGTCAACTTTTCATTTAAAGTGTTTCTTCATCAACGGCCAGCACACGGAGCCGTACAAAGCAGCAGTAAAGATTTGAAACATATTTTGTACGAATTTACATGAAACCACTATATCTATTACATATTACCTTTTAAGTATGGCACAGGGTCAAGACACATTACAAATGTCAGTCTTTAGAAGATCTATATTATAGGTCAGTCTGAAGGTGGACTTGATTAGCATAAAATCGCCACAAACCTCGGGATTACACTTTCCACTGTTAACCGAGTGATTGTTCAATTCATCAGCAAGGGGAAATAATCAATATATGTTCGTTATTAATGATAATAAGAGTGTATATTTACTGCTGTCATGTCTCTCTCTCTCTCTCTATATATATAATTTTATTTTTTTATTTTACTTCAGTGGAAGTCCTCAGAAATGAAGGAACCCTTTCCTGGGGCTAACACTTGATCTTTATATGAGATACATAGATATCCGAGTGTTCAGTTAAGTTTCTCATTTACCTCTCAGATGCTGAGTTAATAAAGAAGTTAAGAACATTAATATTCCTCTCCCCAATTTACCAGTTAACTATGTTATAGTATATCTTTCTTTTGGTCTTGCCGGATTCTAGGACAAGAATTCATCTAGTCTGGTGGAGTATCCAGCTAAGGTTTGTTACTTGAGGTAACATCACTTTGAGTAGGTGCACCATTCCTCGTATAAGCCAGTGTGTAGCCATGCCAAGAGGATCTTATTTGGTCATCGAATACTGTTATTTTGAATATTTGGTCAGGGTTTACTTGTAAGGGGAAATAACCTCATGCCGGGTTGTCCTGACAAACCCTTGTACAGAGAGACCAAAGACACTCGAGGATAGTGTCTAGTAGGCATTCAAGTTCTGTGTGTGTGTATATATATATATATATATATATATATTTATTTATTCTGGTACAGAAAAATTAGTACAACATTCGTACCGTCGGTTTCAAGCACGGAAGGTCTTACCCATCCGGCTCTCTTCAGCTTCTGTTATCTGTTTTGGAAATGTGAGGTCACATGACACTCTTGTTGGGACGCGTTATTTGCTCAGTGTGCCAACAAGAGTGTCATGTGACCTCACATTTCCAAAACAGATGACAACAGAAGCTGAAGAGAGCCGGATGGGTAAGACCTTCCGTGCTTGAAACCGACGGTACGAATGTTGTACTAATTTTTCTTTACCAGAATAAATAAATATTATGCTCTTAATTTTTAACTTTAATTCTTAATTAATCGAGCACTCTGCTGGGATTTTTCCTACCATTTTACAAAGAAGTTATATATATATATAGTGATCAACCAACAACTGTTTCGGCATATTATGGCCCTGCCAGTGTGGTTAGATGCGGCAAGTGTTTCAAGCTGAGATTCAAAACCTGAGTGCTCAGTCAACCGTTGGGATTTCTTACCCAATATGTTCTACGAATTATGCATCTAATATATAACAGGTCTGAACTCCGATGTGGATGTTTTGAATATGTGTAAATATTTTACACAATGAGAAGAATTTTTGTTTCGAAATGAAACTGTTGCCTGAAGGAATCAGTTGCTCTTAACAGATGAGATGAACACGCGCACGTTCATTTTTTTAAAAATATAACGGTTTTCTTTTTCAATCGGCAGAAAGATTTCACATGAACTGACTTGCACGTCAAGACAAAGAATGAACGTTGCACAAAGTTAAAAATTCTAATTTCTCTTAATTGTTTCAATTTCATTTATTTTTAGCATTTTTTTTGATAAAGAGAAGAGGTCCACTCGAAATATTAAAATTATAATAACATCTATAATATTACATTTTATTTTTTTTACTAATGAGTCACCACTTGTCAAGGCCCACAAGCCACTCGCAGATAAGGGTTAATGAATTTGTCAGGTGGACGATAAGATAACACCGTGATGATTGGTAACGATGGTTGTAACTGGGCAGGATTTGATTATTTAAGAGGACGGCTCAACAAAAATTTGTTTACATTGAACTTAGAAAACGATTATCTTGTAGTCAGCTGGGAAGCAGCCCTGTGGTATTGTGTCCCACATACGGGTAATTCTAGGAAAGAAACTTTGCTCATGGAAGCTCAGTTTAGTTTTAGGTACCCAGGAGGAAGATAAATTATTGCCAGTGGTTGTAGCTAGACAATTTTTTTGTTGTGAATGTTTTACAGGGGGAACCGTAGATAGGAGCTCAGTCGAGCACCTACCATTAAAATAAGGATAGAGCAGAGAAAGACTAGCAAGATCACTTCTGTGAGAAAGTAGATGTAAGGAAGAGAAGAGGTCATGCTCTTATGTTTTCCATAAGGGCATTCTTTATTTGCTAAATGTTAAGAGATTCTTTATTTTAGCCAAGAAACGGATTTTAAATTAACAACAAGAACATACGTGGATTTATATCATCATCAGGAATTATAAGCTTTATTTGATATTGAGCACTTTTTATAAGGTCGGTTGAAATTCTGTGGATGTTTACCTTGCCTAGATTATATATATATATATATATATATATATATATATATATATATATAATATTTTTTATTGTTTATTATCTATGTTTTTAATAATCGGGACTCGTCAACATAGAGATATGACTATTCACTACCGGTCATGCGATTCGAAACCCAGGATTACAAGTATTTTGCAACTCAAATCCGACGCCTTAACCACACGGACAATTTTAAATAGCGAATAAACAGTGATAATTTTAACACTTTATCGGCGGCATATATATATATATATATATATATATATATATATATATATATATATATATATATATATATATAGTCTAAAGAAGCTTTGAGTCATTTTAAACAAAAGAAGAAAAAACGAAAAGGCAGTTTAAATTCCGAGAGAAACTAACTAAATCCAAGATATCGTAGACTTAGCATTCGTTGGAAAATTCATAAAAAAATAAAAAAGGTGGGATTCAAGTATCTAACAGTGAACAAAAACATATATATATATATATATATATATATATATATATATATATATATATTTGGAAAACCTTAAACAACGTGTGTTATTTTTTATTTGTTAAAATAATAAAATTACTTTTTACTTAGCTCAGCTTTCGGAGATATAACTGTAACAGCTAACATGAATGACCTATTTTCTGTCGATCTACTAGAGTTGTGATTCGGCTTGGCGAATCATTGTAATCATCGCCTCTTCACCAGGTGCGCTTAAACAATGTGTGTTATTTTCTTTTTTTTGTTAAAATAAGTAAAATTTATTTTATCTTAGCTCAACTTTCAGAGATCTAACTCCATTGTCAAAGCAAAAAGTGTTGATTTTTTTTCTCATATTGACCGAGATAGAATGCTAAGCTGAGCTAAGTTAAAATAAATTTTATTCATTTTAACAAAAAAAAATAAAATAACACATTGTTTATGGTTGTCCAAATTTAAATATTTGCCTATGAAAGCAATGTTTTAAAAATATTTTTGCACATATTCTCTTATATATATATATATATATATATATATATATATATATATATATATATATATATATATACAGGGTGGGGAAGCAACATTTACAATTAACATAAAGTTGTTCTTTCTCAGCAATAAGCCAATTGTTTTGAAAAGATATTGTTCATGCGTAAGATGGTGATTGATATCAGCTAGGAAATAGCTGGAAAATTATAGCATAAAATTTTATTTTTAATGTGATATTGGAATTGTTTTGAAATCGGAACCGAAGGCAAACGCTTATCCATGAGGCCACCGGTTTAACTAAAATATTGGTACTGTTATAGCTGCCGCACCAGATTTCCGTTACTTCGCGTCGCCAACGATCGGGCAGGTCGCGGAAGCGCCCGAGAGCTAGCGAGACCAGACGAAAACGAGGCTGAAAATTGCTTAATGGAAGACTTTCAAAGAAAAAAATACATAGATAAAAAGAAGAAAAAAAAAAAACGAACAAACCGTAGCTGAAGAACTGTAAATAAATATATTTTTATTTTTTGGTGGGCCAAATGAACCATTGTCAATCAAATGTGTAGATGTAAATGTTATAATTTGTTTGTGAAAATAATATTTTTTGGAGTGAGGGGGTAAAATTTTGTCAATGTTTTTTTTTTAACATAAAACAAAGAAAAAGAAATTAAAATGTTATGCGGAGATTCGACGACCTGACACAGCTGATAATGATTCATTGTTGTTGCAATAGAACGCGATTGTTGTTTTCTTCCAAATATTGTCGGCTGCTTGCTATAGCCTGCTTGGCGAATGAATGCTACAACCTGATTGGTTAATAGTTCATCAGTTCTAGTGGGCTTCCGAGACCTACCCGATCGTTGCCGACGCGAAATCGCAGAAATTTTGCGCACCATCTATAAGAGTAATTTACTTAAATAAGTTCGGTGTAAGGATTTTTTTTTTACTTCTCCACATAGATCTAAAATAGTTCCATTGTCTAAAATAAATAAAGACACATAAATATAAAATAAGAAATTCTTATTAAAGTAAAAATAAATTATTAGTAAACATCAAATATTTTTTTATCCATTTTCAATAAAAAAGATGGATCTTTTCTCTTCAAAGTAAACAACACGTCCAATACATACGATGATTTGACATAAAAAGTATAAACGATTCGTATGTAAAAGTTTTAGAAACCAATAAAAAGATTTTTACTTATTTTTATATTTTATCTTGACTTATTTATGTTTTCTTTCTGGTAAGGAAAAAGTTCAGATTATTATAAGTGTTTTATTCCGTCGGATAATAATGGAAAGGCGACATTAAAAATACCCGAACATTATGAAAAATCAGAAACTCAAGTTTTTTTTAGTTTATTTTTTAGAGGGGGGGCGGAGTTTAAATTTAAAAAATGGCCCAAATCACGTATACATATAAGAATGTGAAAACCTGGATGTTTTCATTTTTTTATGAGTTTATTTTTGAAAGGGTGCGGTGGGGCTAAATTTTAAAAAAAATGTCACACAACTTATAATACTATATACCTTCAGGCTGAGATCAAATTGTAGTATCTGTTTTGTTTTGGGTTAGAGGAAGAGAAATCCTAGATTGAGGCAAGCTTTATTTTTGTCCCGATTCAGTGCACCCTTTTGGGGAGCTGGATTCTCCCCACATTAAAAACTGACCTAGTGTTTACCTTTTCACTCATGGAGATGTAAGTAAATAGGTACCATATACCCCGAGGAAAGCATCATTCGCCGAAATGTTGGTACTCTTACAGCTGACGTACCATGTTTCCATGACTTCGCGTCGTCAACGTTCGAGCAGGTCTCAGACTATTTGAGTTTTAAAAAAAAATTTTTTTTAAAAACATTGAAAAGAAATTAAAAAAACAAAACAAGCGTTTGCATACCAAATCAAACAAAAGCATCTTTTGAAACTTTCTGGTGCACAAACAAAAAACATTTGATTAACAATGGTTTTTTTGCCAAAAAGCAAGCAAAAATAAACATTGTTCGTTCTTTATTTGTATATATGTATTTTAGTTTGATTTTCTTCGTCGTAATTTATCGGCTGCCAGTCTTCAATTCAGCGTTTGGCAGTTTTCGCCTCATCAACTCTCGGGCGCTTCTATAGCCTGCCCAAACGTTATCGACGCAAAGTCACGGAAACATGGCGCGTCATCTATAAGAGTACCGAAACTTTTGTAATATTGCGAAAGTAAAGAACTTTTAGAATTGAAATTTAATTTAATTCATTTATTTTTTTCATATAATAATATTCATAAGACTTCGAGAATTAGTATTTTATTGGATTATTTATTATTCATTATTATTTTATTTTTTTTAATTATTTATTTATTATATATTATTTATTATTTTTTATTACTTTTTAAAAATTATTTATTTATTATTATTCATTTATTATATATTATTTATTATTTATTTATTATTATTATTATTTCCTATATATTATTTATTATTTATTTATTATTATTTATATATTATTATTTATTATTATTATTTATTTATTTATTCTTATTTATTTATTATTTGTTATTAATTATTTATTATTATTAGTTTATTATTTATTTATTTATTATTATTTATTTATTATTAATTTGATTATTTGGACTACTGTTTTTATCTTTGATGTTATTCTGACAATATTTCGGCAGATGTAACCTCCAAGCTTAGACCAGTTGCATAACGGATAAAGTTCTCAGTAATAATTATTGTTTTCTGGTGCGAACGCATGTGGGGCTTTCTTTCTAATAATCTGTAAAGCGAAATAAAGGAGACATTGATATAATTTACTGCTTACCGGATCCTTGGTAAAGGCCTTTATCCGATGTTAGTCGTATCATGAAAAGGAGACATGATGCATGTCGATTGATAGAACACGAGAATGTGTTTGTTGTATTTATTTATCTTTCATTTCTTACACGTTGCTTAGCACCGGTTTCGAAGATACCCGGTGTAAGGCTGTCAGTAAAGGCCTTAATCCCATATTAGTCGTATCAAGAGATGTACAATGAAAAGGAGACAAGATGCATGTCGATTGATAGAACACGAGAATGTGTTTGTTGTATTTACTTATCTTTCGTTTCTTACACATTCCTTAGCACCGGTTTCGAAGATACCTGGTGTAAGGCTGTCAGTTCCCGTATTAATATTATAACAATAATCATTAAACTCAGTATTTTATTATGGTGATTTTTTTTTAATGTTTATTTCTATTCGTAAATGACTGGCATTTTTTCTATTGTGTCTTTTGTAGATATTTCTGTACCACCATACCGAGTTCTTTTGCCGGTGTCCGACTACATCCACTACTTCTTTGGATGCAACGACTGCAGCCACAACTTCCAGAAAATGTCAAGCAACATGCTCTCCGAGGTGTCAACAGCGGAGGATTCAGTTCTTTGGTTGTGGAGAGCCCATAACAAAGTTAACAAGCGCTTGAGTGGTGACCTCTCCGAGGATCTTGCATATCCGAAGATAGCTTTCCCATCCAAGGAGATGTGTCCGTCGTGTTACGTAACCAACGGCAGCAGTGTGGCGTGGAAAGAAAGGGAAGTGCTTAGGTTCTTGGTGTCCTTTTACTCCAGCATCTTGAAGAAGCCCGATACTTTGCCGGATGAGCTGGAGGGAGACATCCCTGAATCCAAACACACAGACGATGCGGCAATGATGCCCCCGTTCCGAGGCAAAACGAAGACTGTTGTCGCCATGGAGCTGGACTGGTGGGAAAAAAAGCAGCGACGGGAGGACTTACAAAAACTAATTGCAATTCGTGTTGAAAAGAGAAATCACAATTCATCTAGATTTAGCGGTAACCAAGATGGACTCCAGTCCAGGGTTCTCCCCCATCGGACAAAGGGCCCTTTCTGGATATTTAATGAAATCGATATTGGCATGTGTGTTATATTTTATATTTTCTGCTTAAGTCTTATTATTTTCTTATACTTTCATTTTGCGCGCCGAAAAAACAAACGGTTTTGTAAAATACTGCCATTTTGACTGCTAGCAATAAAGAAAAAAAATACATAGCTTTATATTGTTTCCCCATTCCCTTTCTTCTCAATTGAGATCTCTTGGCATCATTGTATGGCGTTCTATACTCCAGGCCACTTCATGGCGCAACTGAGAAGCACGACTGGAAGCCTAGTGACAAATGCTTGATTTTCAGAGATTTTTAAAGAAAATGAAGTCAATTATATTTGAAAAGACACAGAATAACATTCTGACCCATACCTAACCCTAACTTGAGGATACAAAAATGCGTTGAAGGGTAAATAAATAAAAATATATATTTTTGTTGTGGAAACTGATAAGTATTAAACAAGACAAAAAAGTAATTAAGCTCTCTGGTAAAAGCTATGATCCGTATATCAATAGTTTCATTTATTTATCTTTTATTGTTCTCGTTCTGTCAGCCAAGTGCAGGCTAGTTTGTTTCTTCCCCAAATCTTTGGTTTATAAAAGTAATGAGAAAATCAGCAACAGGGGTGTCTGTTTAGACCTGCTTGAATTTTTTTAGATGACGATTGATAATTTGTAATATTTGTATTATTTGTATTACTATTCTTTTCTTGGTTGTTTTTTTTTTACAACGTTTTAGCCGATGTAATCTTCGATCTTCTCCAGGTTCATGTTTTCAACCTCTGGAACATCTACAGAATTTTGATGTGAACCTTTTATTTAATCCACGGGGTAGATTGTTCTCGTTCCGTCAGCAACATATAGGCTAGTTTGTTTCTTCCAAAAGTCTTTGGTTTATAAAAGTAATGAGAAAATCAGCAACAGGGATTAGGGTTAGGGTAAGACCTGCTTGAATGTGTTTGTGTTTAGCTTGATGGTATCGTATGCTGTATTAAACAAAACAAAAAACGTATGTTTTTTAATTTTTGAGATGAGGATTGATAATTTGTAATATTTGGATTATTCCGACTACTGTTCTCATTTCTTTTGAGAATAACACTCAAAATGAGAACAGTAATCCGAATAATCCAAATATTACCAAAAAAAAAAAGAAAATTAAGCTCTCTGGTAAAAGATATGAGCGTATTTTCACTTATTTCTCTTTCACCACATCTTCTTATTCTCAGGTATGGCTCAGAATGCTATTCTATGTATTGGGTTAGCCAAAAGGTTTGTTTACTTTTTTTGCTTCTGTCAGTTTATGGGGAACCCAAACATCAAGTTTAGAAACATAACCGAGATTATGCAACTCATTTTCCACGCTCGATTTGGAAATCTTGAGAATGTCTGCGATTTGTCTGGTTGTCAAACGTCAATCTTGTTCACGTACGTCTTTCATATAGTCACTGTCGATCATCTTTGGCCGGCCAGAGTGAGGAGCATCTCTCATGGAAACATTTCCGTTTCAGAATCGAGCAAACCATTTCTGGCACACCCGTTCTGTAACAGCATTCTCCCCATACACATGGCATATCTTTATGCAGGTTTCTGTTGTATGTTTTTATTTTCTGTAGTAAAAAAGCATCAGATGTCGGTAGTCTCTGCTTGATCTTCCATTTCAAGGCCTGAAATACGAGCGAAAATTTTAACAACTCCTCTGCTCAAGGCTTATTACACACTGACGTCAACATACTCGTTACACCAAATACAGGATTTGAAAAATAGGAATATAAAACGATCTTTATTAAACCGGAAAGATGACATTCAAAAAACGAACAAACTTTTTGGCTAACCCAATATTTCAAAATATAGTTAACTCAATTTTCTTCAAAGATCTCTGAAAATCAAACATTTGTCAATAGGACTCCAGTCGTGTTTCTCAGCTGCACCATAAAGTGGAATCTAATATAAAATTCCATGCATCCTTGCCATCTGTTCCCAGCAGAGGTTTATTTTCTGTATGTATCTGCTGTCCTTCCAGTAGAGATCTCATCTTGCCCAGCAGAGATCTCTATTTTTGGCGTTTGCTGCTGCTGCTGCTGCTTCGAGCAATGGTTTTTCTCGATTATTTAAAAAAGATTTTTGAGGTGGGGGGCTTAGCTGTGTCTCTGAGTATAGGACTCTCCTCTTTTGGCTAGGCCTTTGAAGTCTCTCCCCAGTGGAGGTGTCTTTTTCATCTCCATTCCTTCTTTTGGTTTCTCTAGCTGATTTTTTTTTTTTTTTACTTCTAGCCCTCTTGATCTGACCAATTTTTTTTTTTATCTCACTCTCTACCCCTTGCTCTCCGACCAACCAATTTTATTACCCCTCTTTTATTGACCAATTTTTATTTTATTTTATTCTTTCTGACCAGTCAATTTTATTTCGCTCTACCACTGACCAACCAATGTGTTTAGACTCTGACCGACTGACTAACCAATAGTTTTATTGATCAACCAACCAATGAATAAACCACATTTTTCTCTCTGGTCAAACAATTGTTTACTCTTCTCTCTGACCGACTGACTGACCATTCAATTTTTTTCACACAGTTTTTTTAACATTTTTGTTATTCCTCCCCCTACAAATATGCTCTCTAATATTTTGCTCTCCTGTTGACCAACCAATATGTTTACTCTCTGACCGATTGACCAACCAATATGTTTACTCTCTGACCGATTGACCAACCAATATGTTTACTCTCTGACCGATTGACCAACCAATATGTTTACTCTCTGACCGATTGACCAACCAATATGTTTACTCTCTGACCGATTGACCAACCAATATGTTTACTCTCTGACCGATTGACCAACCAATATGTTTACTCTCTGACCGATTGACCAACCAATATGTTTACTCTCTGACCGATTGACCAACCAATATGTTTACTCTCTGACCGATTGACCAACCAATATGTTTACTCTCTGACCGATTGACCAACCAATATGTTTACTCTCTGACCGATTGACCAACCAATATGTTTACTCTCTGACCGATTGACCAACCAATATGTTTACTCTCTGACCGATTGACCAACCAATATGTTTACTCTCTGACCGATTGACCAACCAATATGTTTACTCTCTGACCGATTGACCAACCAATATGTTTACTCTCTGACCGATTGACCAACCAATATGTTAACTCTCTGACCGATTGACCAACCAATATGTTTACTCTCTGACCGATTGACCAACCAATATGTTTACTCTCTGACCGATTGACCAACCAATATGTTTACTCTCTGACCGATTGACCAACCAATATGTTTACTCTCTGACCGATTGACCAACCAATATGTTTACTCTCTGACCGATTGACCAACCAATATGTTTACTCTCTGACCGATTGACCAACCAATATGTTTACTCTCTGACCGATTGACCAACCAATATGTTTACTCTCTGACCGATTTACCAACCAATATGTTTACTCTCTGACCGATTGACTAACCAATATTTTTACTGACCAACCAAACAAATCATCACGTTTTTCTCTCTGACCAAACAATTATATTTGTTCTTCTGGTAATCTTGCACTATTGTTAACAGTGGAAAAATCGAAAATAAACAAAATATAAATAAAAAATAAATAAGCATGAAATGTTTCAACAAATTACTTTTACCAAACGCATGAAAATTTGATTTTCTACGGATCTGTATACTTTGAACGTTCTGAAACTTAAACATTTAAAAAAAACTTTTTTTTAAAAATAAGTTGCAGTATAAGTTGTTAAACGGAAAATGTTGGCCACCATATTGAATATTTTAATAGGTTTGAAAGAGAGCTTTGCACAGAATGGCGCCCTGTATTTATCGTTCAGCTTCGATATACTGCAACTTATTTTGAGATTAAAATAAAACTTAAAAACAGTTTAAGAACGTTAAAAGTATACAGGTTGGTAGAAAATTAAATTTTAATGCGTTTGGTAAAAGTTATTTGTTGTACATTTTGTTTATTGTCCATTTCTCGGCTGTTAACTATGCTTGAATATTACCGCTCTTCTCTCGGACTTATCGATCGACTGACCAACCATTATTTTTCCAAACTGCTTTGTAACATTTTTGTTACTTTTTTGCATCCACAAATATGCTCTCTAATATTTCGCTCTCCCACTGACCAATAAATATGTTCATTCTTTGACCAACCAATATTTTTACTGACCAACCAACCAAACCAAACTACCACATTTTTCTCATTGACCAACAATAATGTTTGCGCTTATCACTGACTGACCAACCAACCATTTTTTTTCCCAAACTGCTTTCTAAAATTTTTGTTACTTTCTCCAACCGCAAAAAATGCTCTCTAATATTTTTCCACTTTTATTTCTGTTGAGTCATTTCATTTTATTTTTAAAAAATCTGAATAATAAAAAAAAATAATAAAAAAACATGCAAATTGCCAAAGTTCGTTTTAGCCAATTATTCGGTGAAGCCACATTGGCAGACAATTTTTTCTCTTTTCTTCTAAATATCATAAAGAAAAGACAATACTTGGAGAAGGAAAAAAAAAATAGAAAAAAATCATGGATGAAAATATTATTGTACATTGGATATAATTTATGATCAACTTTCTTTTTGTGTTTTTTTTTTTAATGAATCATTAAAGTCACTTTAAGGAAACAATAAAGGCTACATTAAAAATTGCCAATGTTATTTCATGCTTATTTATTTTCTTCTATAAAAAAATGGGCACTTGTGCAGTTTAGTAAACAGCGGTACATAATCCACAGGAAGTAACGACCAATAAATTTAAATATTTGAATGAATTTATTTATTTAATAAAATATAGTTTCTGAAAGAAAAAAACATTGTAATAAAATAAAGTTAAATTTCAATAAAGTAACATCTTGACCAAAACATTGTAATAAAATATAGTTTTATTATTATTATATTCGTTTTATAACATTTTAAATTATATATAAAAAAAAATCACTGTCAATTTCAGAAACTATATTTTATTACAATGCTTTGGCCAAAATGTTACTTTATTGAAAATAAACGTTATTTTATTACAATGTTTTTCTTTCAGAAACTATATTTTATTAAATAAATAAATTCATTAAAATGTTTTTATCAATTGGTCGTTACTTCCTGTGGATTATCTGCCACTGTTTACAAAACTGCACAAGTACCAAAAAATGTTTTTTTGTTTCAGACTACAACATGATAGTTTTCAAATTCAGTATTAAAAAATACTTGTACCAAGGCCAAAAGCCACTCGAGGAAAAAGATTAATGAGATGGCTGTATTCTCATAAGTAACCAGATTTTGTTAATTCCATTCATGATGAATGGAATTACTAGCGGGACCTGTGTAAATTACACGAAATGATGTTTTAAATACTAATTATCTTGTTCATAACCTATAAAAGCGGTTTCGTGTCCGTCCGTCCGTCAAACATTTTTCTCGATTTGATCGATCGACTAATTCCGATTTCGACGACTAAACATTACTTTGTAAATGCTTTAGATTAAATTAAATTTGGCTCCAATTCATGAGTAGCATACAAAGATTCGGAAGGTCGTTGCTTTTGATGTAAGCGTAACCCACAAAATAACACACACGCTATCGTATTAATATGTGTCTTCCCGGTCGTCCACTTCCTACCTCCCTCCCCCCTTCGATGTAGAAAAGAAAATCTTAGAAGTTGGTTGGGATCGAACTATAAACCAGTCGGGCCGACGTCAAAAACCTAGGTCAAAATCCTACCTCGTTAACCGTTGCACCAAAGGGAAATACTTAAAAATATTACGAAAATTAGGTGACTTGAATGCTTTTTCAAATCTAGGTGCGGCGCGCTTGCGCAGAGCTTTTGATGTAAGCGTGACACACGAACACACACGCTTTCTTATTAATACATAGGTAATAACAACGAAGATGAGAAGACCAGTGAGCCGACAAGAATATATTCATGAAAATAAAAGATTTTTCTTTTTTTCTAAAGAGTTACCACTTACCAAAGCCAAAATCGACTCGAGGATCTAAGTTAAAGAGAATGATGAAGAATATTACGAGAGGATTGAAAATAATGAATGGAATGAAAAAAATTTGATTACTTATAAGGTTTATTGACAAGAATTTGTTGACGTTTGATTTAAAGGCGACTATGTTGTAGTCTGCAGGGAAGCAATCTAATTGTAATGTGTTCACAGATAGAAAGTTTTTGGAAAGCATTACAATAATTATTTTATTGAGCAGTGTTATATACCCGACAAGCATTTATGAAATTCAGATTATGTTTTTACTAAGAAGTAACCACATACCAAGGCCAAAAGCCACTCGAGGCAAAAGATTAATGAGATGGATAGATCGTTAGTTGAATGATGAAGAATATTACGAGAGGATTGAAACTAATGAACGGAATAAACAAAATTTGATTACTTAACGGGACTGTTTATTACAAGTATATGTTGACCTTGTATTTGAAGACGGCCATGTTGCAGACTGCAGGAAAGCAGTCCCATGGTCATGTGTTCCACAGGTAGGAAGTTCATGGAAAGAAATTCTGTTCATAGAAAGCATTACAATAATTCTATTGTGCTGCGTTACGTAGCCAACAAATCGGATTTATTTTTACTAACGAGTCACCACCTATCAAGACCAAAGTATATAATTTCATGCATGCAATTAAAAAACAATATATTCCATAAAGTAAGGATCTAATGTACAAAACAATATATTCCATAAAGTAAGGATCTAATGTACAAAATAATATATTCCATAAAGTAAGGATCTAATGTACAAAATAATATATTCCATAAAGTAAGGATCTAATGTACAAAATCATATATTCCATAAAGTAAGGATCTAATGTACAAAATAATATATTCCATAAAGTAAGGATCTAATGTACAAAATAATATATTCCATAAAGTAAGGATCTAATGTACAAAATAATATATTCCATAATGTAAGGATCTAATGTACAAAATGATATATTCCATAAAGTAAGGATCTAATGTACAAAATGATATATTCCATAAGGTAAGGATCTAATGTACAAAATAATATATTCCATAAAGTAAGGATCTAATGTACAAAATAATATATTCCATAAAGTAAGGATCTAATGTACAAAATGATATATTCCATAAAGTAAGGATCTAATGTACAAAATGATATATTCCATAAAGTAAGGATCTAATGTACAAAATGATATATTCCATAAAGTAAGGATCTAATGTACAAAATGATATATTCCATAAAGTTAGGATCTAATGTACAAAATGATATATTCCATAAGGTAAGGATCTAATGTACAAAATAATATATTCCATAAAGTAAGGATCTAATGTACAAAATAATATATTCCATAAAGTAAGGATCTAATGTACAAAATAATATATTCCATAAAGTAAGGATCTAATGTACAAAATAATATATTCCATAAAGTAAGGATCTAATGTACAAAATGATATATTCCATAAAGTAATGATCTAATGTACAAAATGATATATTCCATAAAGTAAGGATCTAATGTACAAAATGATATATTCCATAAAGTAAGGATCTAATGTACAAAATGATATATTCCATAAAGTAAGGATCTAATGTACAAAATGATATATTCCATAAAGTAAGGATCTAATGTACAAAATGATATATTCCATAAAGTTAGGATCTAATGTACAAAATGATATATTCCATAAGGTAAGGATCTACTGTACAAAATAATATATTCCATAAAGTAAGGATCTAATGTACAAAATAATATATTCCATAAAGTAAGGATCTAATGTACAAAATAATATATTCCATAAAGTAATGATCTAATGTACAAAATGATATATTCCATAAAGTAAGGATCTAATGTACAAAATGATATATTCCATAAAGTAAGGATCAAAATGATATATTCCATAAAGTAAGGATCAAAATGATATATTCCATAAAGTAAGGATCTAACGTACAAAATGATATATTCCATAAAGTAAGAATCTAACGTACAAAATGATATATTCCATAAAGTAAGGATCTAACGTACAAACTCGTAAAGCAATTACGTCTAATAATCGATCAATGGTTGCTCGTTCTTGAGATCTCGACTGAGAGATCTCGCGACTAAATATGGAATGTTAGGATTGCGAAAATAATCTCGAGATTGCAATCACTACTCGATATTTGCGGAATTATTTGGATCATGTCAAAAAAAAATGACCCCAGGTCATTTTTTTTTACATGCATATTTTTTAGATAGTTTTTAACAAGATTCAATTATTGTAGATATTATATTTCTAACATGCAAAACTTCCCCGTGCTATTCTCTATGGTATAAATCTGATCCAAAAGTAAGTCCAAGAACCAGGCATTGGTTTGGATGTCTGCGTAACTCACATGGAAGCGACCCCAAATTTTCTTTAACCGAAAAAGGAACGCTCTGGTGTCTAAATTGATTAATGTTATTCTGTATGGTATTTGCTTTTTTTTCTTCCATCAGAATAAGTACCAGACAAAAACTGAGTGGTGTGGCTTAGGGCAAGTGAAAGGCTATTAGAAAACGCGAGGAAAAGAAATATGCTTCCGAGGAAGAAAGTTGTATGAGCCTCGGCCTTTTGGCCAAGATCAAAGTGTAGCATCTGTTCCGATAGATACTGCACACCATACACCGGTATTGTCTTAGCCTTCGGGGCTTGATTTACGCCGGTCTATGGGTTTGTCCTGTGCTGTTCTAGGAGGTCCACCCTCCCAGGCTTTGCCTTCTCATCCTTTGAGAAGGGGTAAGTTTATTGCTAATCGGCTGAGGTGCCCCTACCGGGAAATGCCGACGGGGCTGCTCAGGCATTTTTTGACGGTCATAAGTGCTCTTCCTCTAGAGTGCTGACTTATCAAATCCCACTTTCCCGACCTTGTGTCACATTTTACTCTGTGGGAGGTAGATAAATACCGCTTACAGTGATGACCAACTCATCGCCTATTGAATAGCTGAGATAGATCTATCAGTGGCAAGTTCAATAAACACTACCACATATTGTCATTGCTCTGCTGCTGTTTTTGACTCTTAATGCTTCTGTTGGCACCGCAGAGAGACGCTTCTCAAAACTGAAGCTGATTAAAACTTAGTTAAGAAGGAGCATGTCGCAACATGGCCTTCTGTATTTGTCGTTCTCTATCAATTGAGCATGACGCTGTGGAGCTGATGGACTTTGACAAAATAATAACTGATTTTCCTTCTACAAAAGCACGCAAAGTCACAATTCAATAAATCTGTTTATCAATTAATGATATAAAAATTGTTTCTTTTGTTTTTCGAATTCATTGTTTTTCATTGATCTTTTTCTCGCCACCAGTGTGAAAACCGCCCTCACTAACAAGGGCCCACTCATCATGCGAGATCTGTACATGACCGACTCATGTGTAAAGTGGCGCATTCATTACAAGACGCATGCATAATTTGCATCAGTCGTCTCCTTTTAAGCACGTTACTCCACCCCAAACAAGGCAGTCCAGAAGCAAGCTGTCCGAGGATATAAACTATTTAAATAGATAGTTTTTCGGCATCTTAGGACCTCTATAGTGAAGGGGTGAGATTTTGCTGCTATTAAGGTTGGTCGGGGGTATTTATGTTCGGTAGTACAAGTGGAGTAAGTTCGTAAGAACACACTCCGTGGACGTACTTGTAAAACAAGCACAGGGATACAACATTGCGGCGATGGACCCTAGCATTTCTTTATTACAATAGAAGATAAGGTTTTTTAATATTCATTTCCAATTTACTTTTTTTATTTTTCTTGAAAATTAGAACAGATTGGTAAATAAATTTTATAAAGTTAAAATATCTATCTATCTATCTATACATTCCAGTCTATCTATCTATCTATCTATCTATACATTCCAGTCTATCTATCTATCTATCTATCTATCTATCTAGCTAGCTAGCTAGCTAGCTAGCTATTTATTCTCTGAGACTGTAGATCTTTGCCCTGTCGTTGGGGCCACAAATTCGACTACTGCACCCACATACAGATGGGTATTGATTTACTCCTTTCCAGGAGTTAGGCACAAGGCCAGTTTTTATCTTACTCCCACAAGTAAGATGTGACCCAAGGTCGGGTCGGGAAAGTGGGGTTTAAAAATTGCCTGAGCAGCCCCGTCGGCATTCCCCGGTAGGGGCGCCTCAGGCAGTAAGCAATAAACTTACTCCTCCTCAAAGAGGGGAGGAGAAGCCTGGGACGGTGGACTTCCCAGAACTGCACAGGACAGACCCATTGACCGGCGTAAATCAAGACCCGAAGGCCAAGACAATACCAGTCTATGGGGTGCAGTATCCATCGGAACAGATACTACACTTTGATCTTAGCCAAAAGAACCTCCGACCGAAAACCGGGCTCCCTGTATGCCGCTGGTGGCAACCCGTGATGCCTTAAGACGCGATCCTGGTGGGTGAGCCATTCTTCCACTATAGCCCTGTTTTTCGGCCCTTACGGCAGCTTGACGGAAGATCAATCGGCTTGTCACGTCATGCTCTAGTCTCTATAAGTTCATCCCCAATAGTCTTATTCAATCTAATTCTTTAAAAAATAAACCTTATTGCTCCTTTTCATTTTCTTCTCAAATAGATACTAGTAGGCAGTGTTGAGAACAAAGAAGTGTACCAATTCCTTGGATTGATTTTTTTTTAAAGAGTAATGTCTTCAAAGAGTAATGTTTTCTGGGAGTAGTTTTGTCTGGGAGTAAATTTTTCTTAGAGTATGGTTTTGTTTTAGGATAATGCCCATATTCTCTCTGTAAATTTTCCTTCGAAAAGTAATGTCTTCTGGGAGTAATATATCCTCGGATCAAGGTTTTCTAAGATTAATGTTCTGACTCACTATGAAATTTCTCTTCTACGAGTAATGTTTTCTAAGAGCAACGTATTCTGAGCGCAATGTATTATGGTAATAGTGTTTTTTGAAAGTAATAATGGTCCCATCTCTCTAAAATTTCGTTCTAAGAGTAATATTTTCTATAAGAATAATGTAATCTATGACAATGCATTCTGAGAGAAATGTATTGTAGGCAGAAAAATAATTATTCTACCTTTTGGCCAAGATCAAAGTGTAGTATCTGTTCCGATGGGGGGGGGGGAGATAAATAATTATTCTACCTATAGTTGAATGTATATGCGCTAAAAAGATGTAGATCTTGCTCCATGCACACTGGATGACATTCATTACAAGAGGTCAGGATAACTGTGCACAGTGGATAATCTCATAGTTTTATGACGTCATTCATGAAAAAAGAGAGCTAAAGAGGGGATAGAGATCTTTATGAAGTTTTATCAAGTAGACGAACCGTCTAGACCACTGGAAAAGTCGGTATTTATCTACCTCCCACCGGTAAAATGTGACACAAGGTCGGGAAAGTGGGATTTGATAAGTCAGCACTCTAGAGGAAGAGCATTTATGACCGTCAAAAAATGCCTGGGCAGACCCGTCAGCATTTCCCGATAGGGGCGCATCAGGCAATTAGCAATAAACTAACCCCTTCTCAAAGGGTGAGAAGGCAAGGCCTGGGAGGGTGGACCTCCTAGAACTGTGCAGCACATCCCACATACCAGCAGAATCAAGGCCCGAGGGCCAAGACGGTTCCGGTCCATGGGGTGTAGTATCCATCGGAACAGATACTACACTTTCATCTTAGCCAAAAGGCCAAGTACCTAATGTGACACAAGGTCGGAAAGTGGGAATTGCGCACTCTAGAGGAAGAGTACTTGGTGCCTTTAAAAATTGCCTGGGCAGCCCCGTCGGCATTTCCCAGTAGGGGCGCCTCAGGCGATTAGCAATAAACTAACCCCTTCTCAAAGCGTTAGAAGGCATAGAAGGCAAAGCCTGGGAGGGTGGACCCCCTAGAACTGCACAGGACAGACTCATAGACCGGCGTAAATCAAGACTCGAAGGCCAAGACAATACCAGTCTATGGGGTGCAGTATCTATCGGAACAGATACTACACTTTGATCCTAGCAAAAGGTGCCAAGTATGGATCTTGTTTACTACTATTTATCTACCTCCCACAAGGTAAAATGTGACACAAGGTCGGGAAAGTGGGATTAGATAAGCTAGAGCTCGAGGTGAGTATTCTGGCCATTTAAAAATTGCTTACTTGTCAACATTTTATAAAGAAAGAAATATATCTACTGTTGATGGATGACATCATAAATGATGCTAGAAGTTGGGTCAGAGGTTGATGATGATATCCACCATTATTAAAAGGTGAACAGCATTCACAAGTGGACGATGGGCATCTCTCACACAAACATTGGACAGTGTTTTCAAGAATAAGTTCAAAAGTGATGCTTGCCTGTCTTTATGTGTCTAAATGATGCAATATGTTCGTAAAACACACATTAGCCATATTCTGAATTTACTAGTTTATAAAAACAATAAGAAATATTATTCTCTTCCAGAGATCTTCTGGAATTCAAAAGACAACTGACAAATCTGGGCGTAAAAGAAACAAAAGTCAACACAAATGATTTTATAGAATTCTATTATCAGGGAAAAGATATATATTTACAAATGTTGGTAGCCTTACTCCTTTACATATATACTTTTCTCTCGTTGGAACTGCACTAATACTGCACTACCCTCTTCTCTCTCTCTCTCTCTCTCTCTCTCTCTCTCTATATATATATATATATATATATATATATATATATATATATATATATATTCCATGAAAAATGCCAGTATACTGAAATCATATGCCCTTAATAGAGTTAAGATGAAAATTCATATACACTAAATGTACAAAAGCAAGGAAATTCCCAAATGTTTACACTTTTATTGTCATTAAGGGTATGCGAGCACAACAGGGCTATGTATTTTACTGGTAGGAATTTTTCTTCAGCGCACCTCACACACTTCATCCACTCATGCATAGAGATTTATACTGTAGTGATGTGATAATAGAATGGTTTGGTTGATATGTAGTCATACCCTTAATTAATGACAATAAAAGTGTAAAAATTTGGGAATTTCCTTGCTTTTGTACATTTAGTGTATATGAATTTTCATCTTAACCCTATTAAGGGCATATGATTTCAGTATACTGGCAACATGAAACCAAGCCAACATGAAACCAAGCCATTGGATTATGGCCCCCACTGCCTTGTGATATCTCCGAGAGGAGAAAAGGCTATGGGAGTAAACCCAGAAACTAAATATACAATGGAGCCTCTAGGGCGGTTAGATATAACAGTTAATTTTTTCTGGCATCTCCTGCAGCCCATGTATTGCTCAGCTCTCCTTTTAACCACATCAGTGACGCCGAGAAGGAAATCCTGATGTCTGGGCAGCTCAGGATCTCCATACAAATTACCCAGGCTCGCACCCTGGAAAGCCCACTTCAGCAACAACACGGGAGATAGCAGTTACGAGTAATAAACTAGGAACGATGGGAGAGAGCATCGCAGTCCAACTGATAAGCTACTGCCTGCCTCAGCTGGGCAGCCCCGACACAGAAATGTGTAAACCGGTCACAGTGGGTTAGACCTCTTCACAATTGACCTTTTTCTTCAAACATATGGAAACTGATATTATTCCCATTCTCCAAGGTCTAAATTAGCTAAATATACCAGTTATTGTGATCTTGGACCTTGGCTATGCCTGCCTCAAGAGCCATGTAATTTTATTGTTGACGTTTTTCAAAAACGCTGCAAAATATGGGATATTATGTCCTTATTTTCATTGTAGCTTTCCAGAGGTTGATGCTATAGCATTGAAAGTGGTACCAAATGAAAGCTAATAAAATTTTCTTGCATATGGTAGTAAGCACAATAAAACACATGAACACCTGTGTAAATTTTAACTAATTTTAATGCACAAACAGCTGGGACACTACAAAAAATTAGTTTGGTAGTATGATAGCACTGCACTGACACATATATTGCATAAGAAACTGTCAGATAGGATGTTACTAATACATGTATTATCACTTGTTCAATGTGGCTTTTTTGAAACTGTCAAATATGCAAGAAAATTTTATGAGCTTTCATTTGGTACCACTTTCAATGCTATAGCATCAACCTCTGGAAAGCTACAATGAAAATAAGGACATAATATCCCAAATTTTGCAGCGTTTTTGAAAAACGTCAACAATAAAATTACATGGCTCTTGAGGCAGGTATAGCCAAGGTCCAAGATCACAATAACTGGTATATTTAGCTAATTTAGATATATATAGTATATGTACTTTGTAAACTCTAGCTCAACGTACCAGCATTTACAAAAACATAACTGTCCCTTTGATTTAAGACAAATTTTATTTAATAACACGAAAACAATACATTCTGAAACCAATTAAAAAAAAATCATCTAAGCTATCTTTATTAAAATTCAGAACCCTACAACTAATAACGTTACGTATGAAACCAGTAAAAATATTTTAAAATGCTTAACGTAATACAGTTTACACTGTGATGCTAATTCTGGCGTTCTGGAATTTAAATTGTTAACGTCTCTCTTCAACCTGCACTGATTCGGATTTTTTGCATTCAACTGACTTCACATGCACGTTCTCGGATGCGTTTTGAAATTCTTTTCTTTTCTTCAGCTTTTTTGTCCTTTGTGTTGTCACCTGAAGATGATTCGATGACGAATCGAAAACGTCCGTGATACATATGGAACATACATTAATATTTTTTTGATTTTGACACTAAAAAGATGATAGAAAAATTGAAAAAAGAAAAAAGGTATAAGCAGGTAAAAGTATTCTGTTATTTTCAACAATGTTTGCTTAAATGAAAGAATGCTGCTTAAATACACACACACAATATATATATATATATATATATATATATATATATATATATATATATATATATACAGGGTGGGCCAAAATAAGGGTCCTATCTTTAAATTTGAATAACTTGAATTTGAATAACTTCCACAAAATAAAAGTTAAACTCACCAAACTTTATGTGTGTGTAGACTGACCCTTCCGAGATTTTTTGAAATAAACAAAACAAATTTTAGCCGAAAAACACTTCTTAAAACTTACAAAAACTAAAGTATTGTTTTTTACACTGTTTTGAGTTTTTTAAGCAAAAATAATGTTTTCTAAATGAGGGTACGTTCCTTAGGGCTAATACGGCTTATGCTTGCTTCGGAAGGGGTCCTTTACTTATTCTAAAAAAAAAATTTTTTTAAATCAATAAATAAAAAAGTTATGAATTTTTAAAAATAGGACCCTTATTTTTGCCCACCCTGTATATATATATATATATATATATTCACATTTTTGTAAAAAGAAAAAATATTGTATAATGGGATAAAAAAGAATTGGCTAGTCAAAATCAAATAGCGATTGATCATATTAATTGCTATCGATGACAAAGTCTGAAAATCGGACAAGATAACTTTATCTACTAGATTATAAATCGGATATATCTTTCATTATCTAAAATGTCTTTGTTTTCTTTTATATAAAAGTGCTCTTCAGGTTTGTTTCCCCTTTGGTGATTAATTTTCACAAGGCACGCCCAAAATTAGGAAGTAATTTGCATAAAAATAAATGATAAGCACCTGAGAAGTAAATAACTGTTTATTCCAATTAAACTTGCCGAAACAACAGGCACACCCAAATTTAAAATAGTAGAATGAACAAAACAACAACAAAAAATAAAAAATAAAAACAATATACTCAACAAAATTATTTCTCAAGCAAAGCTTGTTTATAATACAGATGATGATGATGATGATGATGACGACAGTGATGACGATCAAGACGATGATGACGATGATGATGACGACGATGATGATGATGATGATGATGACAATGAAGATGATGATGATGATGATGACAATGAAGATGATGATGATGATGATGATGACAATGAAGATGACGATGATGATGATGAAGATGATGATGACAATGACGATGATGATGATGAAGATGATGATGACAATGATGATGACGATAATGACGATGATGAAAACGACGATGATGATGATGATGCCTTGTTTATTTTAATTTAGAAAGTGTTGACTTGAAAAAAAGAGTTCTGTCTGATGAAAGTTTTTATCTCTAGAATTCACCAAAAATCCGTATAAACCTTTTTGCTGTGTAAGAGAAGCGTGGCGTGGCGTCATGGGTCAAGTGACTTCCATTTTCATTCTCGTCCCAGCCAGCGTCTTGTGTTTAGTCGGCTGGGAACGCCCCTTCCTCCCTGGGGTAC
>OY744538.1:81834000-81991500 GCA_963556195.1 Sepiola atlantica | reverse complement strand
ACTATCGCTTCCCTTATTTTGTCCTTTACTCCTTACATTCCATGAACGATGTTTCTGACAAAGGGAGAAGAATTGCTGTTTTCGGAGTCGGAATCTATCCATCTAACACTTACCGTTGGCTAGTTTTTGACCTTGAAGTCTGGTGATACCAGATCAGGCTGCCCTGTGGCTCCCTGAGACGAAATTCACCTACATTGACGTTTTTTTTTTTTTTTTATTGTTTTTTTTTTGTAAAACTTAATTATGTTCTACAAAACCAAAAAAAAAAACAACAGCCCCTCTCCCTTTCTCCCTCCCTTTTTTTATTTTATTTTTAGAACTTGAAGCATAAATCTTTTACTATAATGACCAGATTCGGCATTAAATAACCCAAAAAGGGTTGATATGCCGTAAAACAAAACTACCAAACCAAAAACGATGATTAAACATTTGAAGATATAAAGAACTTGAAGCATAAAAACTTTTACTATAATGACCAGATTCGGCATTAAATAACCCAAAAAGGGTTGATATGCCGTAAAACAAAACTACCAAACCAAACCTGACCTTGAAGTAGTATTTTTTTGGCTCCTTACATCAAGTGGCTTCATGCCTTGTCATGAGCGGTTTCCATTAAACAAAACGTCGTTGTGCCTCTATTTACTTGCCTCCTCACGAGAGCAGAGTTAGACATCAGATGTTGTTTTTAATAGCAGAGATCCTGCTCCCGCAAAAAGGGAACTTTGAATTCGAACATATATAAACATTTTCTCAGTCTAGAAGGATTTTTCTTTCATTAACCGAGGACAAAAATGACGAAGTATAATATTAGAACAGAAACTACACTTTAAACTGTACACATGTTTTGTGTATCCGATTGTGTGCACGTTGTTTATTTCCAGCCCCGTACACTAAATTAACGATTTTTAATGGTATTATCTACGCAAACACGACTATCAACAACAAAAAAGAAAAATGCATGATGCATAATAGACTGTCAGAAATTAATTCCAGTATTAACTATATAACAAACTTTATAACAAATCTATCCCCGATATTGAGCATATTTTTATCGTATTAGGAATTACTATAAGATAATTATTTTATAATATTTGAAAAAATTATATTAGAAAATAAATGATGAACATAATAATTGGATAAAATACAATATTTATTAGATCATCAATTAATTCAAACAAGGAATATATAAAAAAAAACTTGTTTTTCCCTTAATCCATGGATTTTCAAAAATAAGCTCTTATCATACGAGGTAACTCAGAAAAAATAAATCAGTAACATTTTTATTATTGTTTAGCAAAATCAGAAGAATAAATCAGTAAAATTTGTAGAGCTTATTTTTGAAAATCCATGGATTAAGGAAAAGAAAAAAAGTTTTTTAATAAGTATATTTAAACTAATTTTTATTTTCATCATTGTATATTTTTTATATTATTGCTCTATCTAGTACATCGAGCATTGACTAATCACGATAGGATATCATATAAAGATGTAGTATTAATCGTTATTGTTTCGCCTGTAAAAAATTATATATATGTTGGGTTACTGAACTTTTCTATATTCTATGCCTTTCATTATTAATGCCCTGTTTCATATTTAAATATATAAATTCTGCAGGTAAGAAATTAAATGCTATTTAGCATATTAATGCCCTGTTTCATATTTAAATATATAAATTCCGCAGGTAAGAAATTAAATGCTATTTAGCATATGAATGACTGTTTCATATTTAAATATAGAAATTCCTTTAGCATATGAATGACTTGTCTAGAACCTTCAGAACGCAACAACTCTATTTCCACGAACCTTTGTTTTACATTAGTGCTATTTATAATTCAATTTCCATTCACGCTCGCTTTTTATTATATTTATAGTATTTATTATTCATAATTGTTTATGTTTTCATGAATTCAGTATCACATATGATATAATTTTACTTTCGAAATCAACCGACAACTCAAAATGGGATTCGCCATATTCGCCAGCTAAACCTAATTCAAAAGACATCATGGTTACTCTGGCAGTAAAATCGTAGACAACGATTTGTCACAGAGCTTACAGGATAGATTCAGATTCAACTTTTTCTAAACGTGCGACTTGGTAGTCAAACGGTTAAAGACGACACCCGCGTCAGGTGGTCCCTTTTTCGGAGGAAAAGGTTCGAATTATATATATATATATATAATATTTATGAATAAATATTAATTATTTTAATACCTACAGACATCGATGTTTCATGCTAACGCAATCTTCAGTACAGGAACTAATACTGAACGGTCGGCGGGCGCGAACCCCGATCACAAATCGCCACTGATTCGTAAGTCAAGAGTCTTATCCCATCGGCAATAGACAATTAGTTAGTAATTAGAGAGGAATTTAAATGTAAATAGCGAGTCGTCGGCTTGATTTACCAAGCAGCTAGAGTGATCTACGAACGCGTTCATATATATATATATATATATATATATATATATATATATATAAGGAGTCGCACGGTTAGAGAAAGCTGAATTTCTAAAGTAACACACCCTGCAAGCTCTGCTTTTTTTTGGGGGGGGGGGGGCAGTCGTGTTTTTGTAGGTAATCATGCCCACCGAGTAGTCTTGAGAGACAATGGCTGCGCGTGTAATTGTGAAGCAAGTGTTGCACAATAACGAACCATTCCTCTCCTGAGCCGGCACTGTTTGATTACAGTGGCAAATAGAAGTCCAGGATACTCGAAACAATGCCGAAATAAGCGGAGAGCACATACAGCAACTGGTATTCTCAAATGGTCACCCATTTATTACTGGCTAGGCTCAACGTCGCTTAACTTCGATGATCTAACGGGAACCGGTGTGTCTACGTGATTATACCCTATATAAGTACATATGTCGGTAATACAATTAAATAAATGGTTGATTTCTTTTATGGGCCTGAGAATAAACAAAAAAAACACAAAGTGGAGAATGAAACTCGGACAGAAATCGAACCTTTTCCTCCGAAAAAGGGACCACCTGACGCGGGTGTCGTCTTTAACCGTTTGACTGCCATATATATTTTCATTGCTTACTATATATATATATATATATATATATATATATATATTTAATAATAAATATTTAAACATTATCTACATAATGATAGGTTTGATATATTTACGTCAATTAAGCTACATAGAGGCTCCTGCGTTTCATTCTCGGCCAAATTAACTCCATGCATTTTAGCCTGAAGATTCCCTCCGGGATGAAACGCGGGAGCCTCTTTGTAGCTTAATTGCCATAAATATATTTTCATAACTTACTACCTAGCTCTACTTACGTATCGAGCACTGTTGAAGTAAATACTGAAAATTGATACATAAAAAATTATATCTCCTTATAAAATTTTATGTGGATACATGAAATTGTAATATGTATATATATATATATATATATATATATATATATATATATATATTTATAGTAAGCAATGAAAATATATATGGCAATCAAGCTACACAGAGGCTCCCGTGTTTCATCCCCGGGGGAATCGTCAGGCTAAATGCATGGAGTTATTTTTTGTCAGGTGTTTTTATATACATGGCTTGCTAGTTAACCAATCAGATTCGCCCACTGTATTGACACAACAAAGGAAACAGGATATAGGAAAATCCATTGTTAACAAAAAAATAGGATAGGTATAGGAGCGTCACCAACAAAGCCTATATATATATATATATATATATATATATATATGATTATTTTTATTTACACAGACATATACAAAATCTGCGACACTGGCATGTCGATGTTATCGATCAACAGTTATTATAAATTGAGATCTCATCAGGCAGAGTTAGAATCCGATCTTAACCTTAGATCATATTTGGATTACTACCTTGTGGATGTTTTACCTGGATTATATATATATATATATATATATATATATATATATATATATATATATATATATATATAGGGTGAGCCAAAATGCAGGCAAATTTTCAAGTCTCTATTAAATGTATATTGTATCATATAAATAAAACTAAAATTAACCAAAAGAAAGCAGAGTTAATGGGGTTTGTAACATTTCAACAAATCTTCAATTAATTCTTCCTTCTTCTTCAATCACCAGCTTTGCACGTTTCACCAAATTATTCACGGCACGCCCAAGTTCATCACAGGAAACTTTATTTGCCTCAGAAATGATGCGATCTTTGCTGATGCAGTAAGGCTGCATACCTTGGAGATGAAGGCTCTGTGTAACACTGCGTTTAAGAATGCTTGTGAGTTCAGCTACACATGTTCAACTTGCGTGGCCAAGTGGATTGGTTGGCTGTAAGCTTGTGATTGCCTCTACAACTGCACCCACACGATTTTCCTCAGTGACGATCTGCCGCTTCATGGTAAATCATGGAGTGTTTTTGTACTTTTGAATTTAAAAAAAATTTATTATACAAACGCTATTCATTTATCTATAACATATATAGAAGTAATGTTAACTAATATATTATTAGTGGAATCATTTTGAACAATATAAATGTGCGTGCATTTTGACTCACTCTGTATATGTATACATATATATATATATATATATATATATATATATATATATATATATGAAGCAATCCAACAAAAGATATAAGCGTCAACTAATATCTTATAATTAGTGAAACATCCGGATAAAAACTGAAGCTCAATATACTGGATAGAGCATTAATATTATAATATAAAATGAAGTAATAAAATAAGGTGTCAATCAAATTTTATTAGAATTCAATGTTCAGGCAAAGTATCCTTAAGTCCTTAGCTCATGAGTTTTCAAAGATAATTCTTCTCTTCAAATGACCATTACCGCAGTTATACTACTACAGGTAATAAAATTACGCTTTGAAAATATATAAAATTATATACACAAATACATAAAAATACATAACATCAAACATATCAACCCAAAAACATACTTTTTGTTGAATTCATACAGTCCATCCAGGTCATACAAATTGAGAAGCATAATCAGGAAAGACATTCCTCCAAGTTATAAACAGCAGTCCATATACGTGAAATTGAAGGGGCCGGCAAAGTTATCCAGTCGCGAAATGTGTCTATATTCAATGTTAATGATAAATAAATCAAATAATACAAAAAGTCCAATCAAAGTTCCAAAATCTCTATATATATATACATAGGTACATATATATGTATATACAAATATATATACACATACATATCTCGTACATATATATATATATATATATATATATATAATATGTGTGTGTGTGTGTGTGTATATTTAAAAAAAGAAAACAGATTTAAATACAGAAGAAAAACAAGAAACGGGAGATTTTACCAGTTTCGTTCGTATTAACAGAACGTCTTATATATATATATATATATATATATATATATATATATATATATATATATATATATATATATATACGTACATACAATGATAGATAATGAGTCTCGGCTTTTAAAATCGGCTGAAATGTTCTGATATACACTTATATGCAATACGTTCGATGCCTTCTCAGGAAGATCGCTATAATATAATTTGTCAACATATTAAAATTTCGAAAAATAAACAATATATACAAATAAGTACACATTGCTCTTCATCATACAGTGGAGAATTAAGAATTAAGAGGAATACATGAAACTAAAAAAAGAAAGAAACAACAACAACAAAAACCATCCAAAACCTACCCGGCATGAGACCCAAGGCAATATAAGCACTTAAACTTTACTTATATTTCTTTTCCTTTTCCGTTTTCTTTTGATCTATCATGCCAATGTAGATACTCTCCAAAATGTTTGGAACTTTAGATGAGTCTTCAGTTATGGAACGATGACATATTTCCGACCCCCCCCCCCACCTTTTCTACGTACATACATAACCTACACTCGATATCTACACATAGACAAGGTAACATACACTCGATATCTACACATAGACAAGGTAAACTGTCGAGACGTCCATTTTTCTTGCCGACCTCTCTAGATTGGTGTCTCTAATGATGGCCAATCTCCTATGAACCCCGAATTTTTTACCCGACGGCAGTTACAAGATATGTAAATAAACTCTTCTTTTTTTCGTACAGGACATTTAAGATACAAAATAAAATATAAAAAAATTATATTCTGAAATAAATGTATTGCTTGATGTCTGTTATAGTCCGGCTCAAAGAGGTAAAGCTCTTCTTGATGTTCACGAAGAAGGAGACGGCAACAATTATAACTTGAAACTTGGTCTTATTTTATGGAGGTTTAATTGGAGCTTTAAATAGATTTTACTTCATGGAGCTTTAAATGGCGCTTTAAACAACGTTTTATTGAATGGAGCTTTAAATGGAGCTTTAAACTAGATTTTATTTAAAGGAGCATTAAATAGAGCTTTAAACTAGATTTTACTTAATGGGACTTTAAATAGAGCTTTAAACTTTATTTTACTTAATAGGGGCTTTAATAGAGCTTTAAACTTTATTTTACTTAATAGGGGCTTTAATAGAGCTTTAAACTTTATTTTACTTAATAGGGGCTTTAATAGAGCTTTACACTAGATTTTACTCAATGGGGCTTTAAATGGAGCTTTAACCTAGATTTTACTCAATGGGGCTTTAAATGAAGCTTTGAACTAGATTTTACTTATTGGGGCTTTAAATGGAGTTTTAACCTAGATTTTACTTAATGGGGCTTTAAATGAAGCTTTGAACTAGATTTTAGTTCATGGGACTTTAAATAGAGCTTTAAACTTTATTTTACCTAACAGGGGCTTTAAATGGAGCTTTAAACTAGATTTTACTAAATGGGACTTAAATGGAGCTTTAAACTAGATTTTACTTAATGGGGCTTTAATTTAGATTTTACTTAATGGGGCTTTAAATGAAGCTTTGAACTAGATTTTAGTTGATGGGACTTTAAATAGAGCTTTAAACTTTATTTTACCTAACAGGGGCTTTAAATGGAGCTTTAAACTAGATTTTACTAAATGGGGCTTAAATGGAGCTTTAAACTAGATTTTACTTATTGGGGCTTTAAATAGAGCTTTAAACCTTATTTTACTTAATAGGGGCTTTAAATGGAGCTTTAAACTAGATTTTACTTAATGGCGCTTTAAATGGAGCTTTAAACTAGATTTTACTTATTGGCACTTTAAATGGAGCTTTAAACTAGATTTTACTTATTGAGGGTTTAATGGAGCTTTAAACTAGATTTCACTTAATGGAGCTTTAAATAGAGCTTTAAACTAGGTTTTACTTAATTCCTCCAGTGACGGCCTGCCAATTGATGTTAAATCATGGAGTGTTTTTGTGCTCTCCAATAAGTTTTACTTAATGAATCTGTAAATAGAGTTTTAAACTAGATTTTACTTAATTAAGCTGTAAATGCAGCTTTAAACATAGTTTTACTTAATGGGGCTTTCAATGGAGCTTTAAACATAATTTTACATAATGAAGCTTTCATTATTTTTCTATGCAGTTTTAAGCTTTGGTTTACTTAATGGAGTTTTAAATGGCGCTTTAAATCAGATTTCACTTAATAGAGCTTTAAATTGAGCGTTAAACAAGCTTTTACTTAACGGAGATTTTAATGGAGTGTTTAACTAAATTGTACATAAGGAAGCTTTAATTGGCTTTTTAAACAATGTCTTACTTAATGGAGCTTTAAACAACGTTTTACATCATGGAGTTAAAAATTATGTTTTACTTAATGGAGTTAAAAATTATGTTTTACTTAATGGAGTTAAAAATTAGGTTTTACTTAATGGAGTTTAAAATTATGTTTTACTTAATGGAGTTTAAAGTTATGTTTTACTTAATGGAGTTTAAAATTCGGTTTTACTTAATGGAGTTTAAAATTAGGTTTTACTTAATAGAGTTTAAAATTAGGTTTTACTTAATGGAGTTTAAAATTAGGTTTTACTTAATGGAGTTTAAAATTAGGTTTTACTTAATGGAGTTTAAAATTAGGTTTTACTAAATGGAGTTTAAAATTAGGTTTTACTTAATAGAGTTTAAAATTAGGTTTTACTTAATGGAGTTAAAAATTATGTTTTACTTAATGGAGTTAAAAATTATGTTTTACTTAATGGAGTTAAAAATTATGTTTTACTTAACGGAGTTTAAAATTAGGTTTTCTCTTAATGGAGTTTGAAATTAAGTTTTACTAAATGGAGTTCACAATTAGGTTTTACAAAATCCATTTCAGTTAGATGATTTTTATGAAGAAATAATTGTATATAGATGTTTTGTTTATAAACAACTCATTCTAGATTGACGTGTTTTATTTATTTTAGGAGGAGGTTTTATAAACGATTCGTCTTAGATTAATTTTTTTTAGAAACTATTAATTCTAGATGGACGTTTTAATCAGCCGTTCATTCTACATTGATTTTTAATAAACAATTCTTTCTAGATTGATATTTTTAATAAACAATTCATACTTGATGGACGTTTGTAAAGAACTTTATAGCCCATTTGTTCATAATGTAACTTCTGTACGTTGTTTTATAAACAAGTCATGCTTAATGAATGTTTTTCTAAACAATTGTTTCTGGATTAATGATTTTACAAACAATTGTTTCAGATTAATAAATTTTATAAACAATTGTTTCTGGATTAATGATTTTATAAACGATTGTTTCTAGATTAATGATTTTATAATCAATTGTTTCTAGATTAATGATTTTATAAAAAATTGTTTCTAGATTAATGATTTTTTAATCAATTGTTTCTGGATTAATGATTTTATAAACAATTGTTTCTAGATTAATGATTTTATAAACAATTGTTTCTAGATTAATGATTTTATAAACAATTGTTTCTAGATTAATGATTTTATAATCAATTGTTTCTGGATTAATGATTTTATAAACAATTGTTTCTGGGTTAATGATTTTATAAACAATTGTTTCTAGATTAATGATTTTATAAATAATTGTTTCTAGATTAATGATTTTATAAACAATTGTTTCTAGATTAATGATTTTATAAATAATTGTTTCTGGATTAATGATTTTATAAACAATTGTTTCTGGATTAATGATTTTATAAATAATTGTTTCTAGATTAATAATTTTATAAACAATTGTTTCTGGATTAATGATTTTATAAACGATTGTTTCTAGATTAATGATTTTATAAAAAATTGTTTCTAGATTAATGATTTTATAATCAATTGTTTCTGGATTAATGATTTTATAAACAATTGTTTCTGGATTAATGATTTTATAAACAATTGTTTCTGGATTAATTATTTTATAAGCAATTGTTTCTGGATTAATGATTTTATAAACAATTGTTTCTAGATTAATAATTTTATAAACAATTGTTTCTGGATTAATGATTTTATAAATAATTGTTTCTAGATTAATAATTTTATAAACAATTGTTTCTGGATTAATGATTTTATAAACGATTGTTTCTAGATTAATGATTTTATAAACAATTGTTACTAGATTAATGATTTTATAAACAATTGTTTCTGGATTAATGATTTTATAAACAATTGTTTCTAGATTAATGATTTTATAAACAATTGTTTCTGGATTAATGATTTTATAAACAATTGTTTCTAGATTAATGATTTTATAAACAATTGTTTCTGGATTAATGATTTTATAAACAATTGTTTCTTGATTAATGATTTTATAAACAATTGTTTCTAGATTAATGATTTTAGAAACAATTGTTTCTGGATTAATGATTTTATAAACAATTGTTTCTGGATTAATGATTTTATAATCAATTGTTTCTGGATTAATGATTTTATAATCAATTGTTTCTGGATTAATGATTTTATAAAAAATTGTTTCTGGATTAATGATTTTATAAATAATTGTTTCTAGATTAATGATTTTATAATCAATTGTTTCTAGATTAATGATTTTATAAACGATTGTTTCTAGATTAATGATTTTATAAACAATTGTTTCTAGATTAATGATTTTATAATCAATTGTTTCTGGATTAATGATTTTATAAACAATTGTTTCTGGATTAATGATTTTATAAACAATTGTTTCTGGATTAATTATTTTATAAGCAATTGTTTCTGGATTAATAATTTTATAAACAATTGTTTCTAGATTAATAATTTTATAAACAATTGTTTCTGGATTAATGATTTTATAAATAATTGTTACTAGATTAATGATTTTATAAACAATTGTTTCTGGATTAATGATTTTATAAACAATTGTTTCTAGATTAATGATTTTATAAACAATTGTTTCTGGATTAATGATTTTATAAACAATTGTTTCAGATTAATGATTTTATAAACAATTGTTTCTGGATTAATGATTTTATAAACAATTGTTTCTTGATTAATGATTTTATAAACAATTGTTTCTAGATTAATGATTTTAGAAACAATTGTTTCTGGATTAATGATTTTATAAACAATTGTTTCTGGATTAATGATTTTATAAACAATTGTTTCTGGATTAATGATTTTATAAACAACTGTTTCTAGATTAATGATTTTATAAATAATTATTTCCAGTTCAAAGTATTTTAGATGCACGTTTTTTTCTCCAAATAATTAATTATAAACAGCCTGAAACAATTCATCAAGCAGATAGACCCTTATTGGGGAGTGTCTTATATCTTTTCCGGAGATCATGTTATCATATTCTAGGCCCCAACCTGACAAAGATATCTAGAGATTATCATGAAACTAAGCTTAATGGCCACGATTAATAGATGACCTTCATTGGCAATTTTAGAGTATTCTCTTTGGTAGCGTTTTTTTTTAACATAGTTCACCCCAAACAAGGCAGGCCGCCACTGTAGACGTAAGAGACTACTGAAAAGAAAGAAAAGGGGAGAAGGTTGGGGGGGTCAACCTAAACTGGGATCTGCGCAGCGAGATGTCTGTTTACATTAATTTTAAATTTCTGCATGTCAGTACTGTCGGGGAAACAGGGGGCAGGGAGGGAGTTCCAGATGTCAGCAGTACGAGGAAAGAAGCTATTTGAGTAGAAGGCTCTCCGGCATCTGGGGACCGCCACAGTGAATGGATGGGATTTAGTGGATTGTCGAGTTGGTCTAGTGAACTTACGTCGAGGGGGCACAAGAGCAGCCAGTTCATCGGAGCATAATCCATTGAAGTATTTGTAAAACAAGCACAAGGATGCTACATTGCGGCGATGGGACAGGGACTGGAGCTTGGTTGACAGTGAGGGACCTTTTGGGTTGGCGACTCGTTTTTGGACCTTGTCAAGGAGGGAGAGAGTAGTGGATGATGCACCAGCCCAGATGTGGCAACAATACGCCATGTTGCAATTTTGTAGTTGTGTTGAATTTATGTTTCTGTGTCTACTGTGTTCACTTTTGGCTAAGATCAAAGTGTAGTATCTGTTCTGATGGATACTGCACCCCATAGACTGTTATTGTCTTGGCCTTCGGGGCTTGATTTACGCCGGTCTATGGGTCTGTCCTGTATAGTTCTAGGAGGTCCACCCTCCCAGGCTTCGCCTCCCCTCTTTGGGGAGGAGTAAGTTTATTGCTTACTGCCTGAGGCGCCCCTACCGGAGAATGCCGACGGGGCTGCCCAGGCAATTTTTAAACCCCACTTTCCCGACCCGATCTTGGGTCACATCTTACTTGTGGGAGTAAGATAAAACTGGCCTTGTGCCTAACTTCCTGGAGAGGAGGTAAATAAATACTCTGTTCAGCGTTTCTTGGCTTTTTGGCTAAGATCAAAGTGTAGTATCTGTTCTGATGGATACTGCACCCCATAGACTGGTATTGCCTTGGCCTTCGGGGCTTGATTTACGCCGTTCTATGGGTCTGTCCTGTGCAGTTCTAGGAGGTCCACCCTCCCAGGCTTTGCCTCTCCTCTTTAGGGTGGTATAAGATTATTGCTTACTGTCTGAGGCGCCCCTACCGGAGAATGCCGACGGTGCTGCCTAGGCAATTTTTAAACCCCACTTTCCCGACCCGACCTTGGGTCACATCTTACTTGTGGGAGTAAGATAAAAACTGGTCTTGTGCCTAACTCCTGGAGAGGAGTAAATCAATACTCTGTTCAGCATTGTCTCTTTGTTTGTTTACATGTTTTTCTTTTCGCCCACGTGTTCTATATTCTTGCTTCCGCAGTGACAGGGCTGTCTAGGTTTGAGATCTCCATGAAAATAAGATTAATTGATAATCTCCATTAGTTTGAAAGCAGGCATCATCATTTGAATGAATTACACGATAATCACATAAAACGCGCTACGCCTAAAATATAAGCCACAATAAAATGGAAATGATAGTAATCAGTCCGCAAGTAACGAAAGTCTCTTTCTATCTGAATGTAGGAAAGAATCAATTACGCTGATATCAACGGCGGCACTCAGGCGTAATTATAAAGCAGATAAATAATTTGAGGTTTATGTAGCTGGAGGAGTTTTAGAAATAAGAGAGCGGAACTGATTGTACTTTTGTTAATAAATATACACTTTTGTATAGGTTTTTTTTGTTGTTGATTTTTTTTAATAAAAAAAATAGAATTCAAATATTGGTTCAAGAGATAAAATATCAAATTCAGTCTCGCTTTACTTACATTGTCTAGAATTATCGCTGTAATCGCTCAATTCTATGATGTTTTTTTTCCATTTTGTCTACACACACATACCTACAGGAGAGTTTGAATTCCCTACTGGAGAGTTTGAATTACTTACAGGAGAGTTTGAATTAACTACTGGAGAGTTTGAATTACTTACAGGAGAGTTTGAATTAACTACTGGAGAGTTTGAATTACTTACAGGAGAGTTTGAATTAACTACTGGAGAGTTTGAATTACTTACAGGAGAGTTTGAATTAACTACTGGAGAGTTTGAATTACTTACAGGAGAGTTTGAATTAACTACTGGAGAGTTTGAATTACTTACAGGAGAGTTTGAATTACTTACAGGAGAGTTTGAATTACTTACAGGAGAGTTTGAATTAACTACTGGAGAGTTTGAATTACTTACAGGAGAGTTTGAATTAACTACTGGAGAGTTTGAATTACTTACAGGAGAGTTTGAATTAACTACTGGAGAGTTTGAATTACTTACAGGAGAGTTTGAATTAACTACTGGAGAGTTTGAATTATTTACAGGAGAGTTTGAATTAACTACTGGAGAGTTTGAATTACTTACAGGAGAGTTTGAATTAACTACTGGAGAGTTTGAATTACTTACAGGAGAGTTTGAATTAACTACTGGAGAGTTTGAATTACTTACAGGAGAGTTTGAATTAACTACTGGAGAGTTTGAATTACTTACAGGAGAGTTTGAATTAACTACTGGAGAGTTTGAATTATTTACAGGAGAGTTTGAATTAACTACTGGAGAGTTTGAATTACTTACAGGAGAGTTTGAATTAACTACTGGAGAGTTTGAATTACTTACAGGAGAGTTTGAATTAACTACTGGAGAGTTTGAATTACTTACCAGACACTATCCTCGAATGACTTCGGTCTCTCTGTTCAAGGGTTTGTAAGGACAACCTGACATGAGAAAATATTCAAAATAAAATAGTATTCGAAGCCTAAATAAAATCCACTCGACACGTCTATACACTGGCTCATACGAGGAATGGTTCCCCTTCTCCAAGTAATGCTACCTAAAGTAACAGCACTTAGCTGGATACTCCACCAGACAAGATAACGCCATTTTGAAACTATTATGAAAAAAGAAAGTTTAAGAATAGAAGAGCGAAACTGCCAGTTTCTATTCTATATGAATAAGTGGGTCATATTCTGTGTCGTGTTTACAACAAAATTATTAATGCAATGTTTATTATATTAAATTAATGTTTCAAAGTATTTCAATCTCACCCCATGTATGTGCCTTCAAAATAAAACTATTTTCAATATTTCATTTCTGAAGACGTTCTCCAACAGAACGAAACCGGTCAAGATCTTTTGTTTTTCTCTTGCACCTTAACTTGTTTTTCCGTTTGTCATTTTTTTTTCACACATTTTGTCCACCACGATAATTTTATGAATTATCGTGTATCTTACCCCATATATATATATATATATATATATATATATATATATATATATATATATATATATATATATATATATATATATATATAATAAAAGTTTTTAAAAAGGTTGAAGGCAATGCGAAGATCCGGGTTGCTGGAAGCTGTGAAGAACAAAAACATAACAAAACAAAACCAGTTTTGTTTTTTTTTTTTGTTTTTTTTGTTCTTCACAGCTTCCAGCAACCCGGATCTTCGCATTGCCTTCAACCTTTTTAAAAACTTTTATTATTACTCCCAGCAATGTTTACAGCAAACTACCAATTTCTCTCTCTCTCTCTCTCTCTCTCTCTCTCTCTCTCTATATATATATATATATATATATATATATATATATATATATATATATATAATTTCCTGGTTATTTTATTTTTTACCTGACTATTACTTTTTTATTAATTATTATTGATTTGCTATTATTGTTGTTGTTGTTATTATTATTATTATTATTATTATTATTATTATTATTATTATTATTATTATTATTATTATTATTATTATCAATACTTAAAAATGGCGGAATTTAGTACTTTTAAATTATTACCGATATTATTATTATTATTATTTTATATTATTTTAATTATTATTATTATTATTATTATTATTATTATTATTATTATTACCACTAATTATGTAAACTTAATTGATCTACTAGTAAATTTGTTTGATTTATTAATTAATTAATGATAATTTGATAAACTTTAAAGGAAAATAAAACAGTGTAAATATAGAGTTAGTGACACAATAGATTAACAACCCCTGCCTCCCCCATCACACACACATACGTCCGCACGCCCTTACACATATTTGCTACTACCAATTACAACTGATTTGAGAACACACACACACGTCTGAACACTCATACACATATAGTTTGCTACGAATTACAGCTGATTTGAGAATATGTGGTTCGCTCAAGTTGAAGAAACTGTTCAACGATTTTTTGACACATTCTGTTGCATGTATGTTCCCTTTCCACTTTCTGTCTGAATCAACAGACGATTTCATTTTTTCTATCTATCTACCTATCTATCTTTCTATTTATCTATCTATCTATCTTTATTCTACCCTGTTTATTATATCTCTCTCTTTTTACTTTATTTTATTTTATTAGATTTTATATTTTATGTTTTATATTTTATATTTTGATTTGAACTTTTTGATTCTTAACGGTCCCAAACCACGTGACTTCCTAAATTTTGACATTTTAAATTACTTCTTTTCTCCATTTCATTCTTTCCAAATATGATCTACGGTTAAGATCGGATTCTAACTTTGCCTGATGAGATCTCAGTTTATAATAACTGTTGATCGATAACATCGACATGCCAGTGTCGCAGATTTTGTACATGTCTGTGTAAATAAAAATAATCATATATATATATGCGTCAGTAAGAAACTATTTAAAGCTTCTGTAATTCTGAAGTGATTGAAGTGCCATTTTTCTTGTAAGCTTCAAAGACTTTCTTTAGATATCTAATATGAACTCTAATACTTTCGATGTTGAAGTGTTTAGCGGAAACGGAAATAGATAAAACGAAATCTCGCGGGTTTGGTTTAAAGTTGGCTTTGAAATCGAAGCCATTTTTATTCAAAATGGAGATTATGAAGCACGGAATTAGTTCAAGGAGCAATTATTTTGACCGGTTCTGCTTCTGATCCCTTTTTTTATAATGTTTTTTATTTAGAGTAAGAGAAAGAGAGAGAGAGAGAGAGAGAGAGAGAGGGAGGGGGAGAGAATGGGGGAGAGGGGAAAGAGACAGAAAGGGAATAGAGAGGGAAATGAAGGTAAGAGAAAATGAGGAGGAAAGAGAGGGTACAGTAGAGAGGGGGAGAAAGAGATGGTTGAGAAAGATGGGGAAAGCGAGAAAGAGAGGATGGGGCAATTATTTTGACCGGTTCTACTTCTAATTTATTTTTTGATAATGTTTTTTATTTAGAGTGAGAGGGGGGAGAAAGGGGGGGGGGAGGAGAGAAGAGAGAATGAATGGAGAGAGAGGGAGTAGGGAGATAAAGAGAGCAAGAGAGCTAGTGAGAGAAAGATGGCGAGGGAAAGAGAGAAAGAGACTGGTAGAAGTACGAATAGAACAAAGGGTAAAAGAGAGATGGAGAGAGGATGAGAGGAGGGAATAGAAAAAGAGGGAAAAGAGAGTAAGAGTGGGAGAGAAAAGAAAGGGGAGAGACGGGGGAGATAGACAATGAGGAAGAAAGAGAGTGGTGAGAAAAAAGAGGAGGGGAAAGGAAAATAGAGAAAGAGAGGAGAGAGAGAGAAAGGAGTGATAAGAAGAGAGAGGTATAGAAAGAGAAAGGGAAAGAAAGGTGGCGAGACAGTTAGAGAGAAAGAAGAAGAAAGAGAGGAATGGAGAGAGAAAGAGAAAGCGGTTGATGGAGAGAGAATGACAAGGATAGAGAAAGAGAGAGAGAGAGAGAAGGAGAGAGAGTGGTAAAGAGGGGGGAAAAATAGAAAATGAGGAAGAAATAGAGAATAAGATAGTAGAAACGGGGAAATGAAAGAAGGGGCGTGATAAAATAAGAGAGAAGGAGAGAAAGAAAGTATATTTTGTTAAGAGTAGGATAGACAGAGGATAACGTACGACCTCATTACTCATCTTTTGATGGCCTTGTGCCTCACTTGTAGAATTTGTTTCACTTTTTTTGCAAATAAATAATACCTGTTCTCTGTGAGTTCTATTTTCTCATCCCTCCACCTCTCCCCTCTCTCTTTCTCTTTTTGTTATGTTTTTATATCTACCCGCCTCCCTCTCTCCCCCTCTCTCCCCTCCTCTCTCCCCCCTCTCCATCTCCCCCTCTCTCTCTTCCCTCTCTCTCTCTCTTTCTGTCTCTCCCTCTCTCTCTTCCCCTCTCTCTCTCTCCCTCTCCCACTCTCTTCCCCCTCTCTCTCTCTCTGTCTCTCCCTCCCTCTCTTCCCCTCTCTCTCTCTCTCTCTGTACATTAAAAACCGACTTTGTCTCAAACTTTGTCCTCATGGGGAGGCAGGTTAATAAGGACGTCTTCCAGTGTAATATAAATAGATTAACCCCCATTCTTTTTAGATGAGTATATACTAGTGATGGGACGATTCCAATATCCCCCCCCCCCGTTAATAAAGACATCTCCCATAATAATAGTAGTGTGTGTATTTAGGCAGACTTCATCAAGACGAACGTTATTGTACAACACGGAATGTTCTTACTTAATTAACCCTTTTTTGATTTTCTCGACTTTTCAGATGATCCATCACGTATGTCTGTCGAATTGTCGTATGTACGTTCCGTAGATGTTTTTGTGTTCCATCTTTTGCGAGTACCTACGATTGCACGTCCGATCGTCATCAGGCGGGGTATTGGTCTAGCTTGCTTCATGTCTTCTAAGTTAGAACATTAGGCAATCTATGACTTTTTTTAAAGTACGTTTGAGTGATGAGATGCCTTATGTGGGACGTGATCACGTGCAAAGCGCGTCACTAATTAAAATTTACAATACTTAAGAAAACGTTTTTGTCGGCTAAGGATATGTTGGAGTCAATTATTAAGATAGGCGTTCTAAAATATTGTGTCTAAATTCGGAATTGATATTGCTGATTGTAGGGTGTCTAGCTTTTAATATACAATGCTTCAAACAGTCTTTTTACATTTAGGGTTGTAATGTACAATTTTTTTGTTGTTGACTGAAGCTATCTAAATTGTTAATGGAGACAGTTATGTTCTTTCAAATGTTGGCAGATTGAACTGGAGTCAGAAAGATACAATGCAAGCCTTCGTGAAAGTGAAATAGTTGTGAAGCCAATGTAATAATCAGTTTTAATATTTCTATCTCCCCCGTTTACCCCCTTTCTTTCTCTCTAATAATCATATTAATAAATGAGCCCCTATTGTTTTAGATGAGTATATGCATCACTACAAGTTGTCCTGTCTGTCAATCGGTCACACTTACATCATCGTTGGTCGGTCACACTTAAGTTTGAAATAGTATTTTCGTCAGCGACATTTAAGGTTCAAATATTTTTAATAGATGTCAGTATATCTACAATTTCTTTAGACTAATGTCTCTGATTATGATTTAAAACATAAATAAGATAGAAAGAGTTATGAAAAATGGATTTCAAGTTGTGGAATGTAGTGAGTGTGGGTCAAACACCTTGCGCAAGGAATTTGTCCTACATGCATATCCACCATATTTCCTAGCATTTTGTATCTTTTTATTGTACCCTTCAGTTTGGTCGGTTAAACTTTAGTTTGGTCTGATACACTAGAGGTTCGGATGTTACCATTCAGTTTGGTCTGATACACTTCGGTCTGGTATCTTATGCTCCAGGTTTGTCTGTTATATTTTCGTTTGGTGTGATACACTAGAGATTAAGATTTTACACTTCAGTTTGGTCTGTTACGTTTGAGTTTGGTCGGTGACGCTTTGTGACAAAGTGTCCGGGGCCCATGGGGATCGGGTACCCTGGTTACGCGCTAGTATGCATCTTGGTGATGATGCTAGGCCCTGCGTAGAGACGAAGTGGAGATATAAAACTAGTATATATTTGACGTGGAAACGAACTTATTAGACGACGGGAACGAGGCGTCAACCCGGGTCGCGTTTTGCAGTCAAAATTCGTTGTCTTCCCAGGTCGGGAGAGTGTCCAAATGGGAAGTTAAAGGCGATACCAGAGGTCTGCTCTCACTGGGCAGATAATCATTTAGGTCTGTCGAGAATGAGAAGGTGATTGTTTTTATGATAATACCACGGGCCAGAAATAAAATCCCATTTTATTTTTAGGGGCAAGGGAGTAAGGCGCCCATCCTCCTAACCCCTGAGAGAGGAAGAGACGCAGAGAGAAATATGGCAGAGGAAGGGGGTGTGACGATGGACATCTTCAATAAGAGAATGTACGTTTTGACGCACGACAGAATAGAACCACGAGAGATCAGAACGAGTAGAGACGTTGTTAGGATCGGACGCGCCCGAGGCCGCGTGCCGATGATGGCGTGCGACAACGAATAGAAAACCGGACGATCCCCACCATCGTTTTCTTAGCCAGTTAATTTGCGACTAAACAACCACTTGTAAACGAATTTACACACACATAGAGATCCAACGAGATAGCTTAGAGTAACAACTTTTACGAATACGGTAGACATTATTCTAATGTAAAATCAATTCTTTTATTTTATTAATAATTACTCTTCAATACAAAAAGAACCCGACCGAGTTGTTGAGCATTGTTCTTTTCCCTTTGTTCTGCTTTGAATAATCTTTCGCCCTTACAGAGCCAACCGATTGCTGTTCGCCCAGTGATCGCTCGCTGATATAAACAGTTTCAACCTGGGAGTTGGACGAGACGACGAGATCGACGCAGTCATCATCATCATCGTCGTCATCCCGACCGAGAAAAATTTCAATCTACATATTTTTTATTGCCACTACGACGATTGGCTGAAGTGTGTTCACGGTCTGGCAAGACTGTGCGCGCGAGTGGGGTTCACACATTAGCACCGCGACCAGGATATCATACACCTGTGTATGCGGTTGCGAACGATCCCGACGGTGCAGAGCTAAGTGTGGAGTTCACAGCTTCAGTTTAGTCTGTTATGTTTCAATGTGATCTGTTACGTTTTAGTTTGGCGTGTTACGTTTCAGTGTGGTCTGTAACGTTTCAATTTTGTTCTGTTACGTTTCAGTTTGGTCTGTTACGTTTCAATTTGGTCTGTTACGTTTCAGTTTGGTCTGTTACGTTTCAGTTTGGTCTGTTACGTTTCAATTTGGTATGTTACGTTTCAGTTTGGTCTGTTACGTTTCAATTTGGTCTGTTACGTTTCAGTTTGGTCTGTTACGTTTCAGTTTGGTCTGTTACGTTTCAATTTGGTCTGTTACGTTTCAGTTTGGGCTGTTACGTTTCAATTTGGTCTGTTACGTTTCAGTTTGGTCTGTGACGTTTTGATTTGGTCTGTTACGTTTCAGTTTGGTCTGTGACGTTTCAGTCTGGCCTGTTACGTTTTAGTTTGGCCTGTTACGTTTCAGTTTGGTCTGTGACGTTTTGATTTGGTCTGTTACGTTTCAGTTTGTTCTGTTACGTGTAAATTTAGTTCGATACGCTTCAGTTTGGTCTGTGACGCTTCAGTTTGGTCTGTGACGCTTCAGTTTGGTCTGTGAGGCTATAGTTTAGTCTGTGACGTTTCAGTTTGGTCTGTTGCGTTTCATTTTTTTTCGGTGACGCTTCAGTTTGAAAAAGCATTTTAATTGGTCATATTTGAAGAATACCCCAAAAGCACCGTGACAATGCAACAAGAGACATCAAAAGATCAAAACTTGGATAAAGAGAGTGGGTGGTTCTATCATCAGAGATTCCTCCGCATTTTATTTGATCAGCAGAAAAAAAGCCTATGTTTTACTGCTTCCTTCATTTCGGTTTCGACGCTCAAAATTGGAAAATGTTTATGTTTGGGGGATTTTTGTTTTGGCAAGAACCCAGCGAGGAACAAGGGAGAATAAAATCAATGGATGAACCTTTGAGACGAAAAATTTCTTTCGGAAAAAAGGAAATATTTTTTTGTTTCTTTTATTAGTAGAGAAAAATGTTTAAAGGCAAAGAAAAGCTTTTAAGAAATCAAAGAGACAGAAAAGAAAGTTCTGTGCCTTGAATGATTATATATATATATACATATATATATATATATATATACATATATATATATACATATATATATATGTATATATATATATATATGTATATATACATATATATATACATAACTATATATACATATATATATATATACATACATATATATATATTCATATATACATATATATATACATACATATATATATATATACATATATATGTATATATATATATACATATACATATATATGTATGTATATATATACATATACATATATATGTATGTATATATATACATATATATATACATATATATATATATATATGTATATATACAGATATATGTATGTATATATACAGATATATGTATGTATATATACATATATATATATGTATGCATATATATATACATATATATATACATATATATATGTAAGCATATATATATATATACATATATATATATATATATGCACACAGCTATCTTTTCGTATATATATGTATATATATATATATAAATATGCACATTTATCTCTGTGTTTATATATATATACACTCTCTTTGTGTATGTATACACCTATATATATGTGTGTGTGTGTCTCTCTCTCTCTATATATATACACATTCCTATTTGTATATATATATATATATATATATATATATATATATATATATATATATATATATATATATATATACGATTGGCTAAGAGAACAACAACGAATCTGATTGGTTAACTAGCTAGCCGTGTATATAAAAACACCCGGCAAAAATAACTTCATGCATTTTAGCCTCAAGATTCGCCCCGGGGATGAAACGCAGGAGCCTCTGTGTAGCTTAATTGCCATAAATATATTTTCATAGCTTACTACCTCGCTTTACTTACGTATCGAGCACTGTTGAAGTAAATACTGAAAATTGATACATAAAAAATTATATCTCCTTATAAAATTTCATGTGGATCCGTGAAATACTAATATATATATATATATATATATATATATATATATATATATATATATATATATATATATATACATATATATATATATATATATATATATATATATATGCGTCTGTGTGTATCTAAAGCAAAGTTAGATGTTTTATATATTTCATTGGCCGTCTTAATAAACAATATCTACATATACACATCATTCATTTTCACTCAAAATTGATCCGTGTCACGAAAAAAGATTTTTTTTTCAATCACATTAAACGATTTCACTATTTAGTCTAAGTTGATATTTTACATTTTTTGTCTTATTAAAAGAAAGGCGAATGAGTTTGTATTCTCTAATTAACATGGACTACAACCGCCACTCATTACACTGGGGGTAATGTATTTAGTAAGATAGGTAATTCTTGCTTCACCGATTACTAATGCTACAGGTACGCATTATAGTAATGATCAACACTATTTTCTAAAATTACCACGATTGACTTAGAAATTATTTTAAGAGGTTTACAGCTAATTACTTTACTTATAGCAAGCAAGGAATATTTATTTATCCGAATTCTTTCATTAATTAACTTTTTTAAAAAATCGCACCAGACAAACAGACAAACAAACATACAGACAACTGCCCTTTATATAATAGATTAAAAACATTCATTTTTTACGTATCCATGCATCTATAGTTATATCACATTCAGCGTTATTGAAAACCAGTCCAGGAAGCAATATATATTAAATCATTAAAACCTTCCCTTTGTAAACAAAAGGAGTGGCTTCTAGGACTTAATGTGATCCACTTTGTCGGTTTTCCGGGGTCAATTGGTGGATTATGGCGCCTAACGTTGTATCTTGGGCCATTTCTTGAGCGCTTTCGGTCTCGCGACCGTCATCAGGAGGCTGTAACTTATTATTAGGGAATAGCCGTATTTATGGTTTTATTTTTGGTTATATCTATTAATTTACAAACACACACATATATATATATATATATATATATATATCTTTATTCTTTTATTTACTTACTTATTAATTTTTCTTATTTTTTTAATATAGCTATTATTATTATTATGATAATGATGTATTAATTGTTGAAGATAAGGCGTTAGAAATGGCCCAAGATACAACGTTAGGCGCCATAATACACCAATTGACACCGGAAAACCGACGAATCGCTCGCCGCGTTGAGAAATTAACCAGAAAGATAGCAAAGAAAGAAAACTCCGTGGTCTTCAACGACACATGTATAATAAATGACTTGCTGCCGAAATATATATATATATATATATATATATATATATATATATATATATATATATATATATATATATATATATATATTGCATACTTTGGGTGCAATCTTTTATTTATAGATTTTTTCTATAATAAAAAGTAAATTGACTGATTTCCCTTCAAAGGACTTTTTACCGTTTTATTTCTTTTGTTTCTGCAAAGGAATAAACTCAAACAAGCGTTAATCACAACCGACCAATAGTTTGATCTTCTTTGATTATTTCTAAACTCATAAAAAATGTATTACCTTAAAAATTGTAATATATATATATATATATATATATATATATATATATATATATATATATATATATATATATATATATATAATCATAGATATAATATTTATCCACGGACACGTGTTACGCCGTTACTGTGTCTCATACGCGTTGCTGACTACGACAAGATTCGCAACCAGGACCATAGAGACTGGAATCGGGTGCCTTAACAGTAAGCCACAAGAGGCCTTTCAGAAATACGTGATGATTTATCACTTATAGATGTTTTCGTTATCTGTTGTTATTGTAGCGGTGTAAAAGCTAAGAGTGGTGCGCTTCCTAAGCGCTCGAGAGAGTTAACTCCCTTGCTTACAATATATAGCCCACATTTTTACGGACGTGTATATATATATATATATATATATATATATATATATATATATATATATATATATATATATATTGTTATTGTTTATTTATCTATGGACGTATACGTTTCGTATCTTTTCAATCAAGACTCATCAGCATAGAAGTATAAGTGAAGGAATGATGCATATACAGGCATTCAACTTCTATAAGTGAAGGAATGATGCATATAAAGCAAGTGACGTCACGCTGTGTTAGTACTACCATTTACAGTGCTCTACTTTTTAACGAGGAGCTTCAAATATAAATATTTGTTATTATATATATATATATATATATATATATATTATATATATATGTGTGTGTGTGTGTGTGTGTGTGTGTGTAACCAATATCTTTCAAACCTGTTCATTATTATGACTGTTTATATTTCATAAATCGTTCTTAACTTAATTTACAACCAACTTTAAAAGAAAACTATGAATATCAAAGAATCTATACTTCCCAGCAATGAGACGTGAGATGTAAACATCAACACTGAGTTACGATGACTGAACAACAGCGAAGAAACCAAAACAAATTACAGACAATAAGAATTTAACGATGGCTTTCTAACAAACAATAAATAATGATTTGCTGCAAAGAATTCCCAAGAATCTTCTCATGTCGTAAATGTAGATGTGAATGTCGAAGACAAATCAACCAATTCCAAACGGTTAGAAAACAGATAATTTAACGCCAAATTCAGCCGTTTTCGTAATTATTCTGGGAAATGAGGTTAATTTATCCCACAGCCCTCTATTAAACACACACACACACACACACACACACATATATATATATATATATATATATATATATATATATATATATATATATATATATATATATATAATACACCAACAGCATCTATGTGACAGTATCGCTTACCGTGGATTTGTGACGGCACCAAGGTAAGACTATCCTAGAGACGGGACCCAATGTAGTATTGCCGTGGGATGTAACGTGGTGTGTCCGTGCCGTGGGTTTGTGTTTTGCAGGAGTTTTATCCTCCTGGCACGTTAATACTAGCTCTATGTGAGTAAAAATAGGCATACACTCTTCAATTAAGGGGTTAATTCCGTCGTTTTGCATGACGGGTTGTATGCATATTTGATTCCTTTTGAGAGAATGTATTATGTCGGTTGGGCCCATCAGCTTGCTATAATTTGAACGCTTATAATAAGAAGCGAACAGGCATTTTATGAAATATATAATTTATCTATTTTTATTGAAGAAACATAATGAGAAACTCGTAAGTCGGCTGTGTTCATTCACATATCAGTCGTTAACGTAGATTAAACAACTAATTATTCTCCCTCGCGGTGACAAAATACGAGAGCGAGAGAGAGAGAGGGGGGTACTCTTACAGGAGAAATACATAAATAACGATACATATAAAAAAGACAGAAAGAAAAACAAGAACATAAGCCAATTGTGAGACTGCATACTTCCGTTTGACAACGTCAAGACAAGCTCAAGTCTTCTCCGAGATTTACTTCTCCATTTTGTAAAAAAATATTCTTGAAGTTATGCCATAAAAACGTTGATAACTCAAAGACTATTTATCTAAAATGGTGCATGGTTGTGATTGTTATCAAAGAGCATCAGATCCATGCATCAAATTTTGGAAAAAACCCCGGAAGTTGAAATGACGTAAAAACTTTGACCACGGCCTAACTTTTCAAGTTCAAGGTCAAAGGTCCACGTCATATAAGACGTGAGACTTCATTGGCTACAATCTGTGCCGAGTAGCGAATCTCTACGATGAAAAGAAAAAAAAACAAAGTTATGGTCAAAAATGTGACTTTCACATTTTCCGTGACCTTGACTATTGATCCAGATATCTCAAAATTAAATCAGTTATAAGTTGGACCATCAACGATATTTTGACCAAGTTTGGTGACAATTGGTCAAGCGAATGTGGACGCTTGACTCTACACAAACAAACATAGTGACAAACCAACAAACTTCAGCGCACCTCACACACTTCATCCACTCATGCATGGAGATTTATACTGTAGTGATGTGATAATGAAATGGTTTGGTTGATATGTAGTCATACCCTTAATTAATGACAATAAAAGTGTAAAAATTTGGGAATTTCCTTGCTTTTGTACATTTAGTGTATATGAATTTTCATCTTAACCCTATTAAGGGCATATGGTTTCAGTATACTGGCATTTATCATGAATTAATTTAGGAGTTAATGTTGTACATACAAATATATAAACATATACACATACCTAACTTTATATCAATAGAGAGTATTACTATTGAGTTTTGTTTGGTTTCAACAGCCGACTATTATATTAAGTCACTTCTGTAAATACTTTAATTATTCAAAGTATCTTTCAATAAATAAGAGTTTAGACGTAAATGTCGTCTTCCGACGCCTTCACCACAAGACATTACATATAAAAACTTGTCAGACATCAGATTTGTGATTGATGCTTTTAATTTATCTTCAATTCGTTGGACAGACGCTTGATTGCCGCTTTATTTGATTGATATTGCAAAGACATTGGTTCGCCTTCAGATATATTAATCAATCAATTCTCAATACTTACACGGAGAGATTATATAAATGTGTGTGTGGGTGTGGGGGGTGCGTGCATGTGTGTGCATATATGTATATGTGCGAATAAGAGTTGAGAAACCCGGCATAGACAGATACTTTAGCAAGTATATAAGTACATATATATATATATATATGCAAACATTGTTAAAAATAATAGAATTCGTCTGTTTAATTATACCTTTTTTCATTTTTTCAATTTTTCTGGTAGTCTTTTTTTGTATTAAAATCAAAAAATAATAAATGTTCCATAGGTTTCACGAACATTTTCGATTCCTCGTCTAATCATCCTCAGGTGTAAAAGGAAATGAACAAAAAAGCTGGAGAAAGAAGAGAATTTTAAAAAGACGGTGGAGAAACGCGCATAGAACGTTTTCCGCATTGTTCCACAATATATATATATATATATATGTGTGTGTGTGTGTGAAAAAAGACAAACGGAAAAAACAAATTTTAAATACAGGAAAAAATCATCAAAAGAAACGAGAAATGTTACCGGTTTCGTTCGGATCAACGAACGTCTTCAGAAAAAGTGATCCGAACGAAACCGGTAAAATCTCTCGTTTTCTTTGATGACTTTTTCCAGTATTTAAAATTTGTTTTTATCCGTTTGTCTTTTTTTACACATCTTGTCTTTCACGGCATTTCATTTCTATGATATATCGTGCATTTTACCCTAATACATATATATATATATATATATATATATATATATATATATATATATATATATATATATATATATGTATATTTAAAAGGTTTGTTGAACCCTTTCTATTTTCTACTGTCTGTTGCCCGCTTTTTTAAGGCCCAAATAGAACTTAATTTCCCTTTTTATGCAATTTATAATTTTCCGTGGCTGTGGGGTTAGAGCGCTAGCTTACGGAGTCTAGGCTGATTCTATAATTGGGTTCGTGCCCTCCGACCCTCTGATATTATCACTTCCTACATTGATGATAGCATAAAGCTTGAAATGCAGGTAAAAATAATTTAATATTTATTTAATAAATATTGTTATTTATATATATATATATATATATAAATATGTATATATATATATATATATATATATATATATATATATATATATATATATTGTGTGTATTTAGGCAGCATATTTTCATTTAGGCAAACATTATTAAATAACACGGAGTGGTTTTGTTTGATGTGACTTTTTTTATTTTTTAAATTTTCCGAATTGTCCATCTGATGTGTCGGTCAAATTGATATAAATATGATCCATGGCTTTCTTGTTCCATTCTTTTTTCTTTTTTGCAAGTACTTTCGATTTGAATCGTCAAATCATCTTCAGGCGGTATTAGTTTTAGTGTCTTTACTGTTGTGCTCATTTTTGAATTATAACGGCAAGTAGTTTATACGTCTGTAAAGTTGAAATGTACATGAGAGCGTGATGGCGTTCTACACATACGAGAGATTTAAAGTTTGATTGTTTAAACCGTTAAGAAATTGATGACGTTAAATAAAGTGCATACAATTCAAACGCATAACTACCTAATGGCTAAGAGTTTGGTAATGTTAATTATTATGCTAGACACTTTAAAATGTTGCGACTAGTTTCATAATTGACATTATTAATTGTGGGATGTTTAGTTTTTATGTAGAGGGCTTCGAGTATTTTAAATTTTTTTATATTGGTATCATGGTGTATTATTTTGGTATTGTTAACAAGGATGTTTCTATATTGGGAGGGGTGCAATTATGTTTTTTTAGGTGTTGGCATATAGAGCTAGTGTCGGTGAGATGTAGGGTGAGTCTTCGAGATAGTGTTGTGGAACTGAAATCTATGTAAGAATTAGTTTTTTTTATTGTTGTCGGAGATACATTCTCCCATAGGGTATTGGAACTGATATATTACATTGGTTCTTCCTAATGAATTTGGGTTTGGGAAGTGTTATTTTTAACAACATAGTTTGATGTTTTCATTTTTTTATAATAAATGATAAATCGTATTTTATCATCAGAATTGGTGGGGGATATATAGCGATGTATTATATTTTTAAGACCTTTTTCATCCAATTTAAAGTTTGGATGGATGTATATATATATATATATATATATATATATATATATATATATATACACACACACACATATATATATGTATATATATATATATATATATATATATAGGTCAGGTTCATTTTATATTCCAATAATCATGTTTTTAATTTTTATTCATTTTTTATTTTTTTCACATTACCAAGAAACATAACATTTCTGTGAGATGTATTTTTTACGGTCTGTTTCATTTGCCGTGAGCCAAACAAAACTTTATGTCAATATCGCCTCTGCAACACTACAAAATCATCAAAAAAATCCACAAAGAATAAAAAGTTCTTGGATTGACTTATATATGCTCTCTTATTACTGATTGACAATCATCGAGCTGAATCTTTTAAAGAGACTGCTAATTAAAAGACACTGATAGTATATGCTAATACATATATTGTCATAATTAATTAATTAATGATATATATATATATTTTATTTTTAAATATGATTAAAATCTGTATTTAAAAATTAAAAATATTACGCTCTTAATTTAATTTAATTGAGCACTCTGCTGGTATTTCCCTTTTTTTCTTTTTTGAGTATACCCTTATACTTTATATATATATATATATATATATATATATATATATATATATATATATATATATATAAACACACATATATACATACATTATCAACAAGATGAATCTCTTAGTTACAGGTAAAGCATTTTTTATTAATTCTACAGCTGTTTCATCCTGTATCTACAAACACATAATATTAATTCACAAATTAACGATCATTTCTAATGATCCTGCTGTAATAGCTAACCACCCTGATCACCAGTAAAGCCTGAAACAAGCCCAAGACAATCATGGTGATAGAACCGGTTTAGTCGCTGATGGCAGCTAGTATTGGGTTACAAGATACCAGCTAGATAGAGTGACCTGATATTCATATATGTATATACAATCTGTTCGAAAGTGCTTCCGATTAGACTAACTTAACTTTGTGTTTTGCACATCCTTGTTGCCATCGCAACAAGATTCAAGCAGAATTTTTTTTTTAAAGTAAAATTTGAAAGAAAATTTGATTAAATACAAAAGTTAAAAAAAATATGGATAAAGGCCAAAAAAGTAAAAAAAAGGAAGTCTATAAAGGGCGAGATATGGTTAATGGAATGACAAGAAGAAGAAGAAGAAGAAGAAGAAGAAGAAGAAGAAGAAGAAGAAGAAGAAGAAGAAAATAAACAAAAATGTTTTCCGAAATTTGTTTGTTCTCAGCTTTCCAAGTTCAGAAGAAACCCTCTTGTCTAGAATTCAATCTGACAGAAATGGTTTCAAGGAATTTCAAGCACATTTTTTTAAATTTAACTTAGTTCACCCCGAACAAGGCAGGCTGCCACCGTAGACGTAAAGGACTACTGAGAATTAGGGTGAATGTTTAGGGAGGTCATCCTAAATTGGGAGTTTTGCAGCGAGATGCTTGCTCACATTAATTCAAAATTTCTTCATGTCGGTACAGTCTGGGAAACAGGGAGCGTGGAGGGAGTTCCAACGGCCGGCAGCTCGAGGGAAGAAGCTATTAGAGTAGAAGGCTCTCCGACATCTGGGGACCTCCACAGTGATTGGATGGGATTTAGCTGATTGTCGGGTTGGTCGAGTGTATTGACGTCGAGGTGGCACCAGAGCAGCAAGTTCATCGGAGCACATTCCATTGAGGTACTTGTAAAACAAGCGCAAGGATGCAATATTGCAGCGATGGGACAGGGGCTGGTGCTTGGTGGATAGTGAGGGACCTATTAAATTAGATACTCTTTTTCTGGACCTTGGCTAAGAGGGAGAGACTGGTAGATGGTGCATCAGCCTAAATGTGACAACATGATTGGATTTTGATGGAATAAAAAAAAATATGACAGAACAGCATTCACAACATGATGTTCTTTCATGCCTTTCAAAAATCTATATACAGAATGACTAAAAAAATTTAATACCGAACAACTGCAATTATATTCAGTATAAATATATTTCAGTCTATGCCTGACTTATCCACCAAGTTTCAGCCAGTTATATCCAACAGTCTTTGTTTTATCGCAGTTCAACGATATGCTCCGACTGATTTTAGCTGTTATAGTTTTGTAGCAAGATAAGAAGCAGGTGTTTAAAAATAGCGTTAGGATAGTAAATTTCTACGTGAGGTTAAAGCGAAGTAGATTTGAATTTTTCAGTTTGAAGTCCAGTAACAGCTACATGTCCTGGCAGTAACGCTATGGGAACAGGAAGCCGCTAATCTAATGTAATGAATAGGGAACGAATATTTCTTTCATTTGACTGTACCGGCAGAGAGATAAAGGTTAAATCTGAGTAGATTGGAATTTTCTAGCTACGTGTTCTGGCAGTGACGTCACAGAAACAGGAAGCCACTAACCTGACGTGACGTATAGGGAGAGAAGATCTCTTTCATTCGACTGAAGCGTCAGAGAGATAAAAGTTAAAACTAAGTAGATTTGAATTTTTCAGTTTCAAGTCGAATAACAGCTATGTGTCCTGGCAGTAACGCCATGGGAACAGGAAGCCGCTAATCTGACGTGATGAATAGGGATGGAAGATCTATTTCATTTGACTGTACCGGCAGAGATAAAGGTTAAAACTGAGTACATTGGAATTTTCCAGCTACGTGTTCTGGCAGTGACGTCACGGAAACAGGAAGCCACTAACCTGACGTGACATATAGGGAGGGAAGATCTCTTTCATTCGACTACACCGGAAGAGAGATAAAGGTTGAAACTAAGTAGATTTGAATTTTCCAGTTAGAAGTCGAGTAACAGCTACGTGTCATGTCGAATATTTCTTTCATTTGACTGTACCGGCAGAGAGATAAAGGTTAAATCTGAGTAGATTGGAATTTTCTAGCTACGTGTTCTGGCAGTGACGTCACAGGAACAGGAAGCCACTAACCTGACGTGATGAATAGGGAGAGAAGATCTCTTTCATTCGACTGAAGCGCCAGAGAGATAAAGGTTAAAACTGAGTAGATTGGTATTTTCCAGCTACGTGTTGAGGCAGTGACGTTATGGAAACAGGAAGCCACTAATCTGACGTGACATATAGGGAGGGAAGATCTCTTTCATTCGACTAAACCGGAAGAGAGATAAAGGTTGAAACTAAGTAGATTTGAATTTTCCAGTAAAATTGCCACTGACCTACAGAATCGTTAATAAAATTCCCAATATTTTCTGAAATCTAACCATATTTGGTACAAATAAACTTTAGTCTATGCCTGACTTGTCCACCAAGTTTCAATCATGAATGTCCAACAGTCTTTAGTCGTAATTCAAAATGGCTGGTCAGAAGAACCAAAAAGTACTGGACCACAAAATAGCGATCATCATCAGCATCAGCGGCATCATCGAAGAGTTGAATAAATGTATGCAGCTATGTAATTGTTGTGATCTTGAAGCGCCGATAATAATTAAGACAACAGGGTGGTATATTTACAAGAGTGTATTTAGAGAAGTACAGAAATAGGAGGTTAGAGACAGTGTGCGTCCGATACTGTGGCTATGACTGCTACCAATGATGGTATTTACTTCCTTCCCACCGTAGGAAGATGTGGCACAAGGCCGGAAGGTGGGAAGACTTAAACCAGTGCCCCTAAAGAAGGAGCACTCTGGCCTTTTAAAAATTGCCACAGCAACTCCGTCAGCATTCCCCAATCGAGGCGCCTCAGGCAGTAAGCAATAAACTTACTCTATCCAAAAGAGGGGGGCAAGGCTTGGGAAGGTGCGCCACCTAGGACTATCCAGGACTAATACCTCAGTGCGACAGATAAAAGACCACCAAAATAGCCCAGCTTCTGCAGGACTCATTGTTGAGATCGGAACCTCGAGTGGAATGTCCATCATCGGCGCTGGATGGCAAATGAATGGCGCCGATGACGGCTACAAAACTTACTCGTAACTTTATTTATAGTCTCTGGGAGAGTCCATCAACATCCGAAATAGGGTAGATCAACATCACACCATAACAGTAATAAATGTAATTATATTACTCCGGGGTGATAGAAAAACGCAGGATAGTGAATGCGTGTTATCACCTAGATGGTAACGTGAGGTAGGTCAGGGGTGTGGGTAGGCGTTGCGTTTAGAATGCGACTGTGATCGTTTTGATAATTTCAAGTTGGAGACTAAAAATAAAAAATTGTAAACATTTGATTGTTTTCATTTTGAAGCATGCCGGTTTGAGAAATGTATTAAAAAACAATTGTCGAGAGAGGATTGGGAATAACATCAGAACAGACTTGACGATCGAAGTGAGCAGACGTTCCGTCTTTTGCTCGTCAAGCTGGAGTTGGGGAGTTGAATGCATCTGTAAGGCATTCATATCACCAGAGAATGTGGACATTTTACTTCCAATAAATTGTTAGTTATATATAAAAAAGAAGCTTTCTTGTTATCGATTTCTTCATTTCTGATGCAAAACATCAGAACAGATTTGATGAGCCAAGTAAGCAGATGTTCCGTCTTTTGCTCCTCCAGCTGGAGTTGAGGATTTCAATGAATCTGTAAGGCATTCGAATGTGAGCATTTTACTAGCAATAAATTGTTATAAAAAAGAATCTTCCTTGTTTTCGATTTCTTCATTCAGGATATACACCCAATCTATAGAAAACATAGCAATAGAACAGGATATAGGAAGTAACACTAACCAGACCTTTGTTCGTGGAAAGCCCAACGATTGGCTGAGAGAACAACAAAGAATCCGATTGGTTAACTAGCTAGCCGTGTATATAAAAACACCCGGCAAAAATAACTCCATGCATTTTAGCCTGAAGATTCCCCCTGGGGATGAAACGCAGGAGCCTCTGTTCAGCTTAATTGCCATAAATATATTTTCATAGCTTACTACCTAGCTTTACTTACGTATCGAGCACTGTTGAAGTAAATACTGAAAATTGATACATAAAAAATTATATCTCCTTATAAAATTTTATGTGGATACATAAAATAGTAATATATATATATATATATATATATATATATATATATATGTGTGTGTGTGTGATACAGTAAGTTAGAACAATATCCATACCATCGGTTTCAGATCTGAGAAATTCAGACCTTCGTCAGTCATTCGGCTTAATGAATTCATTAAGCCAACGACTCCGCTGACGAAGCTCTGAATTTCTCAGATCTGAAACCGATGGTATGGATGTTGTTCTAACTTACTGTATTACATATAAAGAGATATTATGCTCTTATTAATTATCTAGTTAATTTTACTTTTGTTTTAATAATTTAGCACTCTGCTGGGAAACTCTCCTGATATCATAAAAAGTATATATATATATATATATATATATATATATATATATATATATATATTAATTAAATAAGAAGATGTCACAGTGATCCTTGAACTTTATTCTCTGATTTGTTTTGATTTAGTGAGTCGCTGATGATTGTAGTTTAACGACCTTTATAACCAAAATAAAAAGTTAGTCTATCTCAATGAAACCATGGTATGTCTATGAAGTATGTAACGGATAGTTTTTAAATAAATAACTTTTATATTAGCTCTCACATTGTTTGCGATCGAGCATTTATTAATTTCTTTTCAGCATACACTGAAGCAATATATATATATATATATATATATATATATATATATATATATATATATATATATATAACGATTATGACATTAAGAACGGTTTGGAGTACAAATCAATTTACTATTACGTAGTAATAGGAAAAAAAATGGGTTAATAATTTTTCGTCTTGAGCGATACAAAAAAAAACATGGCGCCATTGCGTAAATGTACTACTTCCGGTTCCTTTTTGTTAAAATTATGATTATTCTAGCATATTTACACATTTCAAACGTGTTTTTCTTCAGATTACATGCGTAATACTAAATAGATTTTAACTCGAAATGATTCCTCATTTAATAATATTTAAAAATAAATACAACAATATAACACCATTTTTTTTTTACCTATACACAATGTTTTATCGCATTTTGTTGACACCTTCGAACTCATCATTTGTCGAACAGGGGACAACGTAACACAATTCAACTAAGTTCAAGAAGCTTCCTGCCATCTTTAATGAGTTTATTCTATCCATCTCTGTCAAAAACTGTAATAAACTTTTCATGTTAAGTTTCTATATAGTTTGACAAAGATTGTTAAGTATGATTGACAAGATTCAGCCCCAGGATAAGCTATGGCCGCGTTTACGGGTAGGTAGATTCTGATTGGTTAGTATAATCATGTGACATAGATTAGATTTGAAGTGAAGTTTCAGTTGTGGAGAGGTTTATAGAAAGGGTTCTTAATTCTCCAATAGGGTGATCGTCCAACCAGAAACAACTCTTATGTGTCTGGAAATTCTTGGCCTTTTGGCTAAGCTCAAATTGTAGTATCAAATTCTTGGCATTTTGGCTAAGCTCAAATTGTAGTATCAAATTCTTGGCCTTTTGGCTAAAATCAAAGTGTAGTATCAAATTCTTGGCCTTTTGGCTAAGCTCAAAGTGTAGTATCACATTTTTGGCCTTTTGGCTAAGCTCAAAGTGTAGTATCAAATTCTTGGCCTTTTAACTAAGCTCAAAGTGTAGTATAAAATTCTTGGCCTTTTGACTAAGCTCAAAGTGTAGTATAAAATTCTTGGCCTTTTGACTAAACTCAAAGTGTAGTATCAAATTCTTGGCCTTTTGACTAAACTCAACGTGTAGTATCAAATTCTTGGCCTTTTGGCTAAGCTCAAAGTGTAGTATCACATTTTTGGCCTTTTGGCTGAGCTCAAAGTGTAGTATCAAATTCTTGGCCTTTTGGCTAAACTCAAAGTGTAGTATCAAATTCTTGGCCTTTTGGCTAAGCTCAAAGTGTAGTATCAAATTCTTGGCCTTTTGGCTAAGCTCAAAGTGTAGTATTAAATACTTGGCCTTTTGGCTAAACTCAAAGTGTAGTATCAAATTCTTGGTCTTTTGACTAAACTCAAAGTGTAGTATCAAATTCTTGGCCATTTGGCTAAACTCATTAAAAATCAAAGTATAGTATAGGTTGGTTTTTAATGTGGGTGAAGCATTATGGTCTTTCAACCTCAGGTAAGTTTGCAACATTAGTCGCAAAAAGTCCCAAAAAGATGGGAACACAGCATTGCCAGTTGTTATAACTAAGCACTGCTAATAAATTGAGCACTATTGAAATACTGATAAGAGAGCTACTTACGTTCATATTAAACATGTGAATGTTTTCCTTGCTAAATTATCCTGAATCTCTTCTTGGGTTTGTGCTGCGGGCGTTTACCGAGTTTGAGTTCGAAATAAAAATAGATGCTTTGGAAGCCGCCGCCGCGAGTCGTGCACACAGACAATGTGGCCAGTCAGTTTCATCTGATTCAAAGCAATTATGGATACAATGCTTCTTGAGATGAAGATGTGCAGAACCGTTTGTGTCTGGTGCCATTGACAGCCATTTGATGGGAAGAATTATGCGCAAACATTTTTGATGGAAATGCTCCAACTACTTCAAGTGTTTTTACTGTGTGGTCAAGGTCGGACCTGGGAAGAAAATTGCAAATATACATATGCCTATATATAATATATTGCAAACATGCATATACCGATATATATATATATATATATATATATATATATATATATATATATATATATATAATTGGGCAGAGTTCTTTCTTTTATACATGTTTGATTAAACAGGAGTGCCAACTTCTGCTTATTCAGCTTTTGATCCATCTTTTTCTAGTCTTCATACGACGGATTTGATGTTATAATCCAAGTAGTTTAAGAAATCTCCGTATTTGTGCAAACGTTTTCGACCGACTTCGGTCGTTGTCGGGTGGTTGCAAAATGAAATAAATTGGCGAATCTATCAGAAAACCATGACAATGTGTGTTAAAATAAATAACATATATTTTGATCTAAGTTCTAAATAAATATTACGCTCTTAATTTTTAATTTTTAACTTTAATTCTTAATTAATCGAGCACTCTACTGGGATTTTTCCTACTATATTACAAAGAAGGTATATATATATATATATATATATATATATATATATATATATATATATGATTGAACTTTTTTTTTTTTTTTTTACCCCTTTCCCTCGCTATAATTCTCATAGCATCTTTTTATATTTTTATACATTACCTCGATATTTGGCTCTGTTGAGCGAGGTACGAAACCGGTCAGCTGCCCTTTCATCTTTTTAATTTCTTAAATTCATTATGAATAATAAATATTGTCTCTTCAATGCTATTTTAAAGTTTTGTACGACAAAGAAAATATATATATATATATATATATATATATATATATATATATATACATGGGGTTGGACAAAACAATGGAAACACCTTGAAATTTTAAATAAATCCAGCCTTGTGAAGCTCTCGGCGAACCGTTTCTGTTGAAACGAAATTATTCAGATGATTGTTAAGATCTGCTGTAATTTTTGGTGCCGTATTTTTGTGCTCTTTCTTCACAATCCCTACAAGAGCTCAACGATCTCTTTCAGAACGTTCCACCTTTCTACCAGAATTTGGTTGGGGGGGGGGAGGATGTTTTCCCTTCTTTTTCATAGGCTGTCATCACCTTCGAGACAGTTCCTCTCGATACGACCACCATCTCAGCAACTTCCGTTACAGTTGCACTTGCCAAATACTAGCACCAACAATCTGTCCTTTTTGGAAATCTGTCATTTAATTTTTTATTACTAATATGCACTATCTGAAATAAAAATTAATTTAATCTATTAATTATTGACAACAATGCCCACAAATAAAAAATTAAACCGACATTTTTTTAATTGTATAGGTGTATTAAAATTGATGCAAATTTTTTTTCCATTATTTTGTCTACCTCATGTATATATATATATATATATATATATATATATATATATATATATATATATATGTGTATATATAATATATATATATATATATGATATATAATATATATATATAAATTTAACTAAAATCCATCTCATTTTCTGCTGTATAGTCCTCCCCGGCAACGATTTTCCTATGTACGTTTGAATTAAGGCTGAACACATGTGAAAAAGGGAAATTTTCTTCCCGAAATATCATGTTATACGGTACTTCTATCAAACCGCATATATATATATATATATATATATATATATATATATATATATATATATATATATATATATATATATATATATATATAATACCAATAGCATGAAAATAAACTTTTCAAATTCGGAACAGAACCGATTTAAGACAGCAAACAAAATTTCAAACAAAATTAGGCCAATTTTAACACTTTACGAGGGGTTGAATCACGGTAGAGGAAGAAAAGTACTTCAAGTTAGGATAAGTAGAGTCCGGTCGATGTTTGGTGCAGATTGGCGCTTTTTGAATAAGGAAATTGACAACATCTTTGAAGCACGAATGAAAATGTATTTAAGACACCTCGAGGTTAATACCATCAAAATGAGGAAGAAGAAGAAGAAAAGAAGAAAAAACTATAAGTCTCGCCTGACAAAGTTGTTTTACAACGAAAGCTTGCAAAAAAAATTAAATAAATAATTTTTTTCATTTGAATTGCACCATGTGTTGATTTTCAAAAATATTTCACTTAAATTATTTTTTATGATTTCTCGGCGTTTTGACTAAGACTAAAGTGTAGTATCTGTTCTTGGCATTCCACTATTAACGAAACTATTGCGTATAATACGAGAAAATATGACAATGCAAATTAAAAATATATATTACAGAATATTAATTTATTAGAAGCTGTTTCTGAAATAAATATGCAAAGTAAGAATACCCGAAGCTGATTGTGGGTGACCCGTGCTAGGGGTCACAAAGATAACAACCACAAATTGTGACGGGTTAAAATATACAATGTATTTATCTATAGCAATACAGTAACGCCACTAAATGTGGTAGGAGATGACCGGATTCCTACCATGCGGTAAAACATGAATAGGAATGTCCTCTGTTTGAGTCTTTGCAACCATGGTATTTATTATAGATGGTTGCTTCCATTAGTTCTTCAATAGGGGTGATTTGTACCCCACAACACCCCCCTCCCGAGCTTTTCATTCCCCTGGAATGATCGTATAGCTCTTTTTTCTGGGATTGATCTCTATGGGATCGATCCTTTTTCTTTTTCTGGAAGACCGGCGTTGTCCGGCTGCTTGTGGTGTTACCAGGTCGAATGTGTCATATATATGGTCCATTACTTCTTCTTGTTCAATGGGAGGTTTTCTGTCGTCATCAGTGACACGTTTCCGAATTTGGTTCAAATGCTTCTTGTGAGTAAATTTTGGACCTTCGATTATGTAAACCATCCGCCCGATCCTTTGCTTGACTTTTCCTAGTTCCCACATCATACTATTATTTTTGTGTACCTGGAAAAATACCTTTTCCCCAGGTAAATACCTCTTTTTAGGAACTGTAGTATTCGGCGGTTTTACCTGTTTAGGCAAAAGTTTCTCGAAGACCGGCCTAATTTTCCTCGCAAACATTAACTCTGCCGGCGACATATTTGATGGAGCGCTTTCATTTGGTGTAATTCGGTACACCTGTAAAAACTGTTGTAACGCCTTTCCTGAGGGCGTTCCTTTAGCTTTTTTCAGGGCTCTTTTTAGCGTGTCCAGGAACCTCTCTGCCTGACCGTTCGATCGAGGATGATAGGTTGGCGTTGTTATGTGGTTGACCTGGAAATCCTCGCAGAAACTTTTAAAATCTGCTGACGTGAATTGCGTGCCATTGTCCGACACCAAACAATCGACCACATCAAACCTAGCATACAATTCGTGAAGAACACTGATTGTAAAATCCGGCGTTGGACTCTTGCATCTAAATACCTCAGGCCATTTTGAAAAGCTATCAACAACTATTAAGTAATAGTTTCCCTCCAATGGACCTGCAAAGTCCACGTGTATCCTTGACCATGGATGGTCAGCTTTAGGCCACGGGCTAAATTGTATTGGGGGCGCTTTTGCAGCCAATGCGCATCCCTTACACGACTTTACCATGTCTTCAATATCAGTGTCCATGCTCTTCCAGTAAACGTAGGACCTCATGAGGCTCTTCATTCTAGTAGCCCCAGGGTGCCCCCTATGAAAATCCTTTAAACAATTTTTTTTCAGCGTGGCTGGGATTACCACCCTTTCTCGGTACAACAGTACCTCATTGCACATAGAATAAACTTCCGCCGCCGATTCATCTGATTGAATTTTTTGTTTCGTTTCTTTGATGAAACTATCTTCTTCAGCCTCCCTTATTATATCTTTCAAAGTCACTGGTAATTCCCTGATCGTATTGCACAGTATTTGTGTATAGTCCTTTTCACTTTGTAGTGACGCTATTACTGTGTCCTCCAGCGGTTCCCTTGATTTCGGGATTAATCGCGACAATCCGTCAGCGTGACCTAACTTCGCAGATGCAAGAAATTCCATACTAAAATCGTAATTTAGCAGGATGGTCGCCCATCTTTGCAGTCTGTTGGCTGAGTAAGTTGGTATCCCTTTTTTGAACCGAAAATGGTTATAAGCGGCTTGTGATCAGTTTGTAATTTGAATTTTCGACCATGTAAAAAACGGTGGAATTTTGTAACCCCGAATATGATCCCCAGTGCTTCCTTCTCAATTTGGGAATAATTCTTCTCAGCTGGCAGTAAGGTTCTCGACGCATGGGCGAAAGGTTTAGTGGACCCATCTGGCATTTTATGTAGAATGCATGCCCCTATTCCATAAGCACTTGCGTCGGTTGCGACAATAATCTCTTGTTCTGGATTGAAATGAATCAGAAATAAATCTGATGTTAGTACATCTTTTAACTGCTTAAATGCCGACTGGCACTCCGGCGTCCAGTTCCATTTTTTGTCCTTTTTTAATAGTTAATTCAAAGGCGCGCGCAATTTATGCATATTCTTAATAAAAGTTTGATAATAGTTAACGAGCCCTAAAAAACTTTGCAATGTAGTTACATTTTGAGGCTCTGGCATGTCTTTTATTGCTGTGGACCTATCCGGGTCGGGTTTTCTCCCGTCCTTATTTAATATATGACCCAGGTATTTTATTTGTTCCAAAAAAAATTCACATTTTGCCTCCTTCAAAGTGAAGCCGTATTCTTGTATTCTGTCAAACACTTGAAATACATGATCTCTATGTTGTTCAACATTTTGACTACGTATGAGAATATCGTCCAGATAGCCTATTGAAAAATCCAAACCGCTTAGCAAAGTGTCAATTATCTGTTGGAAAATAGCAGGTGCTACTTTTATCCCAAATGCTAATCTATTGAATTAAAAAGACCTATGTGTGTTGAGATACACAAAAGTTTTGCACTGTCGTCTTCTACTGGTATCTGTAGATACGCCTCGCTTAAGTCTATTTTGGAAAAAAAATTTCCGCCATTTAACTTAGCGAATACTTCCTCTGGGTTTGGTAACAGATAGTGGTGGTCCTTGAGCGATGCATTCAATCCGGTAGAGAAATCTGCGCATACTCTGATTTCTTTTGATTTTTTTTTATGTATACGGTGGGGGCTGCCCACTCACTATAGTTAATATGGGTCAAAATCCCTGTGTTAACTAGTCTTTCCAATTCTTCTTCAATTTTTTCTCTTGAAGCGAACGGTACGCTACGTGTTTTTTTGAATATTGGTTTTGCTTCATCCAGTAATTCGAATCTCGCTTTTATTTTCGTGCAGCATCCAAGCTTTTCAGAAAAAACACTTGGAAAAGATGTTTCTAGATCTTTTTTTAGTTTGTCGGCTTCGGCCGTTAAATTTTCAACTTTTTGACAAAAATCACTCATTGGCGAGTCCCATAATTCAAATTCTTGGATCCAGTCAGATCCAAATAAATTTGATGTGTTCCTAAGAACGAATACTTTTAGCTTTTTTGTCTTTCTTTTTAGTGAAACATTAATAATTAATTCACCCTCAAAATGTATCTTTTCACCAGTTACCGATCTTGCGATTTTATTCGTCTTCATCATCGTGGGCTTACCTAATTTCTTCCACGTGTGAACATTTATAATCGATATATCCGACCCTGAATCGAGTTGCAGATTTACTTCTCTATTTCTGATTCTCACTGTAACATATTTCCTTATGTTCTCTGTTGGTGAAGGGTCCCTTTTTGCAGTTTTTATGTAGTTCTTTTTTCCTACTTTTGCTCTGCAATATGAGACCTTGTGCCCTGCTCGTTTGCATAGGTCACACGTTATTTTCTTATGGTACCAACATGCATTGTACCCATGAGGTCCTCCACATTTACTACAAGGGGTCCTAGGCTTTTGTCTATCCTGATAATTTTGTGAAGGGTTCTTTTTGCCTCTTGGTTGGTAATAGCTGGCGGGTGAGTGTCCTTTATTTTTGGGGCGTATCTTTTTAATGTGAGCGATACTTGCTTCCTCTATGTTTCGGGAATCTTGTTTCACTGCCACGAACCGTTGACAATCTTCAGCCAGTTTCTGAAGCGTTAAATTAGGTTCTAATTCCAGTTTATTTAGAGCACGACGTCTTATATCGGCGTCTTTTGTGGCTATCAAACCTTGTGTGAATATTAGGCATCTAAAATTATCTGCCGTTAATGATGACAACTTGAAGTCATCACAGTTTTTATTAACTATAGACGCAAAAGTCGTATAATCCTGATTTTCCTTATGTGTAATATTCATACATTTCCATCTTTTATGGAAAAGGCTTGTCTTTGGACAGTATAACTCCATTGACAGTTTGACTGCCTCGTCAAACGACAATTCGTTGGTTTTTCTTGGCAAAATATAATCCACGAATTTGTTATGTTCGGATGCACCCAACTTCCGTAGTAATAAACGAACCTTCTTTTGATCCGTCCATCAACCACAATCAATCTTGAATAAGTCTTCAAATCTTCAAACGTTAGGTCTTCCTCAGGAGCATAGCGAAATGTATCAATGGCTGACCAGATCGCATTTTGCGTACTGTTTTCCTGTCCGTTGTCCTTATTCATTAAAACTTGCGTTAACAAATCCATTTTTTTATCTGATTGGTTTTGATGCTCTAAATGTAATTTTTTAAATTCCAATATTTGTTCGTTCATTTCTTTCTTTTCTTCGGCGGCGTATTTCATCATTTCTTTCTTTTCTCTTCCCTGTTTTTCCTCGAAGTATTTCATTAAACTTAACTGCTTCTCGTCATTTTGTTTCTGTACTATCAATTGTTCTTCTCGAAACCTTTTTTCAAGTTCTAATTGTTGATTTTGTTGAAGTTTTATAATTTTCAAAATCTGTTTTGAAAAATCCTCCATTTTTTTTATGACAAAAAAACGTTTTCAGAAACAAACCAATTCTTTTTCTATAGTACCAACTCTACAAAAAAAACTTTTACAATTTTTGTATCTGGTTATATTGACGAGTATTTCCTTAATTTATTTTTTCCTTGTGTGGCAATTTTCCACTAGAAAATAATTCAGCGTTTGTGTTTATACAGAAAAAAGTTTGACCTTTTTTTTTTCTTCAATTTTCTTTTCATAACGTGTAAGTATTTAGTTCAAATCCTTGTTGAACGTACACTTTTTTTTTTCTTTTACAAAGAATTAGTTTTTTTTTGTGAAAAAAAAACGAGTTCATAGCATTTATTTAAATATTGGCTATAATTTCCGCTTTAAGTGCGTAACAGAATATCATATTTTCTCATTAACACAAAGTGTTATGCCGTACCTGCTTGTCGAAAGTGTTTTTTTTTCAACGTGCCAGTCAGTCAGAGAAAAATTTATTTTAATCGGAAAAATCCGACGTAACTTTTTAATTTTGCGAATACTCGCTTTAGCCAAAATAAAATATACTATCATTTACATGCTGTATTTTCGTAATTTTTTTTTTCAATGCTAATGCCTTTTTAAGACAATCTTTTTAGAACGAACAAATTCTTTTTTTTTTTTGTACTTACTGAAACTTTGAGTCGTTTTTTTTTCAGTTGTCGTAAATCCACGCCATTTATGAGTTCCGTTTTAACTCGTAGTTTAGGCTTCTTGTGGCTTTTTTATTTTCAACAGCAAGATAAGACTTTTTTTTACGACGTCTTTTGTTGTTTGACTTTTTTTTTTTTCAAGTAAATCCTTGCCCGAATCTTCGTTATTCAGTTTTTTTTTGTCGAATGATCCCGTAACCTTCTTGAGTAATCCTGGTAGCCAGTTTGTCGTGACTGGTATAAAATCAAAATCCTCACGTTTGTTCTTTACTAATTTTCTCGTCGCCAGTGTTGTAGACCCGTGCTAGGGGTCACAAAGATAACAACCACAAATTGTGATGGGTTAAAATATACAATGTATTTATTCATAGCAATACAGTAACGCCACTAAATGTGGTAGGAGATGACCGGATTCCTACCATGCGGTAAAACATGAATAGGAATGTCCTTTATTTAACACCTACCCACTATAGGAGTATGTGACACAAGGTCGGAAAGTGGGATTTGAAAAGCCAGCGCCCAAGAAGGTGGGCGCTCTAGCCATTAAAAATTGCCTGGGCAGCCCCGTCGGCATTCCCCGGTAGGGGCGCCTCAGGCAGTAAGCTATAAACTTACTCCTCCCCAAAGAGAAGAGGCAAAGCCTGGGAGGGTGGACCTCCTAGAACTGCACAGGACAGACCGATAGACCGGCGGAATCATGCCCCGAAGGCCAAGACAACACCGGTCTATAGGGTGTAGTATCCATCGGAACAGATACCACACGTGGTACGAGGACTCTCACATGATAGGAATGTCCTCTATTTAACACCTACCCACTATAGGAGTATGTGACACAAGGTCGGAAAGTGGGATTTGAAAAGCCAGCGCCCGAGAAGGGGAGCGCTTTAGCCATTAAAAATTGCCTGGGCAGCCCCGTCGGCATTCCCCGGTAGGGGCGCCTCAGGCAGTAAGCTATAAACTTACTCCTCCCCAAAGAGGAGAGGCAAAGCCTGGGAGGGTGGACCTCCTAGAACTGCACAGGACAGACCCATAGACCGGCGGAATCATGCCCCGAAGGCCAAGACAACACCGGTCTATAGGGTGTAGTATCCATCGGAACAGATACCACACGTGGTACGAGGACTCTCACATGAATAGGAATGTCCTCTGTTTGAGTCTTTGCAACCATGGTATTTATTATAGATGGTTGCTTCCATTAGTTCTTCAATAGGGGTGATTTGTACCCCACAACACCCCCCTCCCGAGCTTTTCATTCCCGTGGAATGATCGTATAGCTCTTTTTTCTGGGATTGATCTCTATGGGATCGATCCTTTTTCTTTTTCTGGAAGACCGGCGTTGTCCGGCTGCTTGTGGTGTTACCAGGTCGAACGTGTCATATATATGGTCCATTACTTCTTCTTGTTCAACGGGAGGTTTTCTCTCGTCATCAGTGACACGTTTCTGAATTTGGTTCAAATGCTTCTTGTGAGTAAATTTTGGACCTTCGATTATGTAAACCATCCGCCCGATCCTCTGCTTGACCTTTCCTAGTTCCCACATCATACTATTATTTTTGTGTACCTGGAAAAATACCTTTTCCCCAGGTGAATACCTCTTTTTAGGAACTGTAGTATTCGGTGGTTTTACCTGTTTAGGCAAAAGTTTCTCGAAGACCGGCCTAATTTTCCTCGCAAACATTAACTCTGCCGGCGACATCTTTGATGGAGCGCTTTCATTTGGTGTAATTCGGTACACCTGTAAAAACTGTTGTAACGCCTTTCCTGAGGGCGTTCCTTTAGCTTTTTTCAGGGCTCTTTTTAGCGTGTCCAGGAACCTGTATACGGTATTTCAAAATATTATGTTGTATTAACATAATTAAATAAGCGTAGACTGTTTTGATGTAAATATAGTTAGGCTAGGTGAAGAAAACTTTCGCATTTATTCATTTAGATATGAAACATCATATTTCCGACTAAAGAGTTCAAAGAATTTAGTGTACATTGCAATTATTAACTTTCTCTAGCACATTTCAGACAATAATTATTTCGACCTTTTGGCCTTCTTAAGTGTGGAGATGAAACTAAAAATTCACACAAAGCATTGCAGGATTTGGGTGTGCCACCGGTCAGACAGAGGATGGGGGGTGAAAGAGAGGACAATGAAAGGAGAGGTGGGAGCGTGGTGGAGAGGAAGGTAGTATGGAGGAGACCTAGGTGAAAGGGTGTTGGTGGTTGAGCAAATCAAAAATGTATTTCAAGAGTCACTCAGTTCAATGTTGCAAGTGCAACGTGTCATTTGCTGTTTTACAAATGTTAGAAAATAAAAAAATGAAAACTGAATAAAACATGCAACACATGAACTTAGGAAACGACTTTCAATTCATGTTCATGAACTCGTCTTTTTGTGTGGTGCATTCTTTAAGAGATGGACGCATGTTTCTCTATGTGTGTGTCAATTAGAGAGACAGAAAGAGAGAGAGACAGAGAGAGAGAGAGGAAGAGAGAGAGAAAGTATGGATGTTAGAAATAAAAATGAGAGAAATGAAAAGAGAGAAAAAAGGGAGAGAGAAACAGAGAAAGAGAGAGAGATAGACAGAAAGAGAAAGGAGATATGGATGTAAGAAATAAAGGGGAGAAAGAGGAGAGAAGATAAAGAAAGGGAGAGAGAAAGAGAGAGTAAGAGCGAGAAGAAAGGGGGGGATTTCCTGGCATTCATTAGTTTTTTTTGTGTCAGTCATAGAGAGGAGGGAGGAGGAGAGATAGACAGACAGAGGCAGAGGCAGGGAGAGAAAGGAGATATGGATGTTAGAGATAAAGAGGTGCGGGAAGAGAGAGGATGGAGAGAGGGGGAAAGAAGGGGAGAGAGACAGGCAAATATATAGAGATAAGCAGAGGCAGAGAGAGAGAGAGAGAGACAGTAGATATTGATGTATGAGATAACAGAAAGAGTGAGAAGAAGAAAGAAGAGAGAGGGTGAGAAAGGGGGAAAGTAAGAGTGTGAGAGAGATAGAGAAAGAGAAAGAGAGAGAAAAGGGGAGAGAGGATAGCACAGAAAGAAAGAGAGAGAGAAAGAAATAAAGAGAGAGAAATATAGAGAGAAAGAAAGATAGAGAAGAGAGAGAAAGAAAGAGAAAGGAAAAGGGAATAGAGAGAAAGAAAGAGGGAGAGAACGAGAGAAGGTGAGAGAAAGAAAGAGAGAAAGAGAGAGAGAGGAAGAAAGAGAAAGAAAAAGAAAGAGAAAGAAAGAGAAAGAGAGAGAAAGAAATAGAGAGAAAGAGAGAGAATGAGAGAAAGAGAGAGAGACAGAGAGAAAGAGAGAGAGAGAAAGAGAGAGAGAAAGAAATAGAGAGAAAGAGAGAGAATGAGAGAGGGTGGGAGAAAGAAAGTGAGAAAGAGAGAGAGAGGAAGAAAGAGAGAAAGAGAAAGAGAGGAAGAGATAGATAGATAGATAGATAGATAGAAAGAGAGAGAGAGAGAGAGAAAGAGAGAGAGAGAGAGAGAGAGGGGGAAGTGATTTCTTGATATTCACCAGTTGTATTTCTGTTTTGTATTAACTTAAAACAACAGAAAGAAAAAAGCAAATATTCGAAGACACCGGAATCGACTGCGTGTTTTAATTCCTGTCTCCATGTTTGCAGGCGTTGAAACAAATGTTAATTTCAATAAAATGAATTAAAAAAAAAAGAAGAAATTGCAGAATCTTTTTGAAATGTCCCGCAGACAGTCTTTGTTTGTTGGGTAATTGTCGAAAAGTCACTCGATAATGATGTTAATACTTTTTCTCTATTATCGCATTAAAATCCAAATCTTAAGCTTGTTCTCTTTTTTCGAATTTGCTTCTTTTGTTTTTATTTTTCGTGCGTCTTTGCATCTTCATGGGAGGTGGTGTCCGTCCGTCCGTCTGTCAGTCGGTCGGTCGGTTAAGTTTGTACAAGAAGGAAAGACAATTATCATCATTAACGGGGATGAATGTAAATCTACATTTAAAGGAGTTGTTCAACCCAACGCCTAGTCACGGCCCCCACTTTTGTTGCTTTCCTCACAACAGAAGCATAGCAGCATGCCCTGTCCGTGTTTCTGCTCCCTGCAACAGCCTACCAAAGGCTGGATCTGTGTGCCTCTCCAAGCAAAGGGGGCGGCACAGAAGAAATTCAAAATATATCTGATTATAAGTTAAGCCACACAGAAATTGTCTTTTGTTTTAAATAAAACAAGTGCATCATTAAACGGGGAATCATGCTGAGACCAACCTACTTGTGAAAAGTAATGTTCCTAGATTGTCTCCTGATATGCCCTTTTGAGTGGACACTGGCTGGTCACTGTCTCTAGTGGATATCTTGTATGTTCGATTTCAGGGTGGTCGAATGGGGATGGGCTGACCAGATGATAGTGACTGAGAGAGGGACCGGACATCTGGGATTTCCGGTCAAAAGTGCTTATATTCCAGCCTATGGGCAGGTGAAGAGCAGTGAGAGCCTGCGTCAGGCAGTCAGTTAGAGTTGGACGTCTGAGAGCAAGTTGGTTTTTGGTGGCTCTCGATGACAGAGGGTCTGTTTGTGTCGGGTTGGACTTATGTTTTGATTTGGCCGGGTTAAGAATTCAGATTGACAAGTCTGTTATTCAACCTAAAAAAACGAGTATCATTGTGACCTCCAAAAAATAAACCTCTATTAATTGTTTTTAAACTGGAGTTGTGGTTTTATTTGAAGGGAGAATTTCTTTCATTGCAGCATTGACTAAATCGAGCAATAACTTTGGACCGTCACAACGAGCGGGACGATCACGGGCTGTGCAGTGGACACACACATGCATGTTCATAGCTTATCAAAACAAGCGCTTTCCTCGGATCTGTTTATCTCGAGTTGCCCTGGGTTGGCAGTGTGTGTATGTGTGTACGTGTGTGTGCACATGTGTGTGTGTGTGACTGTTTTTCTCACGAGATAATTTCTTCAGGTAATTTCTTGAACAGTAGAATAGTCCAACCATTTTTTACCAGCAATCTTAGCAACTTTAGCAACTCACAGCTTTTGGACATGCGTACAAACAGACAGACGGATATCCTTTATATATAAGGATGACATCTTACCCAGTATAGAATGGTCACTTCAGTTTTTTTAAGAATACAATTTAGGGATTTTCGCTTAAATGCTGAAGTTGATGTTCGCATTAACGAAAGTGGGAGAACAGTCACGAGCACTTGTTACATGACAAAGTGCTCGCACGACAGCTAATGTCGACAAAACTTAAGAAAACACACAGGAAAGGGGGAAAAAACATACAATTATGGTGCGCGCGGTCACGTCCTTATGTGAATCGCCCATGATTAATGTTTTTGTTTTCAATCCCATAATAAAATTAGTTTTAAGATGAAAAATATTTTTTAAATTAAAAATTAAAAGTATGAAAAAAATAAAAAAATTTTAATTAAAAATTAAAATTAGAAACAAAATATAAAAATTATTTTTAAAAATTAAAATTTTTTTTAAAAAGATAATAAAAACAAAAATCATGATGATGATGATGATCATCATCATCAGCGGCAGCATCATCATCATCATCGTTTTAACGTCCGTTTTACATGCTGGCATGCGTTTGACAGCTGTAAGAAATTGACATCCAAACTAACCTATCTCTGGCCAGGTTTTTATTTATCCCTCTTTCTCACAAGTTCATTCTTATCACTTCCTCTCATGTTTTTCTTGGCTTCCCCCTGTGAACTGGACCTGCTACCTTAACTGTTCTACATCTACTGACCCAAGAACTCTCATCCATTTTTTCAACATAGCTATACCATCAAAGTCTTGCACACATCTCCCTATACCGTCTAGATTTAATGTTTCTCTGGAGTCATCAGAACTAAGCATGTCGTTAAGGTTCATATTACACATCCATTGTATCATTCTCATATCATTAACCTTCATGCAACGCATGTCCTCAACTCTCACTGAGTAGGATAGAAAAAAATGTATATATATATATATATATATTATATATACAGGGATAAGCAAAGAGGGCGGACGTTTTTCAAATAATCACAAAATCGTTAATCGTCCGCCCTCTCTGTCCCACCCTGTATATATATATATATATATATATATATATATATATATATATATATATATATATATATATATATATATAGTTGTGTTATAGTGAAATACATTCCAGAAGGAAATCCGAATATGAGAGCTCAATGTAATAAACAAAGCAAGAATAAAATAAAATAAAGTAACACGGAATCACATAATCACCGGTGCAATAATTTATTTCAACCTTCCGGCATTGTCAAGCATCCAAGTGAGGTGATTACATTTTTGCAAATGAGAAAAGAGAAATTCACACTCACCAATTCAATATACATATAGAGAGAGTGACAACATATCTAATACATATCTTGAGAGAGGGGGAAATGGGTTATTTAAGACTTAAATTGAAGTGGAAGAGATATATAATTTTAGAGAGGGGATTGCACGATTTATAACGGAAAACAATACAGAGAGGGGGAAAGAGAGCAATATATATATATAGAGAGGGGGGGAAAGTTTTAGATTTACCAAGGACGGTGTGTAGGGAGCAGGGAAGGTAGTCAAGGTATCTCAATAAAGAAGTCAACCTGTCCATGTACCCCACCAATATATATATATATATATATATATATATATATATATATATATATATATATATAAACCAAGTTTTTTACTCAAGAGTCCGGCCTTTACCGGGACGACAGACTATGTCTCTCCTGCAACAAAAACGGTCAAGACCTCGACAGATTTAGAAAGCATCTGACAGTGTTCCTTAAAGAGCTAGGATTCAAGATCATCATTAATACAAATCTCACGAGCATGGACTTCTTAACCTTAACCCTTACCCTAACCCTAACATTAGATAAAATAACACTAAATAACGTGTAAACAAATTTCAAGACGAGACTGTGATTCGAACGCACAAGATGTTAAGCATCTTACTAAATATATCACTCTTTCAACTACTATATATACTCGCTCAGACAACAGGCGTGTTTTGCAATTTACATAATTCATTTCTTCTAAACTTCTAATAAATTCATATTTACAAATATACACTTATAACTGCTATTCTCAAATACACGTATGTATTTACAATATTTTTCGATAAAGTAATATTTATGAAAATTATTCGTAAAATTACTTATAGACATTTTATTCAGAAACGAGCCTGTTTTTAAACCATACTTGGAATGGCAAATTCTGTATCAATTGCTAACTCGTCCTTCCGGAAATAACGATGGGTGGGGGTTCACGTAAATTAATGTTTCAAAATTGTTATCTCATTCTTCCGGAAATGACGTCATTGTGAGAGGATTTTTTCACATTATTATTCTTTATTTTCATTACGTTAAGACACGGTGTTAAGCAACGCATATCCCGGCCATTACTAAATGGGTGACCATTTTGGAAGAATAACAAAACTGGTTCTTTGATATGACGTAGGCGCCTCTAATAGACACACACCTAACAACTCCACTAGACTGTACCATAAACCCACTGAACAGCCCAGGTATGTCAACACCTAATCCTGCCACCCTTTAATCTTAAAAACCTTATACCTTATAAGCAAGAGAATCTTCCACCTATCATCCAACTCCGAGATTTTCTGACAAGCCGTCCATGAAAGCAGTTATAAAGAAACAATTGCTTACAGACAAACCCAATCTACCAGACAACACAGACACAATAGGAAAAGAAACATTATCTGGTTCACTCCTCCTCTATTTCCGGGAATATTCTATATTGGATACGTTAATACTATAATATGTTAGGCTATATAAAAAGGTGAATTTGTAAAATATTTATATTTTATAAAATTTCCATTTATAAAAAAAACTATTGCACTATTTAAAAGATATTTTCAAAATAAACTATTTAAATATATTTTCAAAATAAAAAGACATTCTAATTATAAAATAAAGTGAATTTTTATTGATTTAAATTTTGTTAAATTTCCATTTATAAAAAAACTATTACGCTATTTAAAAAATATTTTCAAAATAAACTATTCAAAAAATATTTTCATAATAAACTATTTAAAAAATATTTTCAAAATAAACTATTAAAAAAATATTTTCATAATCAACTATTAAAAAATATTTTAATAATAAACTATTAAAAAAATATTTTCAAAATAAACTATTAAAAAAATATTTTCAAAATAAACTATTAAAAAAATATTTTCATAATAAACTATTAAAAAAATATTTTCATAATAAACTATTAAAAAAATATTTTCATAATAAACTATTAAAAAAAAATTTTCATAATAAACTATTAAAAAAATATTTTCATAATAAACTATTAAAAAAATATTTTCAAAATAAACTATTAAAAAAATATTTTCAAAATAAACTATTAAAAAAATATTTTCAAAATAAACTATTAAAATAATATTTTCATAATAAACTATTAAAAAAATATTTTCAAAATAAACTATTCATAAAATATTTTTAAAAACATTCAAATTATAAAAAAAAGTTTGATTTGATTATTTGTTAAAAAAATGTCTTCAAATTAAAAAAAAAGTACAATTATAAAAAAGAGTTTGATTTTATTATGTGTTAATAATTATACAAATTGCTAAAAACAAATTATTAGTTGCCAAAAATAACAAAAAAAAACATCCGGCCTAAAATATAATGAGGAACTGTTTTTGGATAAACACCGGTCGGTTGTCAATTTTCTGATTTAAAAAACCATGACCAAGTGAATATTTTCTATTTTACCATTGCCATTTTAGTTGGAGTTTGCTTTTCAAAAAGGATTAATCAGTTGATACTTGTTGGCTAAGTTTATTTGACCAATTAAACTCGATGGAGATCAGGTTATTTCTTTTTTAAATTTCTAAAGTTATTGATTAAGGAAAAAATTTCAGAAACTTGAAATACTGAAGATTTGATTAATTTCTCCTCCGTGAATAACAGGAAATAATTTTGATTAGAAAGTTGCATTTGACAGATAGCGATCAATATCTCAATATTTAATGACGTTTATTAAAATAACCAGAAAGGAAATACAAGTTAGTTTCTTTTTTTTTTTATAAAGTTTTCAAAATCATTTTTCTTTTGATTATCAAAAATAAAATTAATTAAAAGTCAAAACACCGGAATATTGTAGCGTAAAAAAGAAATAACATAAAAACTAAATAACTTAATTTAAAAGCATGGTTTATGCAAACAAATACACATACACCCATTTATTAAAAAAAATCCCCACATAACCCTAAACTTCCTCCATAGACTAAAAAGGAGAACTTATTAAAGACATTTATTGTTACTATTAATCATATTCAAGTGATCTCCCCTGAAGTATACTAACCAACAAAAGAATGCACTCTCCACGTCTAGAAACCATAAATATCATGAAAGTAAATAACATTAAAAAAATATCTTAATTTAAAAAGCATGAGTTATGCAAACACACGCTCACATACACCAACTTCTTAAAAAACATATCCTCTCCCATAACCCTAAACTTCCTCCATAGACTAAAAAGGAGAACTTATTAAAAACATAAATCAACAAAACAATTGAAAGCAAATTTAGAAGAAAGTAATACATGTGACATTTATTGTTACTATTAATCATATTCAAATTATCTCCCCTGAAGTATACTAACCAACGAAGAATGCACTCTCCACTTCTAGAAACCAAAATATATCTGGTGATACCAGATCAGGCTGCCCTGTGGCTCCCTGAGACGAAATTCACCTACATTGACGTTTTTTTTGTTTTTTTTTTTGTTTTTTTTTTGTAAAACTTAATTATGTTCTACAAAACCAAAACCAAAAACAACTCCCCTTTTTTATTTTTATTTTTCCTACCCTACTCCCGGTCCTGGATATGACCTTAAACTACATCCGATGGTGAGATCCGGCTTACGGACTTTGGGGAATGTGGAGCCTCCTCTTAATTACCATTGCTCCCAGGTCCACCCTGACCCGGAGTGGTAGTACCTGTTAGGGTCCCAACTATGGGTTAAATAGAAACAGATATTAAAAGGGGAAAGAAACAAAAAAGAGAAGAAAACAAGACCAGATTCAGCATTAAATAACCCAAAAAGGGTTGATATGCCGTAAAACAAAACTACCAAACCAAAAACCATGATTAAACATTTGAAGATATAAAGAACTTGAAGCATAAAAACTTTCACTATAATGACCAGATTCGGCATTAAATAACCCAAAAAGGGTTGATATGCCGTAAAACAAAACTACCAAACCAAAAACCATGATTAAACATTTGAAGATATAAAGAACTTGAAGCATAAAAACTTTCACTATAATGACCAGATTCGGCATTAAATAACCCAAAAAGGGTTGATATGCCGTAAAACAAAACTACCAAACCAAAAACCATGATTAAACATTTGAAGATATAAAGAACTTGAAGCATAAAAACTTTCACCAAAATGACCAGATTCGGCATTAAATAACCCAAAAAGGGTTGATATGCCGTAAAACAAAACTACCAAACCAAAAACCATGATTAAACATTTGAAGATATAAAGAACTTGAAGCATAAAAACTTTCACTATAATGACCAGATTCGGCATTAAATAACCCAAAAAGGGTTGATATGCCGTAAAACAAAACTACCAAACCAAACCAAAATATATAAAAGAAAATAACATAAAAAATATCTTAATTTAAAAAGCATGGTTTATGAAAACACATGCATACATACACCTATTTATTAAAAGAACACCCCTGTACACGAAAAAGGAGAACTTATATTAAAAGCATGAATTAATGAAACAATTAAGAGCCAATTTAGTAGAAAGCAACATGTGACATTTATCTGTATTAATTAGATTCAAGTTATCTCCCCTGAAGTATACTAGCCAACGATAAAATGTACTCGCTACTACCAGAAAACAAAAAATATAATATGAGAAAATAACATTTTAAAAAATAAATAACTAATTAAACACTTGGTAAAATATCAAACACAGGTATGCATACACACATTTATTAAATGAAAACTCTCCACCATACAGGAAAAAAGAAGAACGTATATTAAAAGCATGAATTAATGAAACAATTAAGAGCCAATTTAGTAGAAAGCAACATGTGACATTTATCTGTATTAATTACATTCAAGTTATCTCCCCTGAAATATACTAGCCAACGATAGAATGTACTCGCTACTAGCAGAAAACAAAAAAATATAATATGAGAAAATAACATTTAAAAAAATAAATAACTAATTAAACACTTGGTAAAATATCAAACACAGGTATGCATACACACAATTATTAAATGAAACCCCTCCACCATACAGAAAAAAGGGAGAACTTATATTAAAAGCATGAATTAATGAAACTCTTGAGAGCCAATTTGGTAGAAAGCACACATGTGGCGGTTATTATTAATCCTATTCTAGCCAACGAGAAAATGCATTTTTCTACTATCAGAAATCAAAAAATAAGATTACACCCCACGTGAGAGATTTAGAAACTGGATTCAGTATCTTTGCCGACTGGATTTCAAGCTAGTGTCAGACAGCTTTTAGAAATTGACTTCCAAACCCACCTATCTCTATCTAAGTTTTTTTATTTATCCCTCTTTCTCTCAAATTCACCTTTATTGCTTCCTTCCATGTTTTCATTGGCCTTTCCCTGCAAACTGATCTTGATATCTCAACTGTTCTACATCCACTAACCCAAGCAATCTCATCTATTCTTTGAATGTGACCAAACCAACAAAGTCTCCTGTTCTGCACACATCGATTTCTTTAACAAGCCCCCCCCCAGCTTTTCTTTTATATATATATATATTAAATAAAGTACAAAAGAAAAAAGGAATTTAGGGCATGAAAGTCTGTGGAGCAATTGGTGAGCGTGTTTGGCTGTTAACACGAAGGTCGGTGGTTCAATCCTACTCAGGGACGATTTACTTCATATTTTATGAGAATAATTTATTAAAGAATAGAGAAAAATATTTTTACTTATACTAATGAGTCACCACTAACCAAGGCCAAAAGCCACTCGAGGATAAGGGTCAATGAGATTTTCAGTTGGATGGTGAACAATACTATGAGAAGATTGAACACGATGGACAAAATTTGATTACTTAAGAGGACGGCTTGACAAGCATTTGTTGACATTGAACCTTAAGACGACTATGTTGTAATCAGTAGGGAATCACTCCAGATATAAAATGGAAGACATATATCCAGTCTGTTGTTAAGATCGCTGGGAAAATGGTTGGATCATTCTACTGCTCCAGAAAGTATCTGACTTCAGATGCAATCCTCTAAAATGAACACTTTCGACCGGAAATCCCAGATGTCCGAGCCCCCTCTCAGTCACTCTCAGCTTGCCAGCCCATCCTCATTCGAACACCCTGAAATCGACCACAAAGGATAATGCCTAGCCTTATCCATGAATATCAAAGGCACAACCCCAAGGGGGTCCCAACCATCACTACTGGCAAAAACTGAAGTGGTCCATAACCACAGCAGGGAACTCCTTATCTCAAAAACTTTACTTTCTGAAGTGGACAAACTTCCAGATCAGAAAGATTTCCAATCTTCTGTGTTGTCTCTCCTCTCTTTGTTAAATATTGATCACTTGCAGCAAGTCTGTCATTCGCATGCACCACAAATATGCAACACCATACATGCAACACCAAACATGCAACACCAAACATGCAACAACAAACATGTAACACCCAACATGAAACACCAAACATGCAAGACCAAACATGATTGACCAAACACACAACACCAAACATGCAACACCAAACATGCAACACAAAACATGCAACACCAAACATGCAACACCATACATGCAACACCAAACACGCAACACCAAACACGCAAGACTAAACAGTCAACACCAAACATGCAACACCAAACATGCAACATAAAACATGCAACACCCAACATGCAACACCAAACATGCAACACTAAACATGCAACACCAAACACGCAAGACCAAACACGCAAGACGAAACATGCAACACCAAACATGCAACACCAAACACGCAAGACCAAACATGCAACACCTAACATGCAACACAAAACATGCAACACAAACATGCAACACTACACATGCAACACCAAACACGCATGACTAAACAGTCAACACCAAACATGCAACACAAAACATGCAACACCAAACATGCAACACAAAACATGCAACATCAAACATGCAACACAAAACATGCAACACCAAACATGCAACACCAAACACGCAAGACAAAACATGCAACACCAAACATGAAACACAAAACATGCAACACCAAACATGCAACACCAAACATGCAACACAAAACATGCAACACCAAACACGCAAGACCAAACATACAACACCAAACAGGCAACACAAAACATGCAACACCAAACATGCAATAAAAAACACGCAAGACCAAACATGCAACACCAAACATGCAACACCAAACATGCAACACCAAACACGCAATAAAAAACATGCAAGACCAAACAGGCAACACCAAACATGCAACACCAAACATGCAACACAAAACAGGCAACACCAAACATGCAACACCAAACAGGCAACACCAAACAGGCAACACCAAACATGCAAGACCAAACATACAACACCAAACATGCAACACATAACATGCAACACCAAACATGCAAGACCAAACACGCAAGACTAAACACGCAACCGCCTAGTGCATGTTTATAAAGCTTCTCAGATTGACATTCACTCCTGATCTAAAATGGAAGACTGCTCCAGAAAATACCTGACACCAGATGCAATCCTCTACCTATATAAGAGTCAGATACGTTCACAGATTGATACTGCTGCCACATCTGGGGAGGTGCCACACAAACCACTCTTTCCTGCCTTGACAGAATACAAAATAGACTTTGAAATCTAGTAAGAGTTGATCTCTTCGACAGGTATTTACCGACATTGGACTTGTAGACGACCATGTTGTTGTCTTGGTTTCGGCTGGCAATCATTTCTGTCTCATTAACCCTAGTCTTCGGGTGGTTCTTTGCCTTGATAGGTGGTGATCCAATAATAAAAATAACAAAACTCATCCTCGATCCTCACCTGATTGGATGCTCTTCCAATATGTGATCTACTGAATAGTTTACATTCCAATATGTGATCTACCCATTAACCTTAACACTTACCAACTAACCCTAATCCTAGAGTTGGGGTTAGGGTTAATGGGTATATCACATATTTGATTAGAAACCATTCGATAGATCACAACCCTAACCCTAACTAATTAATCCTAACCCTTACTCTAACAACTCGGTAGATCACAGATTGAAAGAGCACCACTGATTGTTTAGCAAGGAGGCATCAAGTACAATTTTTGAGTTTTTGGTATGATTCAACCGAGGATTGAACCGGGTGTCTCGGGCCCATTAGCGAACGATCTAACCATTACGTTAAACTATCTTAGAATTCTTTATGTCTACAGAAATGATTATCTAGATGCTATAATATAAATAATACATCAACTATCCTTCTCTTTGTCATACAAATCTTGGGGAAAAAAATGTTTTTAATGGGATGGGGTGTGAGAGAGAGGGGGGGCGCAACCTTGGATGAGAATGTCAGACAAGCTTGTCTTTGATCTAGCTCAAAGCCAGACATAAAAGTAGGCAATCTAATGTTGTAGTAGACACGTGACCAGGCTGAAAGCGATAATCAAAAGAGACCCTAAATCTGAGTTGACAACATCTCTGGCGAAATTAGCTCTATTTATTCTAAGGATGTCAGAGAGGTTTCATCTGCATTCAAGTCAGCCTCGGTGTGGCAAACGGAATTTCCTTGAACAGAGTTTCTTTCCAAGAACTTCCCATCTGTGGAACACATTACCACAGGACTGCTTCCCTGCAGACTCCAAGATGATAATGCTGATTAGGTTCTCTTCCAATATGTGATCTACCAAATGGTTTCTAATCCAATATGTGATCTACAGAGTTATTAGGGTTAGGGTAGGGTTAGGGTAGTAGTCAAGTAATAAAGGAGAGTAGAAAGTGGACCGTAGGGTTTACTTCCGGAAACCTCATAACTCTCGTTTCTCTTATTTTGTCCTTTAGTCTTCACATTCCATGAGTGATGTTTCTAACAAAGGGGGAGAATTGCTGTTCTCTGGGTCGGAAGCTATCCATATAACACTTATCGTTGGCTAGTTTTTGACCTTGAAGTGGTATTTTTTTTTTAGCTCCTTATATCAAGTGGCTTCATGCCTTGTCTGGGGCGATTTCCATAAAAAAAAACCCCCAAAAAAACTCCTTAGCTGCATGAAACTCTTTCATACGATTTGACGTCATATCTTAACCTCTTTCTTTTAAAGCCACCAGCCGCCAATGCATGGAGTATTATTGCCACATCTGGGCTGGTGCACCATCCACCAGTCTCTCCCTCTTAGACAAGGTCCAAAAAAGAGTCTCTAATCTAATAGGTCTCTCACTATCCACCAAGCTCCAGCTCCTGTCCGATCGCTGTAATGTTGCATCCTTGTGCTTGTTTTACAAGTATTTCAATCGAATGTGCTCCAATGAACTTGCTGCTCTAGTAAAAAGAAACAACTGTTAAAATTACAGATACCGATCAGAGAAAAACGACAAAGCTAGCCTGAAGATCAAAGTTAGTGGATGTTCCACTTTTGACTCCCTCCAGTGGGGCTGGGAAGCTGACTATATGTAAAGCTGAGAGTGCCAAGAGAATTTCGGCATTCTACCACAATAAAGTGTAAGCTATGAAAAACCTTTCTTGTTTCGACTTATCGTTTTAGCTGCAGGAGAAGGCGGCTGCAAACGTTTTCCGCATTTTGGGATCGCAAAAAGAACAGGGCATAAGCCACGCATTCACTTAAGATCAAACTCACAGCCTTTGAGTGGAATTAATTTTAGAATATATCTTAACCATGTGTCCAGGTGAAAGAATTTAAGAAAATATTAACTGCCACTAGATATTTATTTACTCCTCGCGGAGTTAGGCACAAGGCCAGTTTTATCTTACTCCCACAAGTAAGATGTGACCACAGCTTGGGTCGAGTAAGTGGGGTTAAAAGCCAGCGCTCGAGAGGTGAGCACTCTGGCCATTTAAAAATTGCCTGGGCAGCCCCGTCGGCATTCCCCGGTAGGGGCGCCTCAGACAGTAAGCAATAAACTTACTCCTCCCCAAAGAGGGGAGGCGAAGCCTGGGAGGGTGGACCTCCTAGAACTGCACAGGACAGGCGTGCAGTATCCATCGGAACAGATACTACACTTTGATCTTAGCCAAAAGGCCGACCACTAGATATTTAAAAAGAAAAATGGTGTGGGCCGCAGAATGAGAGCAGTCTCTTCCCCATCAAATAGTTCAGTATAGGATTCCGAAAAGGTCATTAAGTACGAGTGAAGGCCAGAGAGTACAACGGCCATAACATGGTGAACATAACAACCAAGATGATAATAACAGTCTAAATCATGTAAATGGGAACATCCGGATCGGATAGATTTTAACATAAAGTGAGTTTGTAAAGCCAGTTAAATATAAAAAGTAAAATGACAAAAATCCCAAGTTAGCTGTATCTTCTGTCTCTCTACCCCCCTCTCCACTCTCTTTCCCCCCTCACTCTCTCTCTCTTGCACTGTTTTCCTTTCTAAATAGTATTACTTGTTGGGGGATATTCCCTTTTATTTTGAATGCTCTATCCATTTGACAATGTATTGATTGTCAGAAAGAAGTTTAGCATTAACGAGGTGACGGACTATCGCTAAATTGATAAGATATTCAAAGATTAGACTGATGGGGCGATAATTCTGAGGGTCAGTTCCATCTCCAGAATTCTTGAAGACTGGTACCACAGAGGCAATTTTCCAGCGATCAGGGAAGCAAGATTCGGCAAGTCATTTGTTGTAGAGTTTGGAGAGGACAGCGGCCAGTTCAGCAGAGCATTTCTTTATTACTATTACTGGTATTAGATCAGGCCCACATGCTTTGGAGGTATCAAGGTTGTTTATGATGTCCCGGCCATGAGATGGGGTAATGTCCAGGTCATCAAGTATGGCTTCAATTCACAATGGGAATTTTGGGAGACAGTAGTTTGCGATGTCCAAAGTGGAGTTTTAAGACGAAATGCTGGGCAAGTAGTTCAGTTTCATTAGTTGCCATGCAAATGACATCATTGTGGTTGGATAGCAGAGGAATTTTTGATTGCCCATTGTTCACCAAAACTATTGTTGATTTTCCAGAAATCACGAGTACCTTGCTTCTCTGAGACTGAATGCGTTTTCTGGTCATCTCTGTATATCTTCTTTTTGCTTCAGCTATCACAGTCTTACATTTTTTCTTGACGCTATAAATGTCTGTCTATTCGTAGTTTACTTATGATGGCTGAATTGTCGGAATGCTTGCTGCCTCTGAGCAATAACAGCTGCACAGTTCGAGGTGAACCATTGTGGAGAGTGGGGCTTGCTGTTGAATTTTCGCATGGGGACATGTGTTTCAATGCCTGCATTGACCGATTCTAATCAGCAGTGAGAGATAAAAGTTTCACTCCATGGGGCATTACTGATGTGATCTATGATGGAATCAAAATCAGCCTGCTTGTAGTATCTCGTCGTTTTCAGCAACTGCTCATCAGCTTTTGGGCAAGATTTTAGGGTGATATCAATCATTACCACAAGGTGATGTGCATTCTCAAGCGCACTATGGGCATTTGCCACACAAGCCTCAGCAGTGACGTCAAGAACAGGTCAAGAAGTGAGGCTTGCTAGTCCACACGATCAGGGAGGCGGGTCGGGAAAGTGACAGTCTGCAAGAGGGGGTGCACTATCAAGAAACTATATGTGGAGTTACCAGCTGCATATGGAGAATCCAAGTCAGACACGGTGATGTGATTAAAATCCTCAAATACATGTATTTAGGCACTCGAGTCAAAGAGTGCTGTATCTCTGCTTTCAGAGACAAAGTTAAGCAGGGCACAGTCCTGGGTCGAAGGAAAACGGTATAAGAAATATAAGTAACTAACGCTGTGCTGTAAGGTTAATATAAAGCATATGTAGGCTTGTTCATCTGATTCTAGCCTATGTTCTCTAGTCATGCGGAGGGTGTTCCGAACATAAACTCCTAGCTCATGCATGTTTTTCAGAGTCTTTATGGTAGAGTGGGAGGTATTCAGTCATGTCAAAATGGTGTGAGGAGATTGAGGATTGTAGGTTTGTTTCACTTAGTGCTAGGATATCCGGGGAATTTACTAGAAGAAAGGTTTCTACGTCATTGATGTTGATTCTAAGCCCCCGGATATTATAAATAAAAAGTTCTGTTTAAGATTCCAGGAGGTTATCAAGTACATCTAAAGATCAGAGAGTGCAACAAATCGAACAATGTACATGGCAACATTGTGATTGGATAGATTTTTACATAAAGTGAGTTTGGAGAGCCAATTAAAAATAAAAAGTAAAATGATAAAATCCCAAAATTGCCTCTTTCTGTTCACTATATATCCCGTCTCTCACCCTCTCTCTCTCTATCTACCCTCCTCTCTCTCTCTCTCTCTCTCTCTCTCTCTCTCTCTCTCTCTCTCTCTTTCTCTCTCTGTTTTCCTCTCCAAATATAGGTTAAATATTATTACTGCTTGTGTTGATATTCCCTTTTATTTATAATGATCTATCCACTTGACAATTTATCCTGGATTGGAAAGTTTATAACATACAAACACTGAGAAACTTCGTTACCAACTATGACTGAAGACACTTCCCTGGCCTTCAAATGGAGATTAAAGCGTAGTATCCGTTCTGTTCTCGGTCAGATGAGGAGAAATCCTTCTTGATTGGGGCAATTTTTATTTTCTCCCGTCCAGAGTGCCCCTTTTGGGGGAGCTGTATACCCCCACATAAAAAACTGACATTCTGTCTAACTTTGCTCTCGTGGGGAGCGGGGGCAAGTAGATAGGGACTGAAGGTCAGAGATAACAGCATGGAGCACATAGCAACCAAGATGATTGCTTCCCTGCGGGTTACAACATGGTGGTCTTCAAATCTAATGTCAATAGATTCCCCACACGTATTCGATCTTGGTCCATTCCATCAATCATTCCCAATGCTCTCATAATGTTCTTCATATCTAAACTGGCAATCATTCCATCTCATTAACTTTTATCCTAGAGTGGCTTTTGGCCTTAATAAGTGGTGACCCATTTAGCAGGAAAAGGTACTTGTCCAGATTAGGACCCAAACTAAAATCGACTTGGCGTCGGTAGTTTCCGGATGTTTACGCAGACGGGCGAAAAAATCCGAATGAAAAGTCGGTTGCTTTTTTTTTACACGTTTAGTGGTTAGGGTTAAGGTTAAGGTTAGAGTTAGGGTTAAGGTTAAGGTTAGGGTTATAAAATATTTTTTCTGCATGAAAAAGTTTGTTTTGGGTTATCGTTATGGTTCGTTAAAATTGATTATCGCTTTGATTAATTTTTATTTCCAATTAGTGAATTTCGCGATTCAATCAATTAAAACGTTAACTTGTCCTCTACTTATTTTCTCGCATTCTGATTGGATAAGCGCTTCGGCATTTTCCGTCTGTCTACTCGATTTTAGCTTGGGTCCTAATCTGGACAAGTACCCCAAAAAACAACAGTTCAAAGCATGTAAATGGCAAAATCTGGATTGTGTAATCACTAACATATTGGGTTGGCCAAAAAATTTGTTCGTTTTATGTAGTCCCGTCCAGACAACCAGGAAAATCCAAACATTTTTCAATAATGACTGAAAAGATAAAATGAAAACATCAAGGGGAGTTAACTCATTTTTTATAGAAAAATACAAAAAAATGTGGTCATTCTTTTAAAAAAAAATTTTTTTCCGTATAAGTTTAAAACATGGGTATACAAATTAAAATTAATAACTAAAATGGCTCCGCTGCATCCCGGGCAGCGCCGGGTAGATACAGCTACTAAAATTTCAATTGAAATGTTAGGCATCTATGTTATAAGTTTATAGCTCTTGTCTATTTGTTCACAAACTCATCTTAGAGTTTGGGAGATGGACCCCCATAATCATATATTGGGTTGACCAAATCCTGTATTTGGTGTAGCGAGTATGTTGACGTCAGTGTGTAATAAGCCTCTGAGCAGAGTAGTACTTACATTTTTGCTTGTATTTCAGGCCTTGAAATGGAAGAACAGGCAGAGCACTACCGGCATCTGATGCTTTTTTTTACTACAGAAAAAAGAAAAAATAGCTGCAGAAACGTGCATAAAGATATGCCATGTGTATGGGGAGAATGCTGTTATAGAAAGGATGTGCCAGAAATGGTTTGCTCGATTCCGAAAAGGAAACCGGATGAAGAATCATGTCACAAAACAAAGAAGAGAGGATTTGTTAAATAATAATTATTCAGTAATTGGCGAAAGGCAATGCTGGATAGAGAAAAATTAACATGGGCTCGTCGATCAATACTATTAAGAGTACTATCCATCCACTCACTTACTAACATTAAGCCATAGTTTCTTTGCCTTGACTGTGTAGTTCCCGTGATATTTATATCATAACAGTATGTCAAATATTTTGAAACATATGTACAATTTTAGCAGCATGTTGCATAAGTTAAGACGGTGGGTATTATACCTAATCGTGATAAGGACAACATAAATATTTTTGTTTTTATTTTTATTCACCCCACACAAGGCAGTGGCTACTGTGATGGGGTCAAGATTTATAGAACGTAATCTGGGTGTGGAGTTGGGCAACAAGATGTTTGTTCAGAGTACATTTAAATTTCTGTATTTGTTACTGTCAAGGAAACAGGGAGCAGTAAGAGAATTCCAAATGTAAGCAGTTCGAGAAAAGAAGCTTATAGAGTATAAAATATTCCTGCATTAAGGAACATCCACAGTGAAGAGAGGAGGAGTTTGCACCTACAAGTGCAGTAAGTTCATCGGAGCACATTCCGTGAAAGTACTTATAAAACAAACTTAGTATGCAACTTAGCGGTGATGCGACAGGGGCTGGATCGTGGCCAATAGTGCGAGTAATATTAGCTTAGAGACGTGATAAAGACAAAATAAATATTTTTATTTTTATTTTTATTTACCCCACTCTGGCCGGCCAAAGATGATCGACAGTGACCACGTTAAAGCCGTAGTTGAACAAGAGTGCCGTTTGACAACCAGACAAATCGCAGACATTCTTACTATTTCCAAATAAGGCATGGAAAATTAATTGCATAAACTCTGTTCTGTTTCTAAACTTGATGTTTGGGTTCTTCCTTCCTAAAAAAAAAAAAACGAACGAACTTTTTGGCCAACTCAATACTTATTACAAACAGCGAGCAACTTCCTATCACGATCAAATAAATCAACATTCAATTTGCTTTTCATTAAAACTTAATTAATTAATCGAATCCATCATGAAACCTACACTCGTTTCAGTTTGTGGTTATTGATTTTGAAACACTCATTGTTCGTATCTCGGCTACATGTCGATCTTTGAAAAAACCCGCGTTGTTTTAATCTTCTGAACTCCGTCAAATCCTTGGGCGGCTGTGCCATGACGCTTATCATATTCTCTAACATCCAATTACCATTCAATTCAGGACGCTTCCTGTTTTAAAATTTCACCAATCTATTCCACGATAAATTTTCATATCTGCTCTCACAATTGATCCAAAAGCTCCGGGATTTTCAAGATCTTCTTCTTCTTCTTCTTCTTCTTCCCGGTTGTTAAATGAATACAGATAACACGATCGTTCCGTGGATCCGAGGCAACTTCGGTACAGGGAAAGGAGAACGCAGATATAGCTTAATAATGAAAATTCTTCCATTGAAACAGAAAAAAAAAAACATAAATTAATCATGAAAAAAAAAAAAAAGAAGATATATATATATATATATTTCCTCTACTTAATTATCTGTCGCAAGCAAGGATATGGGGCATTGCCCGGATAGCAAATTCATAGATTTTTAAATCTATGCTAAACAAAAAGTGATCCGTTGGTTCAGCCATTGTGTTTGGGTTAACTTATTTCAACCTGATTTTGCAAAACCAGTTAAATATAATAGAATAAAATAACAAAATTAAAAATTAGCCTCTTTCTGTTCACTATATCTCTCCACCTCTCTTTCTCCCTGTCTCTCTCTCTTTCTCTCTTTATATCTCTCTCTTTTCCTTTCCAACTACCAGTAAAATAGTATTATTGCTTGTTGTGATATTTCATTTTGTTTATTTATTTATTTATTTATTTTTTTTTTATGGAAATCGCTCCAGACAAGGCACAGAGCCACTTGATATAAGGAGCTAAAAAGAAATACTACTTCAAGATCCTCTTCAAAAACATGATTTGTCCTCGTTTATATAGCAAGTCAAAGCATCCTAGCGCTGCCCCGTCAGAAACACTCCTCCTCCAACTAGTGTTCTCCTTCGCCGTCACTCACCTTCTCAGAGTTGAACGCAAGTTTGTTCCTCCAACTCGGGCGTACGTCTTCCGATGGATACTGCACGCCTGTCCTGTGCAGTTCTAGGAGGTCCACCCTCCCAGGCTTCGCCTCCCCTCTTTGGGGAGGAGTAAGTTTATTGCTTACTGTCTGAGGCGCCCCTACCGGGGAATGCCGACGGGGCTGCCCAGGCAATTTTTAAATGGCCAGAGTGCTCACCTCTCGAGCGCTGGCTTTTAACCCCACTTGCTCGACCCGATCTTGGGTCACATCTTACTTGTGGGAGTAAGATAAAACTGGCCTTGTGCCTAACTCCGCGAGGAGTAAATAAACATCCTCGCCGTTCAAGTTAACAGCTTCAGCTTCCAACGCATACCTGTCAAAATAGACGAATTGAAATATATATATATATATATATATATATATATATATATATATATATATATATATATATATATATTTTTTTTTAGAGGTAAAAGATGAGAATAAAGAACTGTAAAGATACAATATTTATTAAAACATCAAAAGTTCAGAGCAAGGAGCCTCTAAAATTAATTGCTCTATTAAATATATTGAGCTTTACACTATCACAATAGATTATTATTATTAAACGATAATTCAATTATCGTTATATAATTCAACATTCAAATATTATTATATATATATATATATATATATATATATATATATATTACTCTCGAATAAGTGCGCTCCATCTACGACTGAACTAAACATCTCTCTATTGGATTTACTTCATTCTTGAACTTTTTTCTAGGCTGCCTTCACAAAAACCCTTTTTTTCCATCTGTAAATCTCCTTTCATTGGACACCTCATCAACGGACATTTACCAACTGGACAGACCCCATATCTTTTCACATGCACATTCTCACTCTCCGCTAGTTAATATTTTTTCAAAGTTTGAATTTTGGCTTTTCCATTGCCAACTTATCTATCTATGTAATTCCTCTGATGATAAGATTTTAATCTTTGAAAAACCTTGGCTTAAATAAAGAATAATAAACATATTTTTTACCGAATATACCTTGCATTGAACAATCGAAGTTGAAATAAATTTGTCATTCGTACATGTTTATCCGTGTTCTTTCATCTATCTGTATATATATATATATATATATATATATATATATATATATATATATATATATATATATATATATATATATATATATATATATATATATATATATATTTATATATATATATATATATGTATGGGTATGTTCAAATGATTTTGTTGTAAATGAGAAATGACAGTTGAAAGACTTGCAGAAGACCGTGATAAGTGGCGGAATTTTGTTTTCAAGCATGTGGCGAAGCTCTTTTCAGTATGCAAATAAATGAAGTTATCTTAAGCATAGGCTTAATTCCCGATTTCAACGCCAGCTGAATAAATCTGTAAAAAAAAAAAAATGATAATAAAAATGCTTTTTAAACGTTTACTTTATTCAGGTAATCTTTTAATACCATCAAAAAATAATGCGAAAATAAAATTATCCTTCGCCAGTGTTCGCACTTATATTCATATCCATATAAAATAACGTCTGAATTGGTGAAGTTGAAAAAAAAAAAAAACAGAAATAAGAAAGAGAAAAAGAAAAAAAATCAAACTTAAAAGTTTGGAAAAAGAAAAAAGGAAGAAAAAACGTATAGATCGGTATAGAAAGAAGAGAAAACGAATTTCACTATGAAAATAGATTGAAGGTGGGGCTTTGCTATTTGCTTTCTCGATTCCCCTAAATACTTAAAATGGATTCGTCTGGCAGTTTTTTTTACTCACTAACTTTTGCTTGATGGAACGGGCCGGGGGGGGGGGGGGGGGAGAAATTCAGGGACATTACTCTTTATTATAGAGTGGAGGATCCCAATAAAATTTCCAAGAACTCCGACTGCAAAAAATATCTTTATACAGCCCCTCCCCCCTGTCTGCTGGCACCCTAGTTAACTGCTTAGTTTGCCATATGTCCTTAGAATGGAAGTTCTAACCAGCATTGGAATCGTTGGTGATGAAAGCAAAAAACTTTACACCCCCTCCCCTTCATCTTCTGATAAAATTGCCGACTATCCCTTGAGCCTGCTTGTAAGACTGGAAAGTAACAACAAAGGACTGTGACTCTCGAAGTGATTGTTACTTTATTTCGTTTTTTTTTTTATCTATATTAGTTTGTTTTTTTAATTATCAGGAGATTCAGCGATAACATGGATCAAAAGCAATTCATATCAAAACGAGGCTGGACGGATCAACAGCAATTCCTATAACAAAACGAGGCTGGACGGATCAAAGGCAATCCGTATCAAAACGAGGCTGAACAGGTCAAAAGCTAATATCTTAAGAGGCTAAAATAAACGAAATATCTCACAGTAAAGAGAATGAGAATTGCTAAATAAAGGTCTATTTGGAATAAATTAAACCGTTTTTACACTTCATGTGCATGTGCATGTGGCTGTTTGTCACATTTTATGATCGAAATAACTGCATATACAAGAATAACCTTGTGCATACACTCGCTATTTTTTCGACGGTCGAAACCATTTCAAGTGATTTACTTGATTTATGTGCATACTCCAAAGAACTTCGCCACATGCTTGAAAACAAAATTCTGTCATTTATCAAGTTCTTGGGCCAGTCTTTCAGCGGTATGCCAATCTCTTTGGTCAGCTCATCTCTTTGGTGATCGTCTTCTTGATCCTTTTTTTAATTAAATCCTCTTGATATAATTACTTTTCATAGCTGGAGTCTGGTAACCGAGAAACATGGCCAAACCACGTTAATCTCTTTTTGTTGAATAACAATGTTTATGGATCTATTAACCCCTAAATGCTTTATTTTTTATATTGGTTTGGAAAAATCTTATCACGTGACAAACGTTTCATAGGACTAATATAAAGTAGTATAAATGATTTTTGGGGAAAAAAAATTATTGAACAAAAATAACTGATGTTGCTAATGTGCAACAAATGGCATCAAATTTTACACGTATAACAGAACACTGCAATATATGAATCTAAATAATCATAATACACTAGAGAATCATAAAATAGATTTTTATTTGCTATTATAATGACCAGATTTAAAAGTTTAGGCTCTTAAATTAGACAAATGACACACGGACGACACTCGTCCGTGACACCGAAGATACTGATTACCTATTTAGCAGGTCGCAACATCATACTAATACCTACTCACATTTGCCAATAGGCTCGTTGCAGATGTGAAACAAGTTGCAGTTTGACATATTTTTGTTGAATATTATATTAAATAGGCATTTTGTTGGAATGTGTCATATTTGAAACAAGGGTAACATCTTAAATAAAGGGTTAATATTAAGCCCTTTTCTGATATCTGCATTTCTTTGTATATCTCGCAAAGTTACTCCAAGGACAGTTCTTAAACATTTCATTTCAAAGAGATTGAGCTCCTTCTCATGCTCTGCTAGTTTTATAATCTATATAATACTAAAAGTCTATTGATCTTGTATGTTTGCAATCAGCTTTCAGCTTTCCGGTTTTCAACATCCGGTTGCGCATGCGTATATAGCATCGTCTTCAATCTGTTATTCCAATTCCGTTATTCTCTATTATGATTAACGAACGCATGAAATTTTTCATTCTGGAAATTTTTATATCGCTTTTAATATAAACAATTTCATTTAATTTCATCAAATAGTTTTTTTTGTTTTCTTCACGGCTAAAAACATTCAACGGGAGGACTTCGTAAAGTCTGTCGCAGTTTCAAAAAAACTCCTCCCTTTTAAAAAACAAAAACAAACAAACAAAAAAACAACACTCATTATTAATATCAGCCATACTAGCGGTCGGTGAACGAAACCACCTCCCACTTTCCCTCTCATAGATTTTACCACTCCTACTCCCTCTGTTTTCGTTACGTACGCGAGAAAGCCTGCTGTACCCCCTTCCTTTCTCAAATCGCACTGGCCACATTATTAACATGTGGAGAGTGTTTTTTTATTATTCTGTACTTTCAACTAACAATTTCATTTAAAAGATGATATATCAAAATTTGAATTTAACTATAATAAGTATTATGGTACCTGTTCAGTGCATATTTACCTATAAGTATGGCCAACCACTTATAATTCAGTAACTGTAATTAAAAAAAAAACAATTATAATAAACAGAACGACTCATAGAAATCTATCTATATTCTTTTTTCATTTTAATATACTTTCATAGAAATGCTTCTGTTATGTAAAAAAACCCTATTTTCTTTATGCCACAAGTGTCACGCTCATACATGAATTCCATAGCTAATATAACAAACTGATCCAACGGGTCACGGGTGGTCTAGTAATGATATAAAAATATTTTGACTGCGTGCCACCTGACTGGATCAGACCACATGAAGAGCAGAGAATTTTATGAGAGGATTCAAAATAATTAATGAATGAACATCCATTCACTGGGGACGTCCGCAAATGCCAGAGAGCCTTCTACTCCAATAGCTTCTTTCTTCGTGTTGCCAGCCTCTGGAATTCTCTCCCTGCTCCCTGTTTTCTGACTGTATCGACATGCAGAAATTTAAAACTAATGTGAGCAAGCATCTCACTGCACATCTCCCAACTTAGGATGACCTCAAAAACTTACACCCTAATTCTCAGTAGCCCCTTACGTCTACAGTGGTGGCCTGCCTTGTTTGGGGTGAACTATGATAAAAAAAATAAAATGGATAGATTGTCGATTTAATGATGACGAATATCATGAGAGGATTCAAAATAATGAATGAATGAACAAAGTTTGATTACATATTTGGTTTAATGCCTGTTCTACATGCTGGCATGTGTTGGACGGCTTTTAAAAACTGACTTCCAAACTAACCTATCTTTGCCCAGCTCTATATTTATACCTCTTTCTCTCAAGTCCATTTGTATTACTTCGTTAAATGTTTTCATTGCACCCCCCTGTGAACTGGACCTGCTACCTTAACTGTCCTACATCTACTGACCCAAGAACTCTCATCCCATTCTTTCAATGTGGCCACATCATCGAAGTCTACTCTTCTGCACACATCTCCCTACACTCCAAATTTAATCTTCCTCTGAGGTCATCAGAACTCAGCCTGTCTTTAAGACTCACATTACACATCCATCGTATCATTCTCATATGATTTCTGTCTCTGCAACGCATGTCGCAATTCTCACTGGCCAGGTTTCACTACCGTACATCATCACACTGCATACATATCCCTGATAGACTCTTCCCTTGGTCGACAATGATAACACTCTGCTAGTTAGTAAAGGCAGACATTCCCTGAACTTATTCCATCCACTCTTGAAATCACACTCGCAGCTGCTCCACCCTGTGCTCCAATGGTATCACAAAGGTAATACGACTTCTCAGCAACATCAATAGTTTCGTCATCCAGATATACTTTCTGAGTTCTCATATATCTCCATTGTTTTATACTTCTTGCACACAAATGAGTTATTCTCTCTCAACTTACCAGTAATTCCACTGCACTTCTGATGTACCGAATGCTTGCAGGCACCACAAAAAATTCAATTGAACCCGACTCCCTTTCCCCAAACTGGTCAGGTAAAATTTCTCTTTTTACGAGCTTTCCAACTGTTAGATCAAACAGATCTTTCATCTAGAAAACATTAAAAGGAAAACAACTCTTTCCTCTTAATTATCTCCCTTGCCATAAAGATATTTGAAGAGTAGAACTATGCCCCTTGCACATTCCAGAGAGTAGATATCTTGCATTAATGCATGTCACAGAGCTCTCTGCAAATAAGGTGTTTTAGATTAAGAAGTAATTCTTTCTTTCACTGGTAAATGGAGAATAAATATTAATTGTTAATTTATACAAAGGAGTTTTATTCAGTTCTTTCTTTATATTCGTCCCCTATCTCACAAATACCGCCACTACACATCATCAACACTACCACCACGGATATGACTACATCAATAACATTAATAGCTTAGGCATCCAAATATATTTTCTCCACATCTGAGTTCTCATCCATCTCCTTTGTCTTACACTTCTTGCATATAAACCTGTTATCTTCTCTCAAACTATCTGTAATTCCACTGTGTATTCTTCTTGTGTATCCAATGCTTAAAAGTATTGCAAAAGATTGTAGCTGTGTCATTTTGCCAGAAGGTATATACTAGTTTTATAATAATGATAATATAAAAATATTTTGCTGCTTGAAACATGACTGCTATGGAGAGCAGGTGTAAGACCTTGCCTGGTGTTGCCCACCCCGGAGTTCAAGACACTCAAAACACCTTGAATACCAAAACCTGATGATGATGATGATGATGATGATGATGATGATGACGACGACGACGACGACGACGACGACGACGACGACGACGACGACGACGACGACGACGACAATGCTGATGATGATGATGACGATGATGATTATGCTGATGACGATGATGACGATAATGATGACGACGACGACGACTATGATGACAATAATGCTGACGATGACGACGATGACGATGATGATGATGATGACGACGACAATGATGATGACGACGACGACGACGATAATGATGATGATGCTGATGATGATGCTGATGACGATGATGATTATGTTGATGACGATGATTATGATGATGATGATGATGATGATGACGACGACAACGAAGACAACGACAATGATGACGATGATGATGATGGTGATGATAACGATAACAATGATGATTGTGATGATGATGATGATGATGATCTTCTTATTATGAAATAACATGTCTTTTGTCCCTACCCTAACCGTGTACCTATCTTGGAAGTCACCACCCTTGCTCATGGACCCGTTCCAGTTTTGTCTTTTTATACCCAAATAATCCCCCACCCCACCTAAGAACTGCCTTGCTTGTTTTTTCAGCTGTTGAAGCACACCGGAAAACAGTGAGCAGTTCCTTTATATCTAGATAGATTTGGGAAGGGTCTTACTAACCATCACACTTCGCATTTTATTTTGTTTGATTTTCTTTTTTCCGAAATTACTGGTTGTTTTTTTAGTAACCCCCACCTCCAACCGATGAAATTGTACATATATATTTTGTAAATAAAAAACGGCAAACCACTGGGGATAATGTTAAGTAAGATTGCCTATAGAGTGAATGTGGTATTGTGGTGACTAGAACTAGTTTAGGGAATAGACAAAGAGGACGACAATGTTGGCCTTGTGTCACATCTTGTTAGTTTATAAAGTATATTGCTCATGTGAAATTTTTTGTAAAATTTCTAAAGATAAATATATTGGCCTTTTGACTAAGAACAAGGTGTAGTATCTGTTTTGATGCTTGACTTAGTCTTTTCTGTCCTCGGTCAATGAAGGAGAAGTCCTACTAGACTGAAGCCATTTTAAATTTTTGTTCCAATCCAGAGTGTCCCCTTTGGGGGAGCTGGATTTCCCTTACATTATGAAACGACCTTATGTCTAACTCTGCCCTCGTGGGGAGACAAGTAAATAGGGACCTACTAATATAAAAGTTAGTGCCTTGTTCTACAACTTATATTTATTTATTTATTTTTTTATGGAAATCGCTCCAGACAAGACATGAAGCCACTTGATGTAAGGACTTAAAAAAAAGTACCACTAGGTCAAAAACTGGCGAACAATAAGTGTTAGATGGATAGATTCCGACCCAGGAAACAGCAATTCTTCCCCCTTTGTCAGAAACATCGCTCATAAAATGTGAGGACTAAAGGACAAAATAAGGGAAGCAGGAGTTACGAGGCTGCCGAAAGTAAACCCAAAGTTAGTCACTTTCTACTCTCCTATTGCTGATTTATTTTAAACTAAAGGGAACACATCACCATGGGATTGCTTCCCTGCATACTACAATGTCAACAAATACTTGGCTAGGAGCAAAGTGTAGTATCTATTCTGATGCTTCACTTAGTCTTTTCTGTCCTCGGTCAGCGAAGGAGTTCTTCTAGACTGAGGCCATTTTAAATTTTTGTTCCAAGCAAGAATTCTTCGTTTTGGGGCAGCTGGATTTCCTTCACATTAAAAACCGACCATGAGTCTAACTCTGCCCTCGTGGGGAGGCAAGTAGTTAGGGACAGAAAAATTAAGTCATCTACAAAAATATCAGTTTAAAAACGAATTATTTTTACTTTTTATAATTCATGCGTATGGGTGTGCATGTTGATGTTAGAATGTAAGTGGGTACATAAGTTGCTCCTGCACATATGGATTGACGCAGAACATCCGGTAAAAATAATAAATATAAAATGGTTGTATTTTTTAACCAACCCAGTTTACGTTTGCTGATAAGCAATTGCGAAATATGTATCTTTTTCTATGTTTTGCTTCTGATAGAATAGATATGTATTCTTTTGTTTATGCAAAATTGAAGCTAACGTGTTGTTTTAGAAATTGACGTAGCTGTTACATTTTTTTCATCGTGTTTTAAAATTATCGTTTAGCGATAACATTGGAAGTTCTATTCAAATTTATTGTCGTAGTTATTTCTTACGACCATGAGATAAAGAATATGAATTGTTTCGGAGTTTTTTAGATGCGGATTGATACTTTGGTTTATTTGGATTATTCGGGTTACTGTTCTCATCTTGGATGTGTGGGGGTCGTCATACCTTTTTTTGGTGATAACTTCCTCCACAAATAAAAATAATAATAAGAAGATTTAACATGCAATATCAACAGAAGTTTATTTACTGAAATAAACTATTAACAAATAGAATATATTTCTTTGTGTAATGAGTTCATGAGTCCTTTCTTTAGTTTCAGGTTAAGTAAAAAGAAGAATGTCTTTTCTTTTGTTGAAATGTCCATTTGTTATGAAATATTAAAAGAGGCAATAGGTAATGTTCGCCTGTGAAATTGTATGAAGCGCGCGAAAGGGTGAAATGGAAGAGTGATAGTAAGATGCGTGTAACCTCCGGATGAAAAGTCAGTTGAAAGAGAAAGTTTGATGTTTGTGTGTGCTTAAATACTATTTGGATCGGCTCCAGCGAGCTTATGGAGAAAACTTTAGAAAAATATGTCTTTGGAGAAATCTCATTGGACAGAAATATCACGTGGTGTGCTCCCAATTACGTCCGCTCGTTTTGAGTTGATTTAATATATAAAGCCACATCGGAATTTGCGTGGGCGTTATTTTATATTTGTCACGCGCCAATACAACAATTTTCACTCTGCGCGCCTAAATTGTATTTATTCCAAACAACAATTTTTATTCGAATCTTAACCGTGTCAAACTGGCACAGATGTTATTCGCACAACGTTTCAGCCGATGTAACCTCCGACCGACTTCAGGTACATCTTTTCAAACTCTGGAATCTTTACCTTAAACTCAGAAATCAATACAGAATTTTGAACTGCGTAATTTTTTTTTTTTATGGAAATCGCTCCAGACAAGACATGAAGCCACTTGATGTCAAGAGCTAAAAAAAAAAACATACTACTTCAAGTTCAAAAACTAACCAACGATGAATAGATGGATAGATTTCGACCCAGAAAACAGCAATACTTTCCCCTTTCTCAGAAACATCGCTCATGAACTGTGAGGACTAAAGGACAAAATAAGCGAAGCAAGAGTTGCGAGGCTGCTGAAAGTAAACCCAAGGTTCACTCGAAGAACTTCCCATCTGACTGATGACAGACTGCTTCCCTTCAGACTACAACATGGTCGTCTTCAAATCCAATGTCAACTAATATTTGTCATAAGCCGTCCTCATAAGTAATCAAATTTTGTTCATTCCATTTATTAGTTTCAATCCTCTCATAATATTCTTCATCAGTAAACTGGCAACCCATCCATCTTATTGATCCTTATCCTCAAATAGCTTTTGGCCTTGATAAGTGGTGACTTATTTGTAAAAAAATAACAAAAGCATCAAGTATGAAATATTACATTGCTTAAATGATAGGAATTTTCGGACTCACATGCCCGTGCTTATGCTAAAGACTTTTGAACACCACTTCCATGAGTCACAGCAAGACATTCACAGTAAGAATTCGTCTTCTTACCACAACTGAAAAAACACTTTCCTATACAAAGATCTCCGTTTTGTTTTCATTATAATTATTCTCTCTTCAAAGCAACTGAGCTAGTATTAGGTGCTATATCTATAACTAGCTGTCCCGACCCGGATTTGCCCGAGATTTAGTTATTATATTCATTATATCATCATCATATTCGGTTTAATGCCCGTTTTACATGCTGGCATGTGTTGAATGGCTTTTAGAAATTGACTTCCAAACTAACTTATCTCTGCCCAGATCTTTATTTATCTCTCTCTCTCAAGTACATTCTTATTACTTCATCCCATGTTTTCCTTGGCTTTCCTCTGTCAACTGACTCTGCTACATCAATTGTTCTACATCTACTAACCCAAATAGGTGGGCTGAATGTGTGCAAGTACAAGGGGCCTACTTTGAAGGGAATTAGGGTCTCAACCCCGTCACGTATTTGAAATATTTTTTCTGGCCCAAGGTCGGAGTCTTTTAAGACAGGCCTCGTAGATATATATATATATATATATATATATATATATATATATATATATATATATATATATATATATGAGCTAAAATGAAAAAAGGAAAGACCTGAATCTCAAGAATTCATCTCAACGTTTCGCCCACCTGTTGTGTGGGCTTTTTCAAGAGTGAAGCTGAAGAGTGGCAAAGGACGAGACGATCTGTAATTTGGGGGAATATATATGGTAATCTGTGTATAATAAATTTAAATATGTGTAGGGAGAGAAGGTAAGCAAATATGCACACACACACACACACACACACACACACACATATATATATATATATATATATATATATATATATATATATATATATATATAACGTAAAATATAATAACACGAAATTACATGATTGTCGATGCAATAATTTATTTCAACCTTGCGGTTTTATTCAAGCATCCAATTTGACAATTACATTTTTGAGACTGACAGAAAACTGAATTCACCCTCGACACTTCAAACACAACCAGAGAGAGTGGTGGTCGCAGCCAATCAAAATACCTATTACAGAGCGAGTAGGAATTAAAATCTTATATTTAACTAAAGCAATCGAAAGGGATCTTATGTTTTTTTTTGTTTGTTTTTATTGAAATAATAACGTCTGAGTTAAGCGCACATATTCTTTCTACATTTCCGACTGTGACGCCGGATGTGACGTCACGGGCGGGACTACAAATAGACCCGAGGAATTAGGTTCAAGGATTCATTTCGTAGACAGTAAACCTGGCGACGAGGTAAAAAAAAAAACAAAAAAAAAAACCCGAAACTGAACAACAACTGAAATTTAATTTCTCGAAGCAAACAGCGACGAGTAATCGAAACAACAACTGAAATTTAATTTCTCGAAGCAAACAGCGACGAGTAATCGAAACAACAACTGAAATTTAATTTCTCGAAGCAAACAGCGACGAGTAATCGAAACAACAACTGAAATTTAATTTCTCGAAGCAAACAGCGACGAGTAACCGAAACTAAACAACTGGAAAAAAAAACAACCCCCCCCCCCCGAAACTGAACAACAACAACAACTAATATTTAATTTCTCGAAGAAAACAGCAACAAGTAACCGAAACTGAACAACAACTGAAATTTAACTTCTCTAAGCAAAACAGCGACGAGTAACTGAAACTGAACAACAACTGAAATTTAATTTCTCGAAGCAAACAGCGACGAATAATCGAAACAACAACTGAAATTTAATTTCGCGAAGCAAACAGCGACGAGTAACCGAAACTAAACAACTGAAATTTAATTTCTCGAAGCAAACAGCGACGAGTAATCGAAACTAAACAACTGGAAAAAAAAAACCCGAAACTGAACAACAACAACAACTGATATTTAATTTCTCGAAGAAAACAGCAACGAGTAACCGAAACTAAAACAACAACTGAAATTTAACTTCTCTAAGCAAAACAGCGACGAGTAACTGAAACTGAACAACAACTGAAATATAATTTCTCGAAGCAAACAGCGACGAGTAATCGAAACTAAACAACTGGAAAAAAAAACCCGAAACTGAACAACAACAACAACTGATATTTAATTTCTCGAAGAAAACAGCAACGAGTAACCGAAACTAAAACAACAACTGAAATTTAACTTCTCTAAGCAAAACAGCGACGAGTAACTGAAACTGAACAACAACTGAAATATAATTTCTCGAAGCAAACAGCGACGAGTAATCGAAACAACAACTGAAATTTAATTTCTCGAAGCAAACAGCGACGAGCAACCGAAACTAAACAACTGAAAAAAAAAAAAAAAAAAAAAAAAAAAAAACCCGAAACTGAACAACAACAACTGAAATATAATTTCTCGAAGAAAACTGAACAAAACCCCCTCCGAAGAGAAAATAAATAAATATGTCTCTTTCAATGCCAACAATAGAACCCCTAGACTGGGAGGACTCTAACCAGGAGCAAGCATGGAGGGAATGGAGTGAACACCTTGAGGACGCATTTACGGCGTTCGAAATAAGGGATGACAATCGACAGCGTTCACTTTTACGATTTTATGGGGGACGGAAACTAAAAGAAATCATCAGGATTTTAACCCCGGAGGTACCACAAGACCGATTAGAGCCAACGTACAAAACAATGAAGATAGCTTTGGACGAATACTTCATCCAGAAAACCAATAAGGTTTTCGAACGTCATAAATTCCGAATGCTTATGCAAGATAACGGGGAGTCTACACACGACTACGTCACCCGTTTGCGGATACAAGGGGCAAAATGTAATTTTAACGAATACAGTCTAGACAAGGCTATAGTAGACCAACTAATAGAGAAATGCACCTCCAACAAATTACGTCGAGCGTATTTAAAAGAAACGGATTTGACCGTAGAGGAAGCACTTCGGAGAGCATTCATATTCGAATCCACTGAAACACAGGCCGAGCATATTGAAGGGAACGGGAAAGGGCATTCGGATATCCACCAAGTTAAAACCAGCTACAAACGGCAACAACTTAACAGTGATCATAGACATCTCCCCTCCACAGACAAAAACAGCCCTTTAAGACCTGTCACAAGATGCTACGGCTGTAACAGTTCAGACCATATACATGGTCAAACAAAATGCCCAGCATTTGGGAAAAAATGTAACTACTGTGGATTAAAGAACCACTTCGAGAAAACGTGCTTGAGGAAAAAGAGCGATAGAAAAAAAGAATCAAACCTATCAGGCGAAAACAAACGTGTCCAACCAGTATCAACGAAACTGGAATCAGACAACCAGACATGGGTCTTCCAAATAGATCACATTAGTGCGGCAGGAAGCGAAGTCGTCCACATTGACGACGTACCCGTCACAATATTAATAGACTCTGGAGCAGATATCAATCTCATTGACGGCAAAACTTTTTCGGGAATCCTTAATTTACGACCGAATTTGACATTAAAACAAACCAATTGTAGACCAAAAGCCTATGGGAACACACCGATACCTCTAAAAGGGGAATTTTTTGCTACGCTAACAAAGGGGCCCAGGAGAATAGCCCACAAGATATTTGTTACTAAGGCATATCAAGGGGGTAACATATTGAGCAAACGGGCCAGCATTGAACTAGGGTTCATTACCACCCCACAAGTGAAATCACTCCATACAAACAGTATCCCACAATCAACAAAGGACATTCTCAAACAACATCTACCCTCATTAGAAGGGTTAGGAAGAATGAGAAATTTTCGACTCAAAATCAAAATTGACAATAACATTACGCCAGTAGCCCAACCACCACGACGAACACCATTTCACATCCAAGAAGCGGTGGAGAAAAAAATCGAGGAAATGTTAGAAAATGATATCATTGAACGAGTGGAAGGACCAACTCCGTGGGTCTCACCATTAGTAGCGGTACCAAAGCCAAACGGGGAGATAAGAATATGTGCCGACCTACGCGTAGCGAATAAAGCAGTAAAACGCACTCGCTATCAAATACCAACAGTTGAACAACTATTGAGTGAAATTGGCAACGCAAACACTTTCTCGAAAATCGACCTAAACTCCTATTATCACCAAATAGAACTAGATCCAGAGTCAAGGGACATCACCACTTTCTCTTGCAAGTCTGGGATCTACAGATACAAAGTACTAGTGATGGGAATTACATCTGCAGCCGAGGAAGGGCAGCGATTACTACAACAAATCCTCCAGAAAATCCCAAACTGCTGCAACGGGGCTGACGACATTCTAATCTGGGGAAAGCACACAAAAGAACACAACAAGACCCTAGATGCGGTATTGCGGACGTTGAGAGGAAACAACCTCACAATCGCACAGAAAAAGAGCATATTCCACAGTGAAGAACTCGAGTTCTATGGGTTTATTGTGTCCAGCACAGGGATCAGACCCACCGACTCCAAAATAAAAGCAATAAAAGAATTCAAAAACCCCGAAAATATCCAGGACGTACGTAGTTTCTTGGGGCTGATAAATTACCTCGGGAAATTTATCCCTCGTCTGGCAACACTCAGTGAGCCCTTAAAAAGGTTGACTCGTGCAAACACGGAATGGCGATGGACCAAGGAAGAGGAATCTTGCTTCCTTAAACTGAAAAATATGATAATTCAAAGCAAGCCGCTTATGCACTTCGATCCAAAGCTGGAGACATCAGTCTTGGTAGACGCCAGTCCCGTGGGACTGGGAGCAATACTGTGCCAGAACAAACTAGGAGTACTTACCCCCATCAGCTATGCATCGAGAACTCTGACCGACGGTGAACGTCGCTACTGCCAACTGGAAAAAGAAGCCCTAGCTATTGTGTGGGCTTGCGAAAAATTCCATTTTTATCTGTATGGAAAAAATTTCCTGCTAATGACTGATCATCAAGCCTTGACAACTATTTTTAATCCCAAAGGCAACCCCTCCGCACGAATATTGCGCTGGATCCTACGCTTACAACAATATGACTATACTATCAAACATATCAACGGTAGGAATAATCCAGCAGACATACTCTCTCGACAACCGATGAAATATCAAAAAACAGTATCACCAGAAGAAGAGATTGCCGAAGGGTTTATCAACGCCATCGTAGCAAACAGCACGCCTAAATCAATCACGTTATCAGAGATAATGGAAGAATCTCAACGGGACTTAACTCTCAAAGCAGTGGAAAAGGCGATACAACAAGGCGACTGGAGTAAAGAGTCAACCCAACCCTACAAACATGTGAAGAATGAGCTGACAGCCAAACGGGGTATAATTACGCGAGGATCCAGAATCATTATACCAAAAAACTTGCAGAAGCGAATCCTGAATTTGGCACATGACACACACTTGGGTATAGTGAAAACAAAAGCGCTGCTTAGGACTAAGGTATGGTGGCCTAATATAGACAAGGACATAGAGACCACTATAAGCCGATGTATCCCGTGTACGACCCAAGACCCGAAGAGTAACCATCGTCCAGTACATATGGCTGAGATGAAAGGTCCATGGGAAGTCCTCCACGTCGACATATGTGGACCTTTCCCTAGCGGGGATTATGTTATTGGGATGGTTGATGCAGGCTCAAGATGGCCGGAAGCATTCATTACGAAAACCACGAGAGCCAGTACAGTTGTATCAACGATCCAAAACTGCTTTTATACACACGGCATCCCCACCATCATTGTTTCAGATAACGGACCCCAATTCATATCATCCGATTTTAAGCAATTCTGTGAACAATGGGGTATCCGACATCGGAAGATAACACCTTATCATCCCCAAACTAATGGGGAAATTGAGCGGTTCTTTGGAACTATGTTGAAAGCGATTAGAGCAATGAACACTGAAGGAAGGGACTGGAGGAAACATCTAGGAGAATTCCTGATGTATTATCGAAACAGCCCCCATGCCATGACGGGGGAAACACCTGCCTCTCTTCTCTTGGGTCGGGAGGTGAACATCAACCTGCCAGGACTACAAAAAAGACCTGAAAGCCAGGCCTGGAGAGCAGCTCGGCAAAAAGACAAGAAAGAGAAATACAAATTAAAGGATCGCACAGATCAGAAAAATAAAGCCAAACCATCTTACATAAAAACAGGAGAAAGTGTACTCCTAAAACAAAGTAGATATAATAAGCTAACCCCAGCTTATCATCCAACACCATGGACAGTAGGAGAGCGCAAGGGGGAATCCGCGATTATAAGGCAAGGAGATAAACGGGTGCTAAGACACACGTCACAACTAAAAAGAATCCCCCAAAACACGACCCGTCAACAAGGGGAGGATGATGAGTTCCCTTTCAGTGATGAGTTAAGGAAACTGGAAGAAGAGGAACAGACCCAAAGAAGCGACGAAGAAATGGACCTCCCGATCGCACTCAGACGAGCAAGACGACACATAAGAAAACCCCAGAGATATGCAAGCAGCAGTTCAGGGGACGAGGGAAGCGATCCGAATACAGAGGAGGAGGTAGATGTGACGCCGGATGTGACGTCACGGGCGGGACTACAAATAGACCCGAGGAATTAGGTTTAAGGATTCATTTCGTAGACAGTAAACCGACCTGGTGACATATAACGTTCATACGCCTCCATACACACGCACACATATACCTATTCTTAACATCACACACACACAATTTTTGGCTAGCTCGAAATTCAATTTTCGGCCCGGAAGGAGGAAGGGAGATAAGACACTAACACACGTTAACGTGTCATCAGCCGATTGACACTTCTCGTGCCCCCATTCTGTCTAGATCTGCGTGATAGTATCAATTTGAAAACTAAAAATTATTTAAGATTATATTCCAAATGTAATATTTTAATACTCTGAGTTTCACAAATTCATCTTACATTAGTTTTATAATCTATGGAAGCCTATAATTATAGCCTAATTCCAATCTAATATTGTCTAGTGATAATATTATACACTTAATTTAATTCACTATCTTATTTTAAGTAAATAATCAGAATAAACGAATATCTTAAAGTACAATTATATATGCATACATCCCCACATATACACACACATATCTCTACACACACATATATATATATACATATATATACATACATATATATATATATACACATACACACATACACATACACACATACATATATATACATGCACACCCATACCTACTACCTTGAATTAAATTTTTTTAAGACATCGAGGATAAATGTGTTTCGTCTTTAAGTAATCATTAAAAAATATCATTACTAAATGAATGTATACCTACACACACACACACATATCCATACATATGCACATACACACACATACACACATATACATATACATACACAAACATATATACGCACATGCACACATAGACACAGATGTGCAAAAAAGAGACACACATACATGTATACATAGACATACACAAATGCACATATGCACGCATACATATAAACATACACAGTCATACGCATACGTACACACATACCTATACTCATATACGCGCACATGCCCATACATGCACACATACACCTGCACACATGTATACACATATACACACATACACATATATAAAATAATATGTACGGTCTGGAAAGTTTTAAATAACCGGGGTAAGAGTTTAATTAAATATAAACATATATTGACAAAATAAATATGCAAGATATACACACACACACACACACACATACACATACATGCCTGCACATACACAAACACATGCATGTACGTACACATATATATACATACAAAAACATATGTACTTATATAAACGCACATACTCTTCCCATACATACATATACACCAATGCATGCATGCACGCGCATCCGCACGCGCATGCATACATATAAGCAAATATAAGGCTATCTTATTTCAAGTAAGTACTCTGACTACACGAATATCTTAAAGTACAATCGTATATGCATACATCCGAAAAACAACTATAACGAATGTCACCAAGTCAGTAATTACATGTCCATAACAGATATTATTGTAAATATTTATGGGGGTTTACCGTAAATGATCTATTTGGTATCTTCACCGTTACAAATCTAGAGGTCTATCAGATTATTAGATATTGGTCATTTTAAATTTGCATTTATGTCTGCATTTCGCCATCAACTCATCGCATTTGTTTAAAAGATTATTGCGGTCGTATTTTAGGATTCTTATTTTTTCCTCTAAACATAAATTGCATCTCTGCCTAAATCCATTTGGGATATCCGAAAAGCATAGGATTGACCACGAAACCACCGGGGACCGGTTCTCATTTTTCAGACGCCACCATTGTTTAGCTAACTCTGTTTTGTTCTTGAGTTCTGGGTTGTTAAAAGAGTGTTTGTGGTCATAAAAGCGTTGTTTCCAGTTACCCGCGGAGATGCCGATGTAGACTTTATTGTCCCTGTTATTATCTTCCGGATGAATAGTGGCCTTATACACCACACACTCAACTTTACAGTTACCGTCCAGTGGGCAGTTCTCTTTAACTTGACAATTACATTTATCTACTGTAACCTTATTTTTACTAGAATTGTTTAGTAATTTACGATTATGGGTGCTGATTATTATATCCATGTTTTTGGTACAAGAGTAACTAATTTTTATGGTTTTTCTATTAAATATCTTTCTAAGTGGATTATTCATGCTAAAATGCTTATCTACTAGGTTCAAGAATACTTTCCTGATGTTGATGTTAGATAGTTGGCAGTACGGAGGATTGAACCATGTTATGTTCCGGCCTCTATTCCTGGATTTATTTTTATTTTCTTTCTTGGTATATTTGAGTTTTTCACTATATCCACTTTTTTCTAGCGCTCTATTGTATAAATGTTTGTTTGTTTCAAAAATTTCCCTGTTAGCCGAAAGTTTATTAATTCTAGTATTAATCGTTTTAGGTACTTGTTTGATTATGCAGTTCGGGTGATTAGATCTAATATTGATATATGATGGTGTGTGATTATCTTTGTTGAAGGGTTTGTAAGTCCCCTTTTTTAAGTCTAGTGTAATGTCTAGATAGTTTACTTCTTTACAATTTGGGGTTATGTCTATTTTAAATCCTAGGTATTTGAAGGCTCTTATTATTTTTGATACCAGGGGGCCGTCACTATTAGGGATGATAATTAGTCCATCATCCCTGTATATATATATATATATATATATATATATATATATATATATATATATATATATGTATAAAACATCAAAATTAAAATTTAAAAAAAAATATTAAAAAATATTTATTTTCGAACTTATGAGTCACCGCACCCAAGGCCCAAAGACCATTCGAGGATAAAGGTTAATGAGTTTGTAAGGTGGACGGTGAGACAATACCTTGAGGATTGCTAACGATGGTTAAAACTGAACACAATTTGATTATTTAAGAGGACAGCTCGACAAGAATTGGTTAACATTGGACTTGAAAACGACCATGTTATAGTAAACTGGGAAGCAGCCCCATAGTATTGTGTTCCGCAGATTGGAAGTTTTGGGAAAGAAACTTCGTTCATGAAAGTTCCGTTTAGTTTTAGGTACACCAAGGAAGAAAATAATTTTTTTTACAGTGGGCAGGTCTTTGCTGTGAATGTTTTACTGGGGGTGGGGGGGGGATTGTAACTAAAGATCGGGGCTCAGTCAAGCACCTACCATGAAAATAATGATAGAGTAGAGAAAGACTAGCAATGTCTCTTCTCTGAACTCAGCACTGGATGTAGTTTAGGATCATACCCAAGAGCAAAGAATCGGAATTTTTTAAGCATTTATTTGGCCTGCCCGAACTTATTAATATGTGATTCGTGATTGATCCAGCCTGCAGAAGGGAAAGAGTTGCCGATTCCTGTTTTAGATAAACAATAAACTCAAGAGGGCAAAACATGATAAAATAAATTTAATATTTTGTTTCGTTCTCTGAAATAGAAGACACTGCAGACTCCAGCCTATTATAGGCCCGTAGATGAAACAAATCTCATCTTAATTATCTACGTCTGGATATATTCTAAAGGATAAATGACTTTATACACTGATCAGGAGTCTAGTGTATAATCCATAATTCAAATTAATTTTGACAACAAGATATGTACTAAAGATAAGTTAACCCAGCCCAAGGGATTTTTTCTATTTCAACTTCTCCCCCTCATTCCGCAGGAAGGGCGCCACATCACATGAATTGGAAAGCCTGGGGTGGCAAATTGAATACCAACTTCCAACAAAAAGATTTTTATCCTATGTTTTTGTTTGATTCTCTCATTAAATGAAGATTTTTCTCAGATTTATTATCTTGGAGTGGACCAAGTGCACTTCAAATATGCCAGCAACTGAAAGGAATATGTTTAACACGACACCGTATCCAATATCACTCAAACACTATGCTTTTCAAAATGAAAACTAAACTCGTATTTTAAAAGGCACTTTTTCTCAGAATAACATTTTTTTTTTCCGTTAAGAATCCCAAACCACTTTTACTTAATTTTTACAATATTTTGGTCACATTGAAAAAATGTAGAACAGTTGAGGTAGCAGGGTTAGTTTGCAGAGGGAGACTAAGGAAACATGGGATAAAGTGATAAGGATGGATTTAAGAAAAATAGGCATAAGTAAAGACCTGGCCAGAGATAGATTGGAAGTCAATTTCTCAATGCAGCCACCGTGCCAGCCACAGGAATTTGAAAGAGATTTATCCTATTTGTAGTATTGAATAAAGCATTGTTTAATCAATATTTTCACCAAAAAAATAATATAATTGCAAAAAATATTTCATGTGATTTTAATGATTAGAGTTTCTGGGAAAATAAAAAATGCGACATAATGCTTGAAGCAATTGTCAGAGAAAGAAAAAGAGAGTCAACAGATGACGATTAGAACGGAAGTGACGCCGCCGTTACTGACATAGCGTTGCCACGAACGATAGCCAGGGAGATGCGTTGGAACAACCAGGCTGACTCACGGGGCTCGTGCCTAGACGTTGAAATCCTCCGTCCAATGTCCTGAAAAAATTTAACAGTCTCGGGGCCAAGCACACCCGACGTTATTTATCGTTAAGATAACAGTAAGTTTCATTTCTATCTTATCTTCTAATATTCTATTTTAGATTCATATTCATTTTTTTTTTTTAATAAAAATGAATTGGAACCAGTTTTTAAGAAACTAAAAAACAAGAATTATTGACCAAATTCCACCTTAAGTTTGTGTTATGGTGCCGTACCTACCTACGGAGAACTAATGGACTCGTCCACCTTATATATACGAGAAGCACGTGACACTTGTTCTCTTCTTCCCAGGCAAACCGGCAATGGCGGTTGAGAGCACCATCTCCTTGTATCTCTTTCTTTCTATTATATAATATATACCTTTGTTCATTTAAACCATGTGTTCCTGTGTCATTCATTCGGCCTTACCCAGGTCCACAACAGTTTGTAAAACCGGCAAGTTCAATTATATCCAGCTTTATTACTGTAATGGGGGTGTATAATGGGAATGCGATTCAGACATGGACTGAAACCTGTATACTACTCCCAAAGAAAGGAGATCTCAGTCAAACAATAATTAAAGAGGCATCTCACTAACACCGATAGCAGCAAAAGTTTACAATGCGATTCTGCTCAACCGAATTCAACCAGAAATGGAAGAAATCCTGAGAAGAAATCAGAATGGATTTAGAAGAAATCGCTCAACAGTTAGTCAAATCTTAACGGTGAGAAGAATCATTGAGGGTGTAAAAGTAAGTCAACTGTCGGGAACATTACTGTTTGTGGACTTCTCCAAAGCTTTTGATTCGGTGCACACAGATGGAAAATATTTTATTAGCATATGGAATACCTGAAGAGCTCGTTGCAGCCGTAATGATTATGAACAAGAATACTAGCGCCATGGTACGCTTTCCCGACGGAGACACTGATTTTATTTTAATCATTAATTTCATTCTAATTATTATTACTATCATCTTATTATGAAAGGTAGAAGGATTATTATTAATATTAATATAATTATTATTATCATTGTTAATATGATTGTTATTGCTATTATTTATAACAAGCCGCGCATGCGTGGTCCCCCTCTGTATGTGACTCGATGTGGCGAGTGTAAAATGCAATAAATTTGGGCAATTTGGGGCATTTTTTACCCCCCTTTGACCCCCTGGAGGCGAGAACCATAATTTTTCTGAGGTCAAGGATGCTCATTTTATATCCAGAACAATTGCCTCTACATTTTGGCCAAGTTTCAGAAAAATTAAATGTATGGATCAAACGTTATGGGAGAAAAGGGTCATTTTTTGCCATTTTAGGGGGCTTTTGACCCCCTGGGTGCGCGAACCAGATTTTTTCCAAGGTCAGCGATACTTATTTTCTATTAGGAACAATTGCCCCCATATTTTGGCCAAGTTTCAGAGAAATTGAATGGATGGATGAAAAGTTATGGGGCAAAAAATGTCATTTTTTGCCATTTCGGGGCCTTTTGACCCCCTGAGGGGCTAACCAGATTTTTTTTTCAAAAATCGGAGAATGTCACTTTCTAACCTGACCAAAGTTACAACTTCATGCAAAATTTCAGAGAAATTCAATGGATGGTTGCGGAGAAAAATCCGGACGGACGGACGGACGGACACACAGACGGACGGACGGATTGAAATGCCTCAAAACATAGGTCTCCCGATTTTATAAATCGGGGGACCAATTATTATTAATGTTCATATAGATATAACTACTGTAAATATTGTTATAATTACCATTATAACTATTATTATTACTATAATTGTTGGTATAATTATTTTATTTTTACCTTTACTAAAATAAATATTATTTCTATTATTATTATTATTATTATTATTATTTTTATTATTATTATTAGTAGTAGTAGTAGTAGTAGTAGTAATAGTAGTAGTAGTATTTATATTAACAAATTGTGGAACTAGCATAATATATGTTTCATGTGTCCTCTGTCGTAAGTTTTATTTTTTAAAAATGTGTTCTTTAAATGTGTTTTTTTTAATGTTTTTTTTTTAAATATTTGTAAATTATGTAAAAGATGTTGGTGCTTTCACTCTAAATTTCTGTTGGTGTCCTAAGTATATGGCGCGGAAGAAAGACACATGTTGTGAATCATATATATTTATAAAAAATAAGAAAATTAAATATGATTCCTAATCGTATGTGAAACGATCGTACGCCAGACCATTGTTGAGCAAGTACTTTCTCCTCATCAACCTTACTGGTTACTGCAATAAGCCTGTCATAAAACTCATCTTTCGCATCTTCACTCAAACTATATTGTGGCGCATAAACAGATAATGTGTATTAAATTAATGTATATATATATATATATATATATAGATAGATATATATATATACATACATACATATATATACATATATATATATATTTTTTAAATATTAAAGTGATTTATACCTACAGACGACATCGTTTCGGATTTACTACATTCATCAGTGCAGGAGTGCCGGTTGCAGGTGGTCGCATAGATTAGCCTAGAATCACAAGCCTAACGTCTATGCCCACGCAGCTGTGAGAAATCACCACAGACAGTAATTGAAATTAACGTACACTAACCCGAGAAGCGGGGGCAAGCGTCATGTGGTTGACAGTGTTCAATGCTCAATATATATATATATATAGTACGTGTATGGTTGTTGTTTTCTTAGATGTTAATCCAATGAAACTCCAGTGTTTATAAGATAGTGCTCAATAGCAAGTAGAGCTGTATTATGGTATAATTTTGTTTATTTATGCAAACATTATTGGCTACATATTTTAGCTGTGCGATTCTCTCTCACTTACCGTCCAATCAAAACTATTCATCTCAGTTTAATTAATATGGCCAGAAGAAGTTGGACTTTGAATAAAGGTGCAGCTGAAACATGTATGCACATATGTAGCCCATAATGTTTGTACAAATAAAAAAAATCATATTATCTCTCTCTATATATATATAATTGTGTTTTTTTGTTTTCTGTACTATATATATATATATAGAGAGAGAGAGAGATATATAAAATAATAATAATAATAATAATAATAATAATAATAATAATAATAATAATAATAATAATAATAATCCAGGTAAACATCCACATGATAGCAATCCAAAGAATTTCAACCGGGTTTATAAAAAAGTGCTCAATATCAAATAGAGCTTTTATATATGATTATTTTTATTTACACAGACATGTACAAAATCTGCGACATCGGCATGTCGATGTTATGGATTAACAGCTGTTATAAACTGAGATCTCATCAGGCAGAGTTAAAATCCGATCTTAACCTTAGATCATATTTGGAAAGCATATATGATCATATTGGATCCAAATATGATCTACGGTTAAGAACGGATTTTAACTCTGCCTGATGAGATCTCAGTTTATAACAGCTGTGGATCGATAACATCGACATGCCAGTGTCTCAGATTTTGTACACGTCTGTGTAAATAGAAATAATCATATATATATATATATATAGTACAGATCAATGTATTTGCATGAAAATCAGGTAATTCAATGCATTTGAGATTTGCTCAATCCCACGCAAATTAAATATGCAATTAAAAAGCAAAACTCGGCTACAAAAAGCCAATATCTTCTGCTCACTCAGAACGAAGGAAACAAAAACATATATGCATCCAATCAGTCTGCGCATGTGGCGATGAAAATTCTGTTTCAAACTTAAGCATAACAGATTGACGGACGGACAGAGCCACTTATAAAGATGTGTGGATGCATATAAAAATCCTATTTCAAATTTAAATGTGACAAACCAACAACAAATGCTATATGCACTACAGCATGACAGATTAACAAGACTGTCATTTCATACATAAGCGTGACCCACCAACAATAATAATATTTAAGACTAAAGTGTGACAGATCAAGAAAAATAATATTTACTATTAAAGCATGACAGACCAATTTAAAATTATATTTCAAATTTCAGTGTGACAGACCAACAAAAATGCTATTTTATATTAAAGCATGACAGACCAAAGATAATTCTATTTCAAACTAAAGTATGACAGACTAAGGAAACAGGCATTTCAAACTTAGGCGTGACAGACCAACAATAATAATATTTCAAACTAAAGAATGACAGACCAAGAAAAATGATAGTTGGCACTAAAACATGACTAACCAACAAAAATGGGATTTAAAACTAAAGCGTGACAGACCAACGAAAAGGGTTAGGGTTAACCGACCGACTAACGATAATTCTATTTCAAACTAGAGCATCACAGACCAAGCAAAATAATATTTGACGCTAAAGCATGACTGACCAATTTGGATTTCAAACTAAAGTGTGACAGACCAATGAATACTATTTCAAACTTAAGCATGACCGACAGTCGAAGCATCTTCTAGAGATTCTTGGACGCATCTAAATAAGATACGTCCATTCAAACTGTGCATTAGTGTGACAGACCAACAAAAACGTTATTTCAAACTTAAGCGTGACAGACCAACCAACAATAATTTTATTAAAAACTGAAGCATGACAGACTAATAAGACTCGCATTTCAAACTTAAGCGTGACAGACCAACAATAATTTAATTTGACATTAAAGCATGACGCACCAATGAAGATGCTATTTCCAACTTAAGTGTGACAGACCAAAAAAACAATGCTATTTTAAACTCAATCATGACAGACCCATAAAAAAGCTATTTTAAAGTTAAGCGCGACGAACCAACAAAATTCTATTTGAAACTGAAGTGTGACAGACCAACAAAATGCTATTTCAAACTAAAGCGTGACAGACCAACCTCTGATAGAAACATCTGGACACATTTAAAATAAGAGGAGTCCGTTTTATCTGTCCGTTTAGCACTGAAAATTCTATTCCTAACCAAAGCGTGACAGACGGACAGACAGAGCCTTCTATAGATATGCATGGACGATGCAGGTAACAAGATGAGAATTATCTTTTTTAAATAATATTCCTACAAATTGGATGAATAATATTTTGGAAAATAAATTAGTAATTAATTTTTCATGATATGCAAAATTCTACTTGTGATCCAAAAGTCTTTGAGGAAAGGAGAACATTGGAAATGAATTCATGAATGAATTATTCCAATGAATATCCGAATTTTCTTTTGTTTTGATTTTATCCAGACATTTTCAGTTTTTATTCCGGTTTAGATTTCAACCAATATTCTTCTTTCTTTTTTTTTTTTTGAATTTTACTTCAGTGGAAGTTCTCATAGATATCTGAGTGTTCCATTAAAGTTCTCCTTTACATTTCAAACGTTGAGTTTGTAAAGAAGTGAAGAACATTAATTTTCCTCTCCCCAATTGACCAGTTAAATATGTTATAGTATATCTTTCTTGTGGTCTCTTCGTCTTACCGGATTCCAAGAAAAATAATTCATCTAGTCTGGTGGAGTATCCAGCTTAGTGCTGTTACTAGAGGCAACATCACTTCGAAAAGGTTCACCATTCCTCGTATAAGCCAGTGTGTATTTATTTACCTCCTCTCCAGGAGGTTAGGCACAAGGCCAGTTTTTATCTTACTCCCACAAGGTAAGATGTGACCCAAGGTCGGGTCGGGAAAGTGGGATTTGAAAAGCCAGCGCCCGAGAAGGTGAGCACTCTGGCCATTAAAAATTGCCTGGGCAGCCCCGTTGGCATTCCCTGGTAGGGGACCCTCAGGCAGTAAGCAATAAACTTATTCCTCCCCAAAGGGGGGGGGAGGCAAAGCCTGGGAGGGTGGACCTCCTAGAACTGCACAGGACAAACCAATAGACCGGCGGAATCAAGCCCCGAAGGCCAAGACGATACCAGTCTATGGGGTGCAGTATCCATCGGAACAGATACTACACTTTGATCTTACCAAAGGGGATCTTATTTGGGCTTCGAATATTATGTTATTTTGAATATTCAATCAGGGTTTACTTGTAAGAGGAAGTATTGTCATGCCAGGTTGTCCTGACAAACCCTTTGTACAGAGAGGCCTTAGGCACTTGAGGATAGTGTCTCGTAGCCATTCAAATTATTTTCTCTTTCTTTTAATTTTCTTATCTTTTTGTTTTTGCTGGAGATGGGACATCCTACCAGATGCTAGACATTCACCGACTATTTCAGAAACTCCAGCCGAGAGATCTTTTTTAAGATTCTAACCGTCCCTTTAAGTGCAATTGTTTGTATCTCTCTTGCACTCGGTTCACCGGGTATATTCGCCAGATAGTTTTTGAAATTCTTTTTCATTAGTCCTGTTGCTCCTATAATTACTGGGATGATGGAGATCTTCCTCAGATTCCAGTTTCTTTTTATGTCGTACATAAGACCTTGGTATTTCGTAATCTTTTCCCTTTCAGCTCTGTTTAAGCCAGCATCATAAGGGACACTGAATTCAACTAGGGTTGCTACTTTCTCCCTTTTGTCCCATATTACTATGTCAGGTTTAACAGCTCCGTTTTCTAGATATGTAGCTGTAGGGATTGCATAGTCATAGTGGATGGTTTATATGGTAAACACACTGGACTATACACATCAATATCGAAGGTTCGATCCTTGTCTAAGTTAGCTCTGCTGATGACGGCTGTGAGCCAGAAATACGTGTCCATGGATTACTTTTATGTACATATAAAATTAATAATATATATATATATATATATATATATATATATATATATATATATATATATATATATATATATATATATATATATGTGTGTGTGTGTGAGTTTTTGAAGGCTTACCAAAGCATTCCGTTCAGGAGCCCACTCAACACCACAAAAGATTTTTTCATTCAAAAATTATTTATTTATCATTTTTTCAAATTAAAGAGTTTTTTACCTACACGCGTTTCACTACCAAGCAGGTCTTTGCTTGGCAGATCATCAGGGAAATTAAGTACCTTGAATAAGAATTACAACAACCAGCAATATACAATGTGGTGTTGCTTTAATTGAGGTCAGTTAAGAAGAGAAGAAAAAATAAAAGAAAAAAGAGAAAGTAAAAAGATAAAAAGGAAAAAATAAAAAGGAACAAATAGAGAATGTCTTAGAAGAATATCTCGCAAGATTTTCACAACATTGTTGCTACTAGGCGAAACATCAAAAAATTAGACCCAAACCAGCAAAAACAGCAAAAAATTTAGTCCAAAATGCACTCAAATGAAACAGTAATAATGAGCAAGAATACACCTTCTTGACGGGAGGCACAACTATGAAAAGTATCCCCCCCCCAAATAAAGACCAAACAGTCAAAACTCCGTTCCCAAGTTACCATTCCAAGCCACTGATAGTATTGGCATTCCAGATCTATTCCATCAAAAGGAAAGGCGACACAAATGTCCGTTTGTAATTCATGTGGTTGTGCTGGCCTTATTTCCAGGGCTGACTCGCTCACATTCAAGATGAACACAGAACGAGGCAATATATATATATATATATATATATATATATATATATATATATATATATATATTTAAAATAATCTCTCGAAGGACTAATTGAGTTTTTTGAAAAAAAAATGTAAAAAAAAACAAATAAAAAGAAATCATCTTTTAAAACTTTCCGGTGCACAAACAAAAAAACATTTTATTTAAAAACATTTGATTAACAATGGTTCCTTTGACAAAAAGCAAACAAAAATGAACATCTAATCACTAAAAGTTGTTTAGCTATGGTTTGTTCGTTCTTTATTTTATATATGTATTTTAGTTTAGTTTTCTTCGTCGTGATTTATTGGCTGCCAGTCTTCAATTTAGCGTTTGGTAGTTTTCGCATCGTCAACTCTCGGCCACTTCCGTAACCTGCCCGAACGTTGACGACGCGAAGGCACGGAAACATGGCGCGTCAGCTATAAGAGTACCAAAAGTTAAATAAATGAATGGGTAAAAATCATCAATAGCATTGAAAATTATTTTTATGGTCCACAGCATTAGCATTTAATATTTAATATATAATTAAATTTGGGGATGTGCGTAAAACAACTTCATATGAACTCTTATTTCTGAAACTTGATTTAAATGCCATTTCAAATCCATACACAGACACACACATATATAGTGGAAAGGTCACGTCAAAAATGATGGAGAAAAAATTATGCTCTGCTAATGTTCGCACTCACTATTTATCGAGATATATTACATATAAAATCATACAATTACTCCAGTAATTTAATTTTTCATGTATAAATTATTGTATTTTCTGATGACCTAAAAACACAAAAACCCACCGTTGACTTTATAATGTGTAGAATTTATTTCTGAATTCATTTCAGGCGGCAGGATGAGTCTGAGGTGGTTGTCTGCTATTTTCTTTCCCATTTCCAGACAAAACACGAAATACTCACATCAAAGATGACAATCAGAGAAAATCCTTCATCCCCAAAACACTGGACACAAACTTCAGTCGATTCTCAAACCACCGTCTTGGATTCAAAGAGGTAGAGCTAGGATCATCATGTTTCTATTCAAAACTAAACGCCAGTTAAAAAAAAAACGCATAATAAAATTTGAAAATGCCAGTTGATAAAATATTGTTAGCCCTAAAGTTAAATAATAGGAAAATGCTTTCGGTTTGGCAGGTTACTAAATTATAAATGTTAGATTTGATTGCATAGCTGAATACGGTTTGGCAGGTTACTAAATTATAAATGTTAGATTTGATTGCATAGCTGAATACGGTTTGGCAGGTTACTAAATTATAAATGTTAGATTTGATTGAATAGTTGAATACGGTTTGGCAGGTTACTAAATTATAAATGTTAGATTTGATTGCATAGCTGAATACGGTTTGGCAGGTTACTAAATTATAAATGTTAGATTTGATTGAATAGTTGAATACGGTTTGGCAGGTTACTAAATTATAAATGTTAGATTTGATTGCATAGCTGAATACGGTTTGGCAGGTTACTAAATTATAAATGTTAGATTTGATTGAATAGTTGAATACGGTTTGGCAGGTTACTAAATTATAAATGTTAGATTTGATTGCATAGCTGAATACGGTTTGGCAGGTTACTAAATTATAAATGTTAGATTTGATTGCATAGCTGAATACGGTTTGGCAGGTTACTAAATGATAACAATAGATCAGTTGTGTCATGGTTTATAATCGTAACTACAGTGTAAATCATTCTAACACCAAATAAATATGTAATCTATAACAGAGAGTATTAATTCTAATAAAAATAAACTTTAGATTTCAGATAATTAGATTTATTTCCTAATTTTAAAAAAATAAATTTTATAATCAAATTACTCTTATATAACTCGAAATTACTTATCTGTTCTCCCCAGACTTAGAAAAAAGGGTCCAAGGGATGTAATTATGTTAACAAAATAATGGAGTATCTCCTCATTAACTCCCCTTAATTTTTTATTAAAAAAGAAAAACATATTTTTTGCTTCCTGTTTCACCACGTGTATGTTACTGTTTATCTATAAAATCCGCCCCCCCAAAAAAACCCTACTTTTTATGTTACAGTCTAAGAAGTGAAAGTTCAAACTGAATTGAAAGCTATCTACTATAAATATTCCGATTTTATTCAGTCTCTCCACATCATATCCCATCAATATAACATGATGTATTTCTCCCTTTTACTAAATCAAGCATTATGGTCCACTATTACCCCCTCCAGTTATTTATATTTTGATAGAAACATCTACTTAATCGCAAAGAATAGATTTGTACCCTTATACGTTTCCCTCTATAGATTTATTTCCTAATTTAAAAAAAATAATTTTTATAATCAAATTACTCTTATATAACTCGAAATCACTTTTCCGTTCTCCCCAGACTTAGAAAAAAGGGTCCAAGGGGCGTAATTCTGTTGAAAAAAGAATGGAGTTATCTCCTCATTAATTTCCCCTGATTTTCTATTAAAAAAGAAATAAAATTTTTGTTGTTTTTTTTACCCATAATATGTATGTTACTGTTCACCTATACCCCCCCCCCAAAAAAAAAACAACTTCTTGTTTATGTTACAGTCTAAGAAGTGAAAGTTCAAACTGAATTGCGAGCTATCTACTATAAAGATTCCCATTTTATTAATTCTCTTCGCATTGTATCCCATCAAATATTTCTTTCTTTCTACCTTTCTTTATTTCAATATTTCTTTCTTCCCTTTTCTTTAGATGTATTTCTCCCTTTTACTAAATCAACCATATATAGGTAAAAAGTTGGATCTGGAGAAGAGGTGTCCGACTTGAAACATAGGTATCCCACTGGACAAGTAACTATTTTAAAAAAATATATTAGTAAACTGGGATTTACTTGTAGGGCTATGTGTTTGCCTTCAATAAACATTTTTCAAATTTGATATTAGGGTTCGGATTTGTCATCAAATGATTGATATAGTATGATCATTAATACAAATTGTTGTGACGTTGTCCAACGGTAAATAATAAATAAAGGAAGTCAAGTCGAGTGTTGGTTTAACAAGTGTATTAACAAAGTAAGAAAGTGACTAGCACTTGGCTAGACAGTTACAAGACTGTGCTTTGTCTTCTGGTGACTCGCACTATTTATAGTGAAAACCGGTGTTGTTTCTCCTGTGTAAGAACGGTCGGTGTAACAGATAGATAGATAGATAGATAGATAGATTAATAGATAGATAGATAGATAGATAGATAGATAGATAGATAGATAGATAGATAGATAGATAGATAAATAGATAGATAGATAGATAGATAGATAGATTAATAGATAGATAGATAGATAGATAGATAGATAAATAGATAGATAGATAGATAGATATCAACAGACTGATAGATAGATAGATAGATAGATAGATAGATAGATAGATAGATAGATAGATAGTTAGATAGATATCAACAGACTGATAAATAGAAAGATACATATATATATATATATATATATATATATATATATGTATATATATAGAGAGAGAGAGAGATTACATACTGATAGATAGATAGATAGATAAACATATATATATATATATATATATATATATATATATATATATATATATATATATAGAGAGAGAGAGAGAGAGAGAGAGAGAGAGAGAGAGAGAGATAGTGTTGTGAAGTTGTTCCACAGTAAATAATAAATAAAGGAAGTCAAGTCGAGGGTTGGTTTAACAAGTGTATTAACAAAGTAAGAAAGTGACTAGCACTTGGCTAGACAGTTACAAGTCTGTGCTTTGTCTTCTCTGTGTCTCTGGTGACTCGCACTATTTATAGTGACAACCGGTGTTGTTTCTCCTGTGTAAGAACGGCCGGTGTAATACAAATAAATACGAATCCAATACTGCCACACTAATTCATAGAATTTTAGATTGATATACTTATAATATGATATTTCATGTGGGATCAAATAGATTTAAGGCACCCTAGAATAACTACTACTCCCCCCAGTTATCTATAACACTACCCATCCTCTACCCGGATATCTGTTTATTATGTGGTACCATCATGAAGTAAAGGGTTACTATTGATGTCGTATCAGTTAATTCAAGTCCCCTACTCTGTAAACTATTCCTAATTTATATTCCTCATTTTTGATCTCCTGATTATTAAAGGGTTCTACAAAATCTTATATGTAGTTTATTGTAGTTATTTATACAATAACTACAAGAGAGAGAGAGAGATAAAAGAGAGAGGGAAAAGAGAGAGAGAGAGAGAAGAAGAAAGAGAGAGAGGAAAGAGAGAGAGGGGAAAAAGAGAGAGGAAACGGAGAGAGAGATGAAACAGAGAGAGAGAGGAAAGAGAGAGAGGGGAAAAAGAGAGAGGAAAGAGAGAGAGAGAGGAAACAGAGAGGGAGGGGAAAGAGAAAGAGGGGAAACGAGAGAGAGAGAAGAAAGAGAGAGGAGAAAGAGAGAGAAGAAAGAGAGAGAGGAAAGAGAGAGAGAGGGGAAAAAGAGAGAGGAAACAGAGATAGAGAGGGGAAAGAGAGAGAGGAAAGAGGGAGGGAGGGGAAAGAGAGAGAGAGAGAAGAAAGAGAGAGAGGAAAGAGAGAGATAAAAGAGAGAGAGAGTGAGAGAGAGAGATAAAAGAGAGGGGGAAAGAGAGAGAGAAGAAAGAGAGAGAGGAAAGAGAGAGAGGAAAGAGAGAGAGGGGAAAAAGGGAGAGGAAACAGGGAGAGAGAGGAAACAGAGAGAAAGAGGTAACAGAGAGGGAGGGGAAACGAGAGAGAGAGAAGAAAGAGAGAGGGGGGAAGAGAGAGAGGAAAGAGAAAGAGGGGATAGAGAGAGAAAATATATTTTTGGAAATTATCCGTCTCGTTTCATGAATGTTGCGAATACATTAAAATGTTCCTCCCCTTCTGTCGCTCTTCTTCTTCTTTGATCTTGCTCAACCCACATCTCATTATTCTCTTTTAAGTCATTGGAGACAGTTGTAATCCAATTGTATCATCTATTCAATTAGGAGGCAAAAGGTTATACTCCCTCTACAAAGTTCCTAACCCACAAGTAAAACCCCTTAAATTAACTCATTTGGGATGTAGAGTATGCCACTAACCACATTATCGAGCTTACCAACCTCCGACCTAAGTTACCGTTACACATCAACCACCCCCCGACATAGAGGGGTATTATATACCTAATCAATTTACCTTATGTAACAAGCTAATCGAGGTTCTTACATAGGCATTTAAAGTACCCAAAATACCTTTACAATTTATGATTTTATGAAGTGACTTGAATACTTAACTTAGATAATAAAGGGATGCTACCTATTAATTACAATTAGTATATTAGAATGAAAAACTGACTTCCCAGATTAATTTTATTTTATCCTTCTAATGTAAAGTATACCCAAGTAGTGTCGATAAGGTTTAAAAAAACATCCCATTTATTATAAATATAAATGGTAGATGATTTAATTATTATTCTTATTTATGTGTTGTCTAAAGAACTTTCGTCAAAATATCCTAATTATATCACTCATGTTCCCTAGATAATTGAAGCAGGCTATATTAATACCTCCTTAGGGTCGACATACAAGGAGGGTAAGTAAACTATTTGGAAACCGACACTGCATTGAATATGTATAGGTCCAAATTTTAGTAATAGTTGTTATATTTAATTAAATCCCTACATGCACTGATTAATTTAAACGAATTTCCACAACATCTAGTTCAATTTAAAATAGGATAGCATATACCTATTTCGGTGTAGACAGTTTTGTAGAATCTCCTGCCTTTTGTTTAGAAAATTGTCCTTAGATGTTACTATATGGTATGATTCCAGGGTACACAAGTTGCATTTTTCCTCTTTTGGTGTATATATTTATTCACTCTACCCAATATGGGCCACTTCAACTCAAAGTGAGTGTTATTTCTAATTAGTTCTTTAACATATTAAACCAGTGATATAGTTTTCTCGAAGTCTGGATTAAGCCTAGTTTTAAAAGAGCACATGTAGTTTTTAGTTTTATTCATATATGTGTGTACAAATATACAAATAAATAGAAATTGGTCTTTATTATAGACTGAAGGATGCAAATAAATGATACAAGCTTTAAGAAACTTACTGTAGATTCTTGCAGACCTTTTTGCAGTGGTGAGTTCAATACATACCCCAGGCACCATTCTTACAATTTCCATGTCAGATTGAATTAGGTTTGGCAAATACTGGAAGCCATCATGAATTTAAGAATGCAGCGCCATTTGGAAAGATTTCTTTTGACTTGTGTTCTATCCTTTTTTCAGATATTCTTTTTTTTTTTAGATATTCTTACTGAAAAGAAATACTAACTCATAAACGAGGGAGAATGAAAGGGTAGCATACATACATTTCATATATATATATATATATATATATATATATATATATATATATGAAATGTATCCACATAAAATATTATATGGTGATGTAATATATTGTGTCGATTTTTAGTACTAACTTCAACAGTGCTCACAACGTGAGTAGAGCTAGGTAGTAAGTTATGAAAATATAATTACGGTAATTAAGCTGCACAGAGGCTTCCGCATTTCATTTCCGTAGAGAATCGCCAGGTTAAAATGTATGGAATTCGTGTTACCGGGCGTTTTTATATATACACTTGGTGTTTAGTCTAGCTAGCTAGTCAATCAGATTCATTGTTATTCCTCCCACAAGTTAATGTTTTCATTAGCCAATGGCAGGGCTTCCATCAAACAATGGCTCTGCTGACTTTTACTTCCTCTTCTTTTGTTCTGTTTTTTTATAGGGCTGACCCACCTTTTTGTGAATTTTCCGAATTAATATGTGACCTTATTTTAACATGTGCATGATTGGAATAGTTTTCTATTAAAGGTATTAGTTTAGTTTAGCTTTTTATTTACTTATTTTATTTGATTTTATTTTTCTTATGCATTGTTATCCTAAAGTAAAGTTTATTCTGTGTATACAGTTGTTTGCAATTTCACTTCTACAGTTATATATATATATATATATATATATATATATATATATATATATATATATATATATATATATATATATATTTATATATATATATATATATATGTATATATATATATATACATATATATATATATATATATATATACATATATATATATATATATATATATATATATATATATATATATATATATATAGAGAGAGAGAGAGAGAGAGAGAGAGAGAGAGAAAGAGTACTAGAAGAATGGAAGAATATCCACTCCAGAATGGGTAAATTTAATTCATATATAAAAAATCCTCTAAAGAAACTGAAATTTTGGGAAATTTTGCGTAGGAATCTATCCATCTAACACTTATCGTAGGCCAGTTTTTGATCTTGAAGTAGTATTTTTTTCAGCTCCTTACACCAAGTGGCTTCATGCCTTGTCTGGAGCGATTTCCATTAAAAAAACAAACCTATTGTTAAAATTTTATGAAATTCTGAAATAGCTGAATATTTACGAAGCGCTTTTACCCCCTATTTGTTCCCTTTTGTAAATAAATATACCAAATATTAACAGTCCTTACACCTAGTAGATGTGTTCCCAAATTCATAATGATCGGTTAATTAGTTGATGAATGAATCTTATACATAGAAATATATAAACATATTTTGGTTATTCCCCTGCCAACTTATCCATCTATGTAATTCCTCTGATGATAAGATTTTAATCTTTGAAAAGCCTGGCTTAAGGAAAGAAAGATAAGCATGTTTTCATCGATAATACCCGACTTTTGACACCTACTATTATACTGTATTCATATATATATATATATATATATATATATCAATTTAAATGTCGGTGCGATGCCGTATACGTGGGACGACAGTGCAAAGGTTTGAATCCAGAATAAAACACATTCCCCTCTGCAATACGCCAGGGCCGACTAAATAATTTAAATACTTTAGTCAATACATCCGGGTCAGCCATTGCTTACCATCTTATAAATAGCGCCGAATGTGCGTCGACTTGCACAAGTGACAGGTTTTTCTTAGACTCGATCGAAGTCACTACTTAAATTCCCGACTGCCTGCATTTAATATACACAGCTCATTCTCAACTTCTGAAAGACTTCCTTCTATTCTCGGTCCACGGAAGTATTTTAAAATGGCCCTAATTCTCAAAATTACATCCGAATAAGTGCGTTCCATCTACGATTGAATTAAACATCTTTCTATTGGATTTACTTCATTTTTGAACATTTTCAACGCTGCCTTCACTAAACCTTTTTTCCATCTTTAAATCTCCTTTCACCGGACACCTTATCTACGGACATTCACCAACTGGACAGACTCCATATTTTTACAGGCACACTCTTACTCTCCATTACTTTATATTTTTTTTAGATTTTGAATTTTGGCTTTTCCACTGCCAACTTATCCATCTATGTAATTCCTCTGATAATAAGATTTTAATCTTTGAAAAGCCTTGGCTTAGGGAAATAAAAATAAACATTTTTTTTACCAAGTACTATCTTGCATTGAACAATCGAAGATTAAATAGATTTATCTCTTTTCCTTCATTTATCTTTATAATTAAGCTATCTCGTATATTGAGCGTAAATCATTTCACTATAAATTCAATTCTCTAAAAGTATACTTTCAGTCTCATATTTGATATATATATATATATATATATATATATATATATATATATATATATATATATATATATATATATGTGTGTGTGTGTGTGTATAACTTCTTTGTAATATAGCAGGAAAAATCCCAGCAGAATGCTCGATTAATTAAGAATTAAAGTTAAAAATAAAAAATTAAGAGTGTAATATTTATTTATTTTGGTACAGAAAAATTAGTACAACATTCGCTCTCTTCAGCTTCTGTTGTCATATATATATATATATATATATATATATATATATATATATATATATATATATATATATATATATATATATTAGTACTTCATGTATCCACATAAAATATTATAAGGAGATATAATTTTTTATGTATCAGTTTTCAGTATTTACTTCAACAGTGCTCGATACGTAAGTAGAGCTAGGTAGTAAGCAATGAAAATATATATAGCAATCAAGCTACAGAGAGGCTCCCGTGTTTCATCCCCGGGGGGAATCGTCAGGCTAAATGCATTTAGCCTGACGATTCCCCCCGGGGATGAAACACGGGAGCCTCTGTGTAGCTTGATTGCCATATATATTTTCATTGCTTACTATATATATATATATATATATATATATATATATATATATATATATATATAATTGTTGTTATGCATTGAGCTGCAGCATATGTTAGCAGGTGAAAATCATGAATCCCCTCGGAGCTATTTACACTCTATTCTGATGTTTACCCCATCATCAATTTCACCTGCCTTTGGAAGGAACACGTGCATTCTTTCATATCTACTTCGTTCATTCGACCGTTTCGCTTCGTTTCTTTAGATTTCTATTTTTATCAATTTCGTTTTTTACCTGCCCCCCTAACTGGCACTTACCGCCTCATCAACTGACGCATCCATTCACTGTAGCATCTCTTCACATCAAATTCTACGTTCTCTTCAATGATCGTCAATTAGACTAACGGACGGACTCACATTCTTATTCTTATTATATATATATATATATATATATATATATATATATATATATATATATATATATATATATATATATATATATATATATATATACGTATTACGTATGCGTATGTAGATAAAACAAATATTTATAATTATCTCTACACTGACAATTCTCAAAAGGATGAAACGTACCAAAATAAATATATATATATATATATATATATATATATATATATATATATATATATATATTACAGAAAGTCAGAACAACATCCGTACCGTCGGTATCAAATTCAAATAAAGCGGACCTACAATTGGTGACTCTGTTTTTCGGGATGGCAGACATAAATAGAGGCTGAAGAGAGTACGGTAAAGGAGACAACTTATAGTTCTCATTTGGTTGGATTTGAAACCGACGGTACCGATGTTGTTCTGATCTTCTGTGATGCATATATAAATAAGTATTGCACTTTTATTTTTGAATTTTCTTAATAATCGAGCACTATTCTGGGGTTCTCTGACACTAAACTCACACACACACACACACACACACACACACATATATATATATATATATATATATATCTGACGAGAAGAATTTTCTTTGAAAGCCCATGGGTTAAGGACTTTCAATTACTTTGCTTGAACTCTGAATTGTAATAAAATTCGATTCGCACCTTATTTTATTCTTTCATTTTATCTAATGCTATATATATATATATATATATATATATATATATATATATATATATATATATATATATATATATATATATTCCAAGAAATAATCGTTTCGACTTAAGCGTAAAGCCAAATTCATCTGTAAAAATAATTGAATCCTCTAGGTTATTAATATCGTAAAAATGTCGTAAGAAATGGGAGATCACCTTATATTACTTTTGATTCGTTGAAACCTGTCTAAATTAAGTCCGATTTACATCCACAAAAATGTAAATAATATTTTGAATAACTACTCATCTAACACCGCATGTAGCCGATTAACATATAAATTGCTAAGTAAGTTGTTCGATTTGCGATGCGATGGACAATTTTTTTTTACTGTACTTTAGCTTGCCAGGAATTTTCTGGAGAATGTATTTACTTTGTATTTATCGTCAAATTTTATTTTGCCAGCCATTTGCTAATATGTGATTTTAAAAGAAATAGAGCGATGTTATTCATTAATCATATCTGTAGCTTTATAATGAAAATAAATAGTGAAACTCTCGCAGTCTATGCCATTGAAAGAAATATCATGCTGGATAGAATAGATAGTCGATGAAATAGATTGGAATTTCTTGTTCACTATGTGAATAACTTAGATTATTGCTATGGTACCTTACCTATACAGACTACTTGAACTCTTCCACTCACCATAAATACTGGGAGCATTTGCTTCGCAGTGTTGGAACCACACCAGTCTGACATACAACCACTCTTGTTCTCTGTTGTATTCTACTTTTTTCTCTAAACTCCGAGTTCGTGTTTTTCTTAGCAATTACAAAATTCCTTAATTTACTAGCCAGGCAGAACCAATTTTTTTCTTTTATTTAGGTCTGATGGCTAGAATTCTACAATATAGTAGTATTATTAAACCTTATCCGCGAGTGGCTTTTGGCCTTCGTAAGTGTTGACTCATTTGTATAAAGAAAAGCACATTTAAGTTTGAAATAGAATTAATGTCGATAAGTCAAATGATTTTTTTTTAAATATCATTTTCGTTACTCTGTTTAAAATAGCATTTTCGTTGGTCTGTCAGATTTAAGTTTGAAATAGTATTTTTAATACATGTCTGATTAAAGACTCCATAAATACTCTATAAATTATCACCAGAGACCCTGGAACTTGTTAGCCGAGTCGGGTCAATAATTAAAAAAATAACGAAAAGAGAAAATTATCAGACACGTAAAATAATATAATATAATATAATATAATATAATATAATATGTAATGCGAAAAACGTTCTCTGAGCGTTTCTCGGCTGTCTTTTTAAAATTCTCTTCTTTCTCCAGTTTTTTTGTTCATTTGCTTTTGACATCTGAGGATGATCCGACGAAGAATCGAAAACGTTCGTGAAACCTGTGAAACCGATGGAACATTTATTAATTTTTTTTTTATTTTAATACAAAAAGAGCATCAGAAAAATAAAAAAATAAAAAACGGTATAATTAAACAGACGAATTCTGTTATTTTTAACAATGTTTGCATAAATGAGAAAATGCTGCCTAAATACACACACACACAGTATATATATATATATATATATATATATATATATATATATATATAATATTAAATTATTTTTTATTTATTTATTTTTTAAATATTTTACCGTCGTTTCGAGCTTATGGCTCTCATCAGCACAGAGAAATAACAATCTCAGACGGTCATTGGGTTCGGGTTAGAGTTAGGGTTCGAGTTAGCATTAGGGTTCGGGTTCACATTCAGGTTAGTGTTAGGGTTTGGGTTAGGATAAGGGTAAGAGTAGGGGTAAGGGTTAAGGTTAGGATTCGAGTTAATGTTAAGTTTTGGTTCGGGTTAGGGTAAGGTTAGGGTTCGGGTTAGGGTAAGGATTAATGTTAAGTTTTGGGTTCGGGTTAGGGTAAGGTTAGGGTTAGGGTTCGGGTTAATGTTAAGCTTTGGGTTAGGGTTCGGGTTAGCGTTAGTGTTTGGGTTCGGGTTAGAGTTAGGGTTCGAGTTAGCATTAGGGTTCGGGTTCAAATTCGGGTTAGTGTTAGGTTTTGGGTTAGGATAAGGGTAAGAGTAGGGGTAAGAGTTAAGGTTAGGATTCGAGTTAATGTTAAGTTTTGGGTTAGGGTAAGGTTAGGATAAGGGTTAGGGTAGGGTAAGGGTTAGGGTAAGGGTTAATGTTAAGCTTTGGTTTAGGGTTCGGGTTAGCATTAGTGTTTGGGTTCGCATTAGGGTTAGAGTTAGGGTTAGGTTAGGGTTAGTGTTCAGGTTAGGGTTAGTGTTCAGGTTAAACAAAACAAACTATCAGTGCTCGATTCATAACATAAAACACAAACAATTTTATAATATGAACATTGGATATCCAGAAAATATAAACCAATGCAGCTATGCAGGAAGGTTTTGAAAATGTTTCTAAATTCTTGATTGTCTTTGAATTTTTCCGTCACACCTGCTATCCTCTCAGGATGCACCAGTGTGGCGCCGTTTCCTACTGGTTGGGAACCACTTCCCTAGGGATTCCACAGAGGAGAGAATTTCTCAGCATGGCACCTAATAAAGGTTATGCCTTAAGAAGAGATCAGAATCTTTGCTAGGACGGATGATAACTTTATTGCAATAAACAAAGCTGAAAACTAAAGAAGAAAAAATGTTTAAACGACCAATTCTGTTATTTTTAGTGTTTGGTTGAGAGAAAAACAGGAAAGAAAGAAGGAAACCATTGAGAAGAAGAAGAAGAAGAAGAAGAAGAAGAAGGGGAGGAGAAGAAGAAGAAGAAGAAGAAGAAGAAGAAGAAGAAGAAGAAGAAGAAGAAGAAAGAGAAGGGAGAGAAGTAGAGGAAAAAGAAGGATTAGTAAAAAAAGAAGACGAAGAACGACAACAAAAAGAGGAGAGAGGAAGGGAAGGAGGATGAGAAGAAGAAGGAGAAGAAAAAGAACGACAAGAAGAAAAAGAAGAAGAAGAAGAGTAAAAAGGAGGGTGAGAAGAAGGAGAAAATGCAGGGAGGAGGATGTGGAGGGGGAAGAGGAGAAGAATGAAAGAAGAGGAAGAGAGGGTGTAGAAAAGAAGGAGAAGAATAAGAAGAACGAGGGAAGGAATAGGATGGTGGCGATGAGGAAGAGGAGAAGAATGAAAGAAGAAAAAGGAGGAGTAGTAGGAGTAGAAGAAGAAATAGTAGTACAAAAAGAAGAAGAAGAAGAAGAAGAAGAAGAAGAAGAAGGAGGGAGAGGAGGAGGAGGAGGAGGAGGAGGAGGAGGTGGTGATATGCCTTTGTGATGAAATTTGAAGTGTGAAGAATGACTGGAATCTTGTGAGCATCTGCCCTTTGTCCCAAAGATCTGTGCCCCTTTGGCAAAGAGCATACAGTATTTATTATGTTTGCTGATGGTGAAAGATGATAAAAAGCTGCAGGGAAGATGATCGCTCAGAAAAGAACCATAAATATCAAAAATGCCATTCCATGTCTGTTACCAAAGAAAACAATAGAACACCATCTTCATCACCTCCCCACCATCATTATTATTTACTCACTAGGAGTTTTTCACACAAGCCAGTATCAGTGACAATAACCGGTGGTACTCCCTGGAGTCTGGGTGACAACAAGTCTCCCCATATTTCCAGCACTCTCCACCTCGTTTTGATAACCAATGTAAGTCACTTTGCATTATCGCAACAACCATTGTAAAAATTTCAAAAATGTTTTATAAAACAATAGAACACCATCTTCATCACTCCCTATTCATTATTATTTATACTCACTAGGAGTTCTCACACAGATCATCGTCAGTGATTGCTCACCGACAACAACCAGTGGTATTTCCTGGAGTCTGAGTGACAACAAGCCTCCCCAGATTTCCAGTATTCTTCACCTCTTTTCGATAATTATTATTATTATTATTGTTATTATTATTTTTATTATTATTTTTATTATTATTATTTGTACTCACTAGGAGTTCTCACACAGATCATCGTCAGTGATTGCTCACCGACAACAACCAGTGGTATTTCCTGGAGTCTGAGCGACAACAAGCCTTCCCAGATTTCCAGTATTCTTCACCTCTTTTCGATAATAATTATTATTATTATTATTATTATTATTATTATTATTATTAGTAGTAGTAGTAGTAGTAGTAGTAGTAGTAATTCTGAGTTTTGGAGAATAAAATATCATCAACACATTGTTTTTTTTACAAAGTACAGTCTCCTAGTAACACCCTTACCCTTTGTATCACAGATTAGGTTGAGGGAGGAGGCGTGGTCCCCTAGAGCTGACCAATTCTGAGATCCACTCTAAATTAGGTTTTACCAATAGAGCTAGGCCTGCTGATCTTGCGTGATTTCATCCGTATGACTACATGTACTAATAGAGATGGATGGATCTGAAAATCTTGGAGATCAATTGCATTTACATTATTTATGAAGGTAGCCTATTTATCCTCCGCTCTATAATAAAGACCAATGTGTATTTATTTGTATCTATATAATAATACGCTAAAGCAATTTCATGTTCGTCCGTACGTTATCACCGTTCACCTATTTTTTAAAAAAAAGATGGGATCGCCCAATCACCAAAAAAGTAATTTTTAAAATTGTAATCCAATGTCGCTATTGAGTCGAATGTAAAACTAAAACTAAAATGCAATTTCTTGGCCTTCAGGCTAGTTTCAAAGTGTAGTATCTGTTCTGTCCGAATATGGTACAATAATATCGTGAGGTCGATGCTCGTTCCAGACGTCCATAGAATGGAAATATGTTGCAAGCTCTTTCAAGGGTTTTGGAGATAGATAACATTACCAGATACATTCTAAAATGGACATTTTTCACGACAGCTAACATAATGAAAAGGGGTGAAAAAACAAATAGGCAACAAATAAATGTTACCAAAGGCAAGATAAGTTACTCTTCTATCTACCTGGATAAGTTTATTTGTGTTTTAACTTATTTTAAAGCGTTTTTAGTTCGATTTAAAACTAGTGTGGAGACGCCATGTGATCACCTGCAGCCATTTTTTTCCATTCTAATGTGGCATCTCGACACTACTTTAAAATCGAACTAGAAAAGGCTTTAAAATGAGTTAAAACACAAATAAACCTATCCAGCTTAGTAGAAGAGTAACTTATCTTGCCTTTGGTAACATTTATTTGTTGCCTATTTGGTTTTTTTCACTTTTTTTTTGTTCTGTTAGCTGTCGTTAAAAATGCCCTCTGAAACTATATTAACTAAAGTACTTAGATAAGTATGTTTCAGTTTAAAACTCAAACTAAAATGCATGTTTTGGCCTTCAGGCTAGGATCAAAGTGTAGTATCTGTTCTGTCCAAATATGGTACAATAATATCGTGGGGTCTTTGTTAGTGCAAAAAGTCTATAGAATGGAAATGTGTTGAACGTGAAGAACTGGGGGAGGATGGCTCTGGAGAATTTAGTCAAAAGGTATATATATATATATATATATATATATATATATATATATATATATATATATATATATAGTTTTTCTAACTTAGTTCACCTCAAACAAGGCAAGTTGTCACTGTAGACGTAAGGGGATACTCAGAATTAGGGTTAAAGTTTAGGGGGTCATCCTAAATTGAGAGCTGTGCAGCGAGATGCTTGTTCACATTAGTTTTAAATTTCTGAATGGCGGTACAGTCAGGGAAACAGGGAGCAGGAAGGGAGTTCCAAAGGCCGACAGCTCAAAGAAAACAAGCTATTGGAGTAGAAGGCTCTCCGGCATCTGAGGACCTCCACAGTGAATGGATGGGATTTAGCTGATTGTTGGGTTGGTCGAGTGTATTTACGTCGAGGGGGCACTAGAGCAGCAAGTTCATTGGAGCACATTCGATTGAAGTACTTGTAAAACAAGCACAAGGATGCAACATTACAGCGATCGGACAGGAGCTGGAGCTTGGTGGATAGTGAGAGACCTATTAGATTAGAGACTCTTTTTTGGACCTTGTCTAAGAGGGAGAGGCTAGTTGATGGTGCAGCAGCCCAGATGTGGCAACAATACTCCATGCATGAGCGGATGGTAGCTTTAAAAGAAAGAAGTTAAGATATGACGTCAAATCGTATGAAAGAGTTTCATGCAGCTAAGGAGTTTTTTTTGTTGTTTTTTTTTATGGAAATCGCTCCAGACAATGCATGAAGCCACTTGATGTAACCAGCTAACAAGAATGAAAGATAATTATTGCAAAGACAGTAAATGCCTTTTGGCCTTAATCTTGGAAAGACCAATGCTATAGGTAGGAGGAAAACAGTCAGCAGGAGGAGAGTTCCACAAGTTTTCAGTTCTTGGAAAGAAGCTACTGGAATAGGAAGCTGCATTACAATGAGGTATCAAAACAGTGAATTGATGAAGGCCACTAGACCAACGAGTCAAACGAGCTAGAACAAAGGAAGCAGGGAATAGATGAGACAACTCTGAAGAACACATGCCATAATAGTATTTTTATAGAAAAGACTGAGACTAGCAACATCACATCTGAGAGAGAGAGAGGGTGCAGAGAAGAAGAAAGGGTGGGGTCAATCAAATTACGGATACGTTTCTGCACCTTATCAAGAACCCTCAAATGGAACAGCGATTCACCAGCCCAAATGTGACAACAGAGATGGAGAATAGCCTCAGGTATGAGAAAGTGTTTAGAGCGATAGAGAGAACCGACTTTACAAGAAGCAGAAAGAGTAATGGATCTACTGTATGAACTCCAAGAAAGATTTGATGAGAAAAAAATACCAAGAAGTTTTAGAGTTGGACAGGTGCGCCTCACGTCCGTTTCGGTTGACATTTCAACTCCAACTGCTTTAATTGGCATCTTTAATCCCAAGCGAACATGAGTTTTAGTGGCAATAAGCCTTCCTAAGCTTCCAGTACTTTCTGTACATTTGCAGTGGAGGTCTGGTTTGTGCTCTCCCTTCACGGTCTTTCCATCCTCCTTGATCATTCACGACCATTGGAGGTGACGGTGACTAAGTGGTAAATGACACGGACTGACGATCTGGGTGTGCAAAGTTCGAATCCAGTTAGTTTCTACAGAAACATTTTCACTTAGGATGTTGACAACCTTCACGTGGTCCTTCTTCTTTTCTAGAACGAATTCTCACTAGAAAAATATCGGGGAAACCAATGCCAACAATAGAATCATCTGATTCGTATGAAATGAATGAATAGATGAATTCACAGCCATTTTAGGAGGTACTCATCGAGGCTCATGTCACCACATATGTATGTGTGCTTTTCCGAGGAGGAGAATGTCAGTCTATGAGATTTCTAATGGTTTCAGTTCCCTTGGGATCGTTTGATGTTCTTTCTAGTTTTTTTGTTTCATTTCTATTTCAAATTACCTGTTACTGGTTAGCGCTGGTTGGTTATCTGGGTTGGTTTCCGCATTCGAGGATTTTCTTTACGATTTCAGCTGTTTTCATCATTACCGTGCATTGTATGCTCTCAATCTTCCCTTTGATTCCAATTTCTCCTACTCTTTTGTCCAAGTTTTTCAGGACTGTTCCCAGTGCTCCTACAATTATTGGTATTATAGTGATTTTCTTCATGTTTCATATTCTTTTCAGTTCTCTGTAAAGTTCCTGTATTTGCTTCGTTTTTCTGCCTTCTTAAGCTTCGATCTGTGATCTGCTGGGACGGCGAATTCTATGATCTGGCATGTTGTAGATTGTTTGAGGAGGTGCCACTTAGAGTGGAGTAGCAGCAACTACAAACGACTACTAACGACTAACAACAGCATATGATGAGAGATTATAAAAGGTATAGCACACTGTTTACTTCCTTTTTCTTCCCACGTTCAGAGACTGACAAAATCTCATCCACATTGTTCAGACCAACCCCCAAACTTCTCTCTTGGGATGCAACAGACCCTTCTCCCTCCTTGCTGTCTGACTTTGGGGTTCGACAAGAAGCTCGAATATTCCAACATGGCTATAGGTGTACACGTGTTGACTTAATAATGTAACACACACACACACATAACTACTTACACATGGCCTGACTTCCACACTTGTGAACTTTACAAACATTCTCATATATGAACTCCTATTCCTTTACTTACGGCACTGCACAAATCTGCTGGGCACACTACGTGCTGACCTCAAGTAGGTGGGACAAGGACCACTACGTACAGCGAAACAACTTCATTGCCTACGACAACTTGCGCATGACAAGGCCAGATGGCCTGGGACTAGCATGGAGGACTGATTGCAGCTACGGGATGTCATTTGACTCCCGTAGCCGCAGAACACAGTTTTAATAAAAAAAATAATAAATTACAAGCAGGGCATTCATCCTCCCCTTCATATATGAACTTTTCTTTCTTCCCTACTAACGGGACATTTATTTAACACCACGTGGACTTTCTAACCTTCTCTCTTCCCTACTAACGGGACATTTATTTAACACCACGTGGACTTTCTAACTTTCTCTCTTCCCTACTAACGGGACATTTATTTAACACCACGTGGACTTTCTAACGTTTTGCCTGTGTTCATATTCATGGACGTATTCATTTACTAACACCCTTCTCTTTCATTCCCTTTTATTTACATGTTAACGAAGATGGCCGATATAAAGTTGTTTTAAATGCCTTCCTATTCTACAAGAGCACTGTTTCGTACTTCGACAAAGTACAAAATTGACATCACAATCTATTGGGAGATGATATCTTTTCTTTTCTGCAACCCCTTTTCTGACAGAAAAGACGTTGCTTGTCTTTTTCTGTTCGATCGTTATTTTCTGGTTCCCACCCGTAAAACATTCACAGCAAGTACTCGCCCAGCTACCACTACTTAAAGAACTTTTCTTTCTTCCTCTGCACGCTCAAAACCAAACAGAATTTCCAATGAACAGAGTTTTTTTCCAAGACATCCCTATCTGTGGAACACAATGCCACGGGACTGCTTCCCTATTGACTACAACATGGTCGTTTTCAAGTTCAATGTCAACAAACATTTGTCAAGCAGTACTGCTAAGTAACCAAATTCTGCCCATCCTACCAATTCCCTTATGATATTATTCATCATTCAACTGACAATCCTCAAGTGGCTTTTTGCCTTGGTAAGCGGTGACTCATTAGTATAAAAAAGGTATGGTTATTTATAATATCCTCAAAACGAAAACGTTTTACATATGTGATGATGATCTATCCTATTTGTGACTAACCAAGAGGCTGACACTCTGGCAAAAGTGTAGCAGCCATCATGCAGGTCCAGGAGAAAAAAAGAGTGAGGGTTGCACCGTGCATTGTCCATCTGGGATTGAACCCAGAGTGTTCTAGTCACCAAATAGAAACGTGTGCTTTTTGTCACGTGACGAGACTTCACATATGCAAATGAGCCTTCTTTTGCATGGGCTAATTCTTGTCGTAATAAAAAGTTTAGACACTTTGAGTGCAAAGAGAAAAAGAAAGAAGAAAAATAAAAGAAAAAAGGAATCAAATTCTGGACGAAAAGTTCGATTGTAAACGTCGCGTCGTTCTCGTGCGTGTTTGGACTGTTGGTAGTGAAAAGACCAAAAAAGACAATTCGGCGGCCCGTTTGAACTCAGTCTTTATTCTATTAACTCTCTCTTACAAAAAGGAGCAACCAAAATGACGCTAATCCTAACCCTAACCTCCCACACACAGATTACAAAACGAAAAATAACATGGGACATGTTCCCAAACAACAAACTATACAAGCACCAACCTGAAGTCAAATCAGAAGCTACAGAAACACTGACCAATCGAAGATGGGATATAGTATTGAGTAGAATCAGGATCGAACACGCAAACATTACACATTCACATCACCTAAAAGGAGAAGACCTTCTGAAATGTCAAACATGCAAAGTTCCCCTTACAGACAAATACATTCTTACAAAATATGACAAACTCAAACAAATGTACCCCAAATACTATCAAGCAGGTAACCTAAAGGACCTTTTCAGGGGCAGCAGGCCAGAGGACATAATACATTTCCTAAAACATGTTTATCTCCTCAACAAAATATAACCAATAAAACAAAAAGCTATAAAAACCCATACCCTGAATGCAAAAACAAAATTAAACCTTTTCTTGACATTAAGTGACCCCTGTTCTGATGAATGCTATGTCCCTTAGACCGGTACCGTCTTGACCTTCGTGCCTTGATTCCGCCGGCCTTAGAGTTTGTCCTGTGCAGTTCTAGGAGGTCCACCCTCCCAGGCTTTGCCTTCTCACCCTTTGAGAAGGGGTTAGTTTACTGCTAATCGCCTGAGGCGTTCTTACCGGGGAATGCCGACGGGACTGCACAGGCATTTTTTGTAGGCTAGAGTGCTCATCTTCTTGGGTGCTGGCTTTTCAATCCCACTTTCCGACCTTGTGTCACATCTTACCGCTGTGGGAGGGAGATAAAAAATTTTTTTTTAAATGACCCTAACCCTAACTCTAACCCTAACTCTAAACACTATGTATAGAGGAGATTAAGACACAGTCTCAAAGCAGTCTTTCTGTAACATGGTCTTATGTACAACATGAAAATAAACTGGAAACTCAGGAAGATCTCCATCATTCCAGTAATTATAGGAGCAACCGGACTAATAAAAAAGAATTTCAAAAGCTACCTGGCAAATACACCATGTGAACCAAGTGCAAGAGAGATACAAATAATTGAACTTAAAAGGACGGTTAGAATTTTTAAAAGATCTCTCGGTTGGAGCGTCTGAAATAGCAGGTGAATGACTAGCATCCGATAGGATGCCCTATCCCCAACAAAAACGAAAAGATAAGAAAATTGAAAAAATAAATACACACTCTTGTAAATATACCACCGTGTTGTCTTATTTATTATCGGAAACTTTCATAACAATATGTTACATATTACATAGCGGCAATAAGCTTTTGAGGTTAAGTGTAGTTTGCCAAGGTTTGACCGTCGCTTCATCTGTCTCCTTATATGTAGGTAGATTGCTCATTGTTTGAGTTCAGTCACGTTACATAGAAAGATTTGAAGGGAGCTTAATAGTTGCAGATCAGAACTTAGAAAAGAAGGTTCATTAATACATTTTGGATAAATAGGGGTATTTATACCCCATGTGTACCCTCTGATGATAGGCAGAATTCATTCACAGATAAGGAAATGGATCCAAGCATAAAATATATGTTGAGTGAAAACGTTATCTTCATCGTCCTTTTTCCATTAATGTTCCAGCTGTCTTTCCGAGAAATGAATCAAGCGAATCCCGGATCATGATAAGTATTAGTGAAAAACATCTATAGACCCGCACACACATAATGTGGTGGTACATCTATAATGTAAAGTTCTTTTGTTGGATTTTCAAAGTCAAACCCAAATAGCATTTAAGCTGACAAATCAAACTTTCTTCTGACTGACCAATTTTCATTTATTATCGTTGTACCATGTTATTAAACATATAAAGTCATCTTCTCAGATTTTCAAAGTCAGACCCAAATAGCATTTAAGCTGACAAATCAAACTTTCTGCTGACTAGCCAATTTTCATTTGTTATCGTTGTACCATGTTATTTAACATATAAAGTCATCTTCTCAGATTTTCAAAGTCAGACCCAAATAGCATTTAAGCTGACAAATCAAACTTTTCTTCTGACTGGCCAATTTTCATTTGTTATCGTTGTACCATGTTATTTAACATATAAAGTCATCTTCTCAGATTTTCAAAGTCAGACCCAAATAGCATTTAAGCTGACAAATCAAACTTTCTTCTGACTGACCAATTTTCATTTGTTACCGTTGTACCATATTATTTAACATATAAAGTCATCTTCTCAGATTTTCAAAGTCAGACCCAAATAGCATTTAAGCTGACAAATCAAACTTTCTTCTGACTGACCAATTTTCATTTGTTACCGTTGTACCATATTATTTAACATATAAAGTCATCTTCTCAGATTTTCAAAGTCAGACCCAAATAGCATTTAAGCTGACAAATCAAACTTTTCTTCTGACTGGCCAATTTTCATTTGTTATCGTTGTACCATGTTATTTAACATATAAAGTCATCTTCTCAGATTTTCAAAGTCAGACCCAAATAGCATTTAAGCTGACAAATCAAACTTTTCTTCTGACTAGCCAATTTTCATTTGTTATCGTTGTACCATGTTATTTAACATATAAAGTCATCTTCTCAGATTTTCAAAGTCAGACCCAAATAGCATTTAAGCTGACAAATCAAACTTTCTTCTGACTAGCCAATTTTCATTTGTTACCGTTGTACCATATTATTTAACATATAAAGTCATCTTCTCAGATTTTCAAAGTCAGACCCAAATAGCATTTAAGCTGACAAATCAAACTTTTCTTCTGACTAGCCAATTTTCATTTGTTATCGTTGTACCATGTTATTTAACATATAAAGTCATCTTCTAAGATTTTCAAAGTCAGACCCAAATAGCATTTAAGCTGACAAATCAAACTTTCTTCTGACTAGCCAATTTTCATTTGTTACCGTTGTACAATATTATTTAACATATAAAGTCATCTTCTAAGATTTTCAAAGTCAGACCCAAATAGCATTTAAGCTGACAAATCAAACTTTGCTTCTGACTGGCCAATTTTCATTTGTTATTGTTGTACCGTGTTATTGAAGTATATAGTAAGGATGGGGCCTAAAAGATACAAAAATCTCTGATTGGCTGAGAAACAAAATCACATGTTATGGAAGAGGGGCATTTTGACATAGTCAGTAGTTAAATATGCAGTTAGTTTTAAGTTGAATTGAATTTACTATTTTGGAAAAGTGTTTGCATAGCTTTGTTAAAAATCTATTTGAAAAGACTAGATAAAATATCTTCTATATATAAAAGACGAAAATTGTGTCTGTCTGTCCACTGCTTTTCATGTTGTCCCCATTCAATGCAGACATAAAACCAATATTAATTATAAATCGTTGCATCCTATGTTTACAGCAATCAGAGATTCGGATTTATATGCAACCTATTGTAGCATTGAGCAATTTGTAAATCTAAATAGTGGACCCTGACTTTTGGACCAATCAAATATAAGGAGAATAATTATCTATTTTAAACTGTACAAATAATTTTTTTTTAATTTCTTAAATAAATATTTACTTTTTCATATTAATTTTTTTAAATTTACTTAACGGTTAAATTTAATAGGGAAACAGTCTAAATAAAACAAGTAAAGCATGGGTTGTCTTCCCTTGCAATCACTACTCCTTGAATAATGTAGACAAAGATTAAAATTTTCGGTTTTGTGTAAAAGCTAATGAAAATATGCTTTAGATATTTGCAAAATATTTAGCATTATTTTTACCATTTTGGAAGCATTTTCAGCAGCCGTTAAAAGAAAGAAAGAAGGTGGGGTGGGGGTTAATGATCGTTTTTATAGGTTTACCTGTACATATAATTTTTTATTACTTAACCATAAGAATTGAGAAAGAAATGGTAAGACTGCAGGACCCTCACGTTACAGAAATGTTGAAGGTGGTTGTGACATGATGAACTCTTCAATTAATAAGAGTTCTCTCCCCCTTGTATTAATATCGGTGTAGTTCTCCAATATGGCTGAAACAATAAACATGGTAAATCTATACCTCGTGTTATCGTTCGTTACTTATGACTAACAAGTAAAATAAAACATCTCATGGTGGCAGCGGTAAAAGAAACCAGACGGACGAGAAGTCACAGAAAAGAATCAAGATAACCTCACACAGTGAGTAAATTGAAAAAAAAAAAGAATTTCCTTCTTTCTAAAACGAGAAAAAAACAAAGGAAGCGCGAAAAAAAAAAAAAAAAAAAAAAAAAAAATGGCGTCTTCAAATATAACATTACCCGTTCTAGACTGGTCGAACGAGAACAAGCACGAGGCATACAGCGAATGGGTGGATTTTATGTCCTCGTATTTCATAATCAACAATGTTGAAGAAAAGTTGAAATACAACTACATTTTGCTCAGCACCGGACCAAAAGGTCGTGAACTTTAAAAAAATGCTCAGCTTACAAATGAGCAGAAAGAAAACTCCGAGAATATATTTTTAATATTCGAATCCCACATGATTCAAAAACCAAACAAATGGGTCGAACGTTTGGAATTCACGTCAATGCGACAAAATGAAGACACAGTGGACGACTACCTAGTCAAGCTCAAAACTAAAGCCGACAGATGTGACTTCGGAAATAATAAAGACGAACGCATCTTAGAACAAATTATTAAAGGGCTCAGGAGCGCTGAGGAAAGAAGAAACCTAATTGCAAAACCAGACCTAACCCTCAAATCAGCCATAGAAAGCGTTAGAGCATATGAAATCACAACAAAAGATAACTCTCGATACAAGGACGCTAACGAAGGGAGAAATGGGGTGTATCACGAAGTATCCGTGAAAAACAAACCCTGCACGAGATGTGGTAAACACCACAGGAAAAGGAAAGAAGACTGCTACGCCTTCAACAAAACGTGCAGAAGGTGCAACGGTTTACACCACTTCGAGGAATACTGCCTAACAAATATGCAAGGCCGGAGAGACTCGAGAGATACTTCTTGCAAAAACAAAATAAGGCAAGAAAATAGCTCATATAAAGCTAAAAAACAAAACCCCCCAAACGGATACAAAAAGCAGAGTTTCCAAAAAAAAAGAATAAATACAACGTCAAAGGAAGACAACGAAACAGACCAAGACGACGATTTATACCTATACGCAATAAATGCAGAGAACGACGACCGTGAAGAAATTTTCGCGAACATAGACTGTGAGGATACAGAAAATAACGAACATAAAATAAAAATGAAGGTCGACACAGGGGCAAACGGAAATATTCTACCTGTTAGAATCTATAAAAAAATGTATCCACAAAATGGCGACAGAAAAATAAATAAACAAACGAATGGTCAAAGGGAACTAACTCATGGACATAAAAAACAAGAGTTAACTACCTTGTGGGCTGCGAATGGTACGAAGATAAACCATTATGGAGCAATAATTTTAAAGATCAAACACAAAAACTCTGCAACTATCAGAGCAAAATTTTTCGTGTGTGATAGCGATGTAACCATACTGGGCCTAAGACCAAGCATCCGACTAGGTTTAGTAACCGTCAACTGCAGCATAACAAAAGGGCACTCACCAAAACAAATTGAAAATATGGAAAACCTCGCTGAGGAATACCCTGACAGATTCCAAGGGATAGGGAAATTCCAAGGCGTTCAAAAAATACATCTTACCGAAGATGCAATACCGGTAGTACAACCGCCAAGAAAATTCCCAGTGCACCTCAGAGACGAACTAAAACAAGAATTACACAAAATGGAACACCTGGGTGTAATAAAAAAGGTTACAGAGCCCACAGAATGGGTCAACGCCATCGCATGCAGCAGAAAGAAAAATGGAAACCTACGGATTTGTCTAGACCCAAAACCGTTAAATAAATACATAATAAGGACACACCATAAAACGCCAACACTAGAAGAAATTTCACACAAATTGACGGGTGCCAAACACTTTTCGAAACTGGATGCAAAACATGGCTACTGGGCAATACAACTTGAAGAGGAATCAAGCTTACTCACCTGTTTTAACACTCCGTTCGGGAGATACAGATATTTGAGATGTCCGTTTGGCCTAAAGATGTCGCAAGACATTTTCCAACAAAAAATGGACCAAATATTGGAACCATGCAAAGGAGCCATAGGTATATCAGATGATATATGCGTGTATGGCAGAACAATACAGGAGCATGATCAAAACCTGTTAGAGACAATGGACACTGCCCGAAAATATGGTCTAGTCTTCAACAAAGAGAAATGCACCATCAGGCAAAAACAAATAAAATTTTATGGTCTCATCTGGGACGAGAACGGATCTCACCCAGACCCCGACAAATGCGATAAAATAAAATCGAAACCAGCACCAACCAACAAGGAAGAACTCCAACAATTCTTAGGTATGATACAATACCTAAGCCCATTTATACCAGATCTCAGCACCAAAACAGCGCCACTGAGGTTACTACTTAAAAAGGATGCAGAGTATCAGTGGAACGAGACGCACGACAAGACATTCCGAACGATAAAAGATCACATCCACGAAAAACTCTGTCTAGCATATTTTGATCCCAATGCAGACACAACTATCCAAGTAGATTCAAGCATGATAGGACTGGGTGCAACACTCATTAACAACAACAAAGTTGTTGCCTTCGCGAGCAAGAGTCTGACTGAAACGGAATCACGTTATGCAAATATAGAACGTGAACTACTAGCAGTAGTATTCGGATGTGAGAGATTCCACACATACATATATGGAAAAGAAATAATAGTGGAAACAGACCACAAGCCACTAGAAAACATTCAGAATAAGAATATAGCGCAGGCACCCCCACGACTGCAAAGAATGTTATTAAGATTGCAACCGTACGATGCACAGATAAAATATAAACCAGGAAAAGAAATGTGTATCCCAGACTACTTGTCAAGAAATCAACCAACATTAGGTAATGAAAATCGAGCTTGATGTAAACATACACACTGTTGACATTACGGCTCAGAAACAGACCGAACTACAAAATGCAACTGAAGCAGATGACGAACTCAGAACACTTAAAGAGATGATACTAAATGGATGGCCAGATGACGTAAAAAATACTCCTAAGATAATTAGAAATTATTGGTCACTGAAAGAATGCCTATCCGTACAAGATGGTATGATCACAAAGGGGCAATCCATAGTCATACCCAAAAGTATGCAACAGATGGTATTAATGAGGATCCACGATGCTCACCAAGGCATCGAAAAATGTCAACTCAAGGCACAAAATAGTGTATTCTGGAGAGGAATGTCCAAGGACATAGAGGAGCTAGTAAGGACATGCGAGATCTGCAGAGAATATCAAAGGAAAAATCAAAAGGAAACTATGATTATCAAAGAACATGCAACACGACCGTTTCAGTATGTTGCTGCAGATATTTTTGATTTTAACAATCAACAATTCCTACTGATTGCTGATCAATATAGCAAAATGCCCTTTGTCAAGACGCTGAAAAGCACAACAAGCTTAAATTGCATAGAATACTTCAAAGCAATATTCGCTGTTCATGGCATACCTGAAAGGCTATACACAGACAATGTAAGATATTTTGTCTCCAACGAATTCCACAATTTTGCCACAGAGTGGGAATTCACTCACATCACATCAAGCCCCAGGTACCCACAATCAAACGGGTTCATAGAACGAATGGTCCAAACTGTAAAAAGAACATTCACAAAAGCCAAACAATCTAGAATGGATTGTCAAATGGCCCTTCTATGCCTCCGATCAACCCCACTTGACAGCCAGTTACCATCCCCGGCAGAAATCCTATACAATAGGAAAATAAGAACAAGGATACCAACCTTGCTAAATTCATATACCCCAAAGGATGAGGAGATCAGACAAAGATTGTGCAGCAAAAGCAAAAAACAACAACAATATTATAACAAGAGCGCAAGAGATCTCCCAGAATTAACTATTGGTGGAAAAGTGTCAGTCCTACAGGAGGATGACACCTGGCAACCGGCGACAGTGGTCGACAGATGCACAGAACCACGCAGCTACATTGTCAAGATGCAAGGAGATAGAAGGCTACTGAGGCGCAACAGACGACACTTACAAGAGTTGTACAACCCTCAGAGACAAACAGCTATCAACGCATCCGCCCAAAATACCAGTTGGGACAATATAACATCACTCCCCCAACAACACACAAACTCATCAGAAATCGACACTCTATCTAATATCGACGACAGAGAAATTCCATCAGCCAACCAAAGACAACCAGTGGAGGCAAACCAACGACCCACAAGAACACGGCGAACCCCCCCTCAAGTACAAGGACTACATAATGTATAAATAAAAGACAAAATAAATAAATCAATACAAATCGAAAACATCTATCTGAGAAGAGGGATGTGACATGATGAACTCTTCAATTAATAAGAGTTCTCTCCCCCTTGTATTAATATCGGTGTAGTTCTCCAATATGGCTGAAACAATAAACATGGTAAATCTATACCTCGTGTTATCGTTCGTTACTTATGACTAACAAGTAAAATAAAACATCACAGTGGTCAATGAAACAGGCATTTAGATGATCATAGACTTGACAAATCAGATCATAAAAGAAAGGTTTGTTCCAAAAGACTTGTATCTTAGTACAATTGTGAACTGTTACAGGGGTAAAAGATGAGCTCTGGATAGAAGTAATTACAAAGGCTAAAACATGATGGATCAAGTTTTGAAAGTAATTTAGAAAATAATTGAACACCAAATAAAAAGTCAGATAAGCATAATGGAATGCAGTTTGGTTTTATTCCTGGGCGAAATAACACTGATGCTCTATTTCTCCCAAGACCAATGCGAGAGAAGTATCTTGGTAAGAAGAAGAACCTTTATTTTACCTTTGTGGACATGGAGAAAGCTTTTGACAGAGTGCTAAGAGATGTTGTCTGGTGGGCTTTGCATAAATAAGGTGAAAGCAAGTGGTTGGTCAAAGTAGTTCAAATAATTTTCAGACATGCTTAAGGTTGTTGTAAATTAATAGGACATTTAGTGACAGCTTTAATGTTAAAGTGGGAGTACATGTGTGTCTTAGAAGTGTTCTCCATGAAATTTCTTACAGGTTGTCTGAAAGAGATGCTTTATGCTAATGATGTAATGATTTCCTGTGAAACAATGGAAGGTTATAGAATGCTATAGAAAGTAAAGGTCTGGGAGTGAAAGTTACACAGATCAAAGTGATGATCAGTGAATGTAAGTGTTGGAAAGATCACAGAAAGGGAAAAGTTCCCCTGCTCAGTCTGCGGAAAAAGGAGTTAGAAGCACCTCAAGTTTTTTGTGGTATTTGTAAGCATTGGGTACACGTGAAGTGTAGTGAAATTACAGGTAGGTTGAGAGATGATAACCAGTTTATATGCAAGAAGTGTAAAGTAATAGAAACGGATGAGAACTACGATGTGGAGATATTGAGTTTGTTAAAATTGTTGAGAAACTTTGGTATCTTGGTGATACCATTGGAGGTTGTTTAGATTGTTGAGAAACTTTTGTATCTTGGTGATCCTATTTGAGGTTGTTGAGATTGTTGAGAAACTTTGGTATATTGGTCATACCATTTGAGTTTGTTGAAATTGTTGAGAAACTTTGGTATCTTGGTGATACCATTTGAGGTTGTTGAGATTGTTGAGAAACTTTTGTATCTTGGTGATCCTATTTGAGGTTGTTGAGATTGTTGAGAAACTTTGGTATATTGGTCATACCATTTGAGTTTGTTGAAATTGTTGAGAAACTTTGGTATCTTGGTGATACCATTTGAGGTTGTTGAAATTGTTGAGAAACTTTGGTATCTTGGTGATACCATTTGAGGTTGCTGAGATTGTTGAGAAACTTTGGTATCTAGGTGATACCATTTGAGGTTGCTGAGATTGTTGAGAAACTTTGGTATCTTGGTGATACCATTTGAGGTTGCTGAGATTGTTGAGAAACTTTGGTATCTAGGTGATACCATTTGAGGTTGCTGAGATTGTTGAGAAACTTTGGTATCTTGGTGATACCATTTGAGGTTGCTGAGATTGTTGAGAAACTTTGGTATCTAGGTGATACCATTTGAGGTTGCTGAGATTGTTGAGAAACTTTGGTATCTTGGTGATACCATTTGAGGTTGCTGAGATTGTTGAGAAACTTTGGTATCTAGGTGATACCATTTGAGGTTGCTGAGATTGTTGAGAAACTTTGGTATCTTGGTGATACCATTTGAGGTTGCTGAGATTGTTGAGAAACTTTGGTATCTAGGTGATACCATTTGAGGTTGCTGAGATTGTTGAGAAACTTTGGTATCTTGGTGATACCATTTGAGGTTGCTGAGATTGTTGAGAAACTTTGGTATCTAGGTGATACCATTGAGTTTGTTGAAATTGTTGAGAAACTTTGGTATCTTGGTGGTACCATTGGAGGTTGTTGAGATTGTTGAGAAACTTTGGTATCTTGGTGATACCATTGGAGGTTTTTGAGATTGTTGAGAAACTTTGGTATCTTGGTGATACCATTAGAGGTTGTTGAGATTGTTGAGAAACTTTGGTATCTTGGTGATACCATTAGAGGTTGTTGAGATTGTTGAGAAACTTTGGTATCTTGGTGATACCATTAGAGGTTGTTGAGATTGTTGAGAAACTTTGGTATCTTAGTGATACCATTGAGTTTGTTGAGATTGTTGAGAAACTTTGGTATCTTGGTGGTACCATTGGAGGTTGTTGAGATTGTTGAGAAACTTTGGTATCTTGGTGATACCATTGGAGGTTTTTGAGATTGTTGAGAAACTTTGGTATCTTGGTGATACCATTAGAGGTTGTTGAGATTGTTGAGAAACTTTGGTATCTTGGTGATACCATTAGAGGTTGTTGAGATTGTTGAGAAACTTTGGTATCTTAGTGATACCATTGAGTTTGTTGAGATTGTTGAGAAACTTTGGTATCTTGGTGGTACCATTGGAGGTTGTTGAGATTGTTGAGAAACTTTGGTATCTTGGTGATACCATTGGAGGTTTTTGAGATTGTTGAGAAACTTTGGTATCTTGGTGATACCATTAGAGGTTGTTGAGATTGTTGAGAAACTTTGGTATCTTGGTGATACCATTAGAGGTTGTTGAGATTGTTGAGAAACTTTGGTATCTTAGTGATACCATTGAGTTTGTTGAGATTGTTGAGAAACTTTGGTATCTTGGTGGTACCATTGGAGGTTGTTGAGATTGTTGAGAAACTTTGGTATCTTGGTGATACCATTGGAGGTTTTTGAGATTGTTGAGAAACTTTGGTATCTTGGTGATACCATTAGAGGTTGTTGAGATTGTTGAGAAACTTTGGTATCTTGGTGATACCATTTGAGGTTGTTGAGATTGTTGACAAACTTTGGTATCTTGGTGATACCATTTGAAGTTGTTGAGATTGTTGAGAAACTTTGGTATCTTGGTGATACCATTTGAGGTTGTTGAGATTGTTGAGAAACTTTGGTATCTTGGTGATACCATTGAAGGTTGTTGAGATTGTTGAGAAACTTTGGTATCTTAGTGATACCATTTGAGGTTGTTGAGATTGTTGACAAACTTTGGTATCTTGGTGATACCATTTGAGGTTGTTGAGATTGTTGACAAACTTTGGTATCTTGGTGATACCATTGGAGGTTGTTGAGATTGTTGAGAAACATTGGTATCTTGGTGATACCATTTTAAGTTGTTGAAATTGTTGAGAAACTTTGGTATCTTGGTGATATCATTGGAGGTAATTGAGATTGTTGAGAAACTTTGGTATCTTGGTGATACCATTGGAGGTTGTTAAAATTGTTGAGAAACTTTGGTATCTTGGTGATACCATTTGAGGTTGTTGAGATTGTTGACAAACTTTGGTATCTTGGTGATACCATTTGAGGTTGTTGAGATTGTTGACAAACTTTGGTATCTTGGTGATACCATTTGATGTCGTTGAGATTGTTGAGAAACTTTGGTATCTTGGTGATACCATTTGAGCTTGTTGAGATTGTTGAGAAACTTTTATATCTTGGTGATACCATTTGAGGTTGTTGAGATTGTTGAGAAACTTTGGTATCTTGGTGATACCATTGAAGGTTGTTGAGATTGTTGAGAAACTTTAGTATCTTGGTGATACCATTTGAGGTTGTTGAGATTGTTGAGAAACTTTGGTATCTTGGTGATACCATTGGAGGTTGTTGAGATTGTTGAGAAACTTTGGTATCTTTGTCATACCATTGGATCACAGGGAGGAATTGATGCTGCTGGTGTGATTGCCAAAGTTAGGAATAGATAGATTAAGTTCAGGGAACTTCTGGCATTACTACGACCAAGGGAAGAGTCTATCAGGCATGTCTGCGCAGTATGATGATATAAAAGAAGTGACACCTGGCCAGTGAGTGTTGAGGACATATGTTTCATGAAGAGAAATGATATGAGAATAGTACGATGGATGTGTAATGTGAGCCTTAGACATGATTAGATCTGATTACGTCAGAGGAAGATTAAATCTGGATAGTATAGGGAGATTTATGTAGAATAATAGACTTCATTGGTTTGATCACATTAGAAGAATGGATGAGAGTTATTTGGTTAGTATATGTAGAACAGTTGAGGTAGCAGGGTCAGTGAGCAGGGGAAGACCAAGTCAAACATGAGAGGAAGCGATAAGGATGGACTTTAGCTAGGTTTTTATCTATCTCTCTTTCTCTCAAGTCCATCCTTATCACTTCCTCCCATCATCATCACCACCACCATCATCATCATCATCATCATCATCATCGGTTTAATGTCTGTTTTACATGCTGGCATGTGTTGTACGACTTTTAGAAATTGACGACCAAACTACCAATCTTTAGTTAGGGCTTTGTTTATCTCTCTTTCTCGCGAGATATGGTAGTTTGGGAGTCAATTTCTAAAAGTCGTACAACACATGCCAGCATGTAAAACAGACATTAAACCGATGATGATGACGATGATGATGATGATGGTGGTGGTGGTGGTGGTGGGTCCTGGCACTCGGATTTTACTCTTTCATGGATATCCTGCAGATAGAAACTGAATAGGGCATAAACATGATAAAGAGGCAACGCAATAATAAAAAAAAAGGAAGAGGGATTTTTTTAAATAGAAGAGGATAAAGAGAGATAAGAAAAAAAGAGAGAGAGAAAAATGTATTTTAATCAAAATCTTATTCAATGTTATTCTAGAATTATCCCCCCCCCCGACATTTTTAACTTCGATTTTTTCATGGTCGTCCATGTTTAGATGCGTCCTTGCATTTCTTTAAGAGGCTTTGTCCATCGGTCTGTTGCATTTTCCTTTGAAATTGCAATTTACCGCGCAGATTGAATGGATGCAACTTATTTGAGGCTCAATCATGCTGAACTATGGGAGTAGAATTTTCGTTGGTTGGCAATGCTCAGGTTTGAAATAGCATTTTCATTTTACATTCACACTTATGTTTAAATTGCATTTTCATTTTTCTGTCATGCTTAAGTTTGAAATGGCATTTTCGTTTCTCTGTCATGCATTAATTTTAAATACTATTTTCGCTCTTCTATCATACTTAAGTTTGAAATAGCATTTTCGTTTCTCTGCCACGCTTATGTTCGAAATTTTATTCTCGTTTCTCTGTCAAGCTTATGTTTTAAATGAAATTTTCATTTCTCTGTCACACTTATGTTTGAAATTCCATTTTTATTTCTCTGTCACGTTTAAGTTTGAAATAGCATTTTCGTTTCTCTGTCACACTTATGTTTGAAATTGTATTTTCGTTTCTCTGTCACGTTTAAGTTTGAAATAGCATTTTCGTTTCTCTGTCACGCTTACGTTTGAAATGACATTTTCGTTTCTCTGTCACACTTATTTTTGAAATTACGTTTTCGTTTCTCTGTCACGCTTTAATTTTAAATACTATTTTCGCTCTTCTATCATACTTAAGTTTGAAATAGCATTTTCGTTTCTCTGTCACGCATATGTTTGAAATTGTATTTTCGTTTCTCTGTCACGTTTAAGTTTGAAATAGCATTTTCGTTTCTCTGTCGCGCTTACGTTTTAAATGACATTTTCGTTTCTCTGTCACGCTTAAGTTTTAAATACAATTTTCGCTGTTCTATCAATTTAAACGCAAAGCACTGCGAATCGAAGCTCCATTATTATTAATCACAATTAAAAAGGTTATTTTATTTTCCAATATAAAAACGCACAAATACAACAAGAAAAGGCAACAAATGCGCATTTAATATCCACGCATTTATAACAAGCAGATTATCTCCTGAAATATCGACAGAACAAACGCAGCGTTCTTGTAAACCATTCGATTATGATTTCAAAGAAGAGGCGGGGGGGGGGGTGAGAAAAGCAAGGCTGTGAATAAGGGGGAGTGGGAAGACCAATGAATAATAAGAAGGAGGAGGGAGAAAATAAAGAAGGAGGAGGAGGCAGAGTTCTTTGAAATCAGAAATCATTATTCAGTATATTTCAATTTCTTTAGCTTCGATTTTGAAAACAGGTTTTTAGATGAAAATAAATCTTTCTTTTTAATTCTAGTTCATTTTTTTTCTTCTTAGAAGCAACCACTTAAATAAAATCAGCTGCAACCAAATAGAATTAATATTCACAAAGAAAGAAATATTATTATTTATATTCCATGTTCAATATTTTCTAAACAAAGCATTTTTCTGGAATATGTTTTCTTCTTTTTTTTTTTCTTTCTTTTTCTTACTTAAAAGATAGTTTCTTTTATGACTTAAGCACAAAGCCAACTAACAGCTGCGTGGAAACAGTAAAGATATTCTTCGGATTTCAATGCATTTTCTATATAAACAAAAACAAAATAATGATTCAACAGAAAATGACAAACTCAAATAACATAAGAAAAAAAACACGCTACGGGTTTTCTATTAAGTGTGTAATAGATTTAGTTAAAAACTCTTGACTTGCACAGTAAAACTACTAATTGATGATACTAAAAAGCTAACGAATAACTTGTATGCCATAGCTTTTACGTTTTTAGCGACCACGTGTTCGTTACCTTATGTTGTGTGTTTCTGAGAGTCCCTGCGACTGTTATCAAATGACGTCTGTCCACTTTGAGGGATGAGCCAGAAAGAGGACAATTGCATAATATATTTAGTTCAAGTCTGTTGTCTGTTTACTTTGTGTTATGTGTTTCTGAGAGTCTTTGCGAGTGTTATAAGAAGACGTCCGTCCACTTTGAAGGACGAGCCAGAAAGACGATAAGTGTGCAATTGATTTAGTTGATAACTGTTTACTTTAACAGTAAAACTACTAATTGATAATACTGAAAAGCTAAAGAATATATTATCCTAGCTTTTACATCTTTTTGCCCACATTAGTGGTCGCCATTTCTTGTGCTTTATTATCGTGTATAACAAACATGAGTGTCTGAAGAAAGAAAAGAGAATAATAGTGAAAAAACAGTTAAATTTACCTACAGACTCAAAAGTATAAGTCTAAAATGCATATTTATATTAACTCCTTATTATATTATATTATATTAGCATTAAAATTAACGTCTCTCTTACATATTAGAGGTGTTGCCCACAGCAAATGAATTATTTCCAAAATTTTGGAGGGCATCCTCATCCAAGAGCATTTCTCGGCCGTTAATGATACTTAATCTGTTAGCGCTCATGTACTTACATATACCTTTAATGTGAAGGGTACGAGAGATCAAAAACATATATATATATACCTTGTTAATATTAGACGCTTAAGGTTTCCTGTTTTTGTTTCACTCTTAGATAATCAACCCCCCCTTTTTTTTTTTCTTTTTTTTTTTTTTTTTTTACTTATATTTTTTCATTTATTAATTTTCCAACGAATGTTAAGTCTGCAATATCTTGGATTTAGTTAGTTTAAACTGCATTTTACTTTTTTTAATTTTTTTTTTTTTTTTTTAATGACTCAAAGCTTCTTTAGACTATATATTGGGTATTTAGATCTGTATGGCTAGGTTTCCTTCCTCTTATCTAATTACTTTTCTGGTACCAAAGGTACTTAAGCTTTATTTTTTATTTATTTTTTAATGCAACTTTGATTCCTATATAATTTTATTACTAGCTACCATATTGCAGAATGGTTCTTGGATATAGTGTTTAGATAGTATTATTATTATTTTTATTTTTTTATTATTGTTATAATTAATGTTATTTGATATGCAAATTACTATATCATACGGTAGTCTTAAGGGTAATATATTATTATTATTATTTTATCATTATTATTATTTTTTTTATGTATATATTAGTGATATTTTAAGCTGAATTATTTCGACACTTGATTATTGGGGAAATGGTCGTATAATCAGTACCATTGGAGAGCCATGAATATTAAAACTGTCCTGTTTTTAAATCTCCGAAACAGTTACATGGTAAACAGCTGATGATCCCTGTGTTAATATTAGACGCTTAAGGTTTCCTGTTTTTGTTTCACTCTTAGATAATTAACCCCCCTTTTTTATTTTTATTTTTTTTATTTTTTTATTTTACTTATATTTTTTCATTTATTAATTTTCCAACGAATGTTAAGTCTGCAATATCTTGGATTTAGTTAGTTTGTCTGGGAATTTAACCTGCATTTTACTTTTTTTAATTTTTTTATTTTTATTTAATTTTTTTTTTTTAATGACTCAAAGCTTCTTTAGACTATATATATATATATATATATATATATATATATATATATATTTTGTTTCATTTTATTTCAGTCGAAGTTCTCAGAAATCAAGGAGCCCTTCCTGGGGCTAACACTTGATCTCTATATGAGATACAGAGATATTCAAATATTCTATTAAAGTTCTCCTTTACCTGTCAAACGTTGAGTTAGTTAAGAAGTGAAGAACACTAACTTTCCTTTTCTCAATTGACCAGTTTACTATGTTATAGCATATATTTCTCTTGGTCTTACCGGATTCCAGGACAAGAATTCATCTAGTCTGGTGGAGTATTAAGCTTAGTGCTTTCACTAGAAGCAACATCACTTGTAGCAGGTTCACCATTCATATAAGCTAGTGTGTAGCCATACCGAAGAGGATCTTATTTGGGCTTCGAATACTATGTTATTTTGAATATTTGGTCAAGGTTTACTTGTCAGAGAAAGTATCCTCATGTAAGATTGTCCTGACAAAACCATTTTTCTAGTATTTATATATATATATATATATATATATATATATATATATATATATATATATATATATAAAGTAAAGTCAATCCCTTTATCGTTATTTTGTCATCGATAGCTTTCTTCCTACAAAATCAATACTTGTTTCTTGTCTGTCAGCTTTTCTTGTAGATCGTTACAGTATGGTATTAAGAAGAATAAAATGCAATTCGATTTAATTCCTTCCAGAAAATACTTTGTCTGTCCAGTCATCTAAAAAGGGGGCATAACTCTGCATTCGTCCATACAGAGTTACTTCGCTTGTTCAGGTCAAAATTATTCTCAAATTATCGCCATCTGTATGGATAAATAAAGAGTTACTGCTTTTGATGGGAACAAAAAATTAATATTTCTGAAAAAAAAATGGCATAGTTTAAAAAAAGCAAAACAAAAATAATTGCAAGTAAATACACGACCGGGCGACGTCCTGTAGGGACAGCTAGCACACATGTGTGTGTGTGTGTGTGTGTGTTAGAATCTACTGGCAATTATTCTATGAACGTTTTCGATTGCTGAAAGATAATTTTAATCTTGTCACGTCATAAGTTTTTCACGGACATGCTAGACAATTTATGAACACAGACAATAAATAATCAAGTTTTTTTAATGAAGTTTTTATTTTTATTTATGCATTCATTTTTTAAAATAAAATCAATTACTATTATTTGGTTTGTCTGTGTTATAACATATCAATCCTTTTAATGATTTATTAGCTCGCTATCATTTCGCAAAGTTCGCTACGTGAAATACTTGAAATACTTTTGGCCAAGATCAAAGTGTAGTATCTGTTCCGATGGATACTACACTCTATAGACCGGTACCGTCTTGGCCCTCGGGCATTGATTCCGCCGGTCTGTGGGTTTGTCCTGTGCAGTTCTAGAAGGTCTACCTTTCCAGGCTTTGCCTTCTCACTCTTTAAGAAGGAGTTAGTTTATTGCTAATCACCTGAGACGCCCTTACCGGGGAATGCCGACGGGGCTGCTCAGGCATTTTTTGACGGTCACAAGTGCTCTTCCTCTAGGGTGCTGACTTATCAAATCCCACTTTCCGACCTTGTGTCACATTTTACTGCTGTGGGAGGTAGATAAATACCGACTTTCTTGGCCTTTTGGCTAAGAAGAAAGTGTAGTATCTGTTCCGATGGATCCTACACCCTATAGACCGGTACCGTCTTGGCCCTCGGGCCTTGATTCCACCGGTCTGTGGGTCTGTGCAGTTCTAGGATGTCCACCCTCCCAGGCTTTGCCTTCTTACCCTTTGAGAAGGGGTTAGTTTATTGCTAATCGCCTGAGGCGTCCTACCGTCGAATGCCGACCGGGCTGCCCAGGCATTTTTTGTAGGTCAGAGTGCTCTACCTTCTCGAGAAAGAAAAAAAAATCAATTTGTCTTTTCACTTGCAATTTAGAAATAGATCACAACTCGTTGAAAATCAAGTCGGTCCCTCTCAAAGAAAGAAACATTTGCACATAAATTCTAAATAGTTGTCAACGAAATAAAACAATATTGCGAAACAGAACTATATGTTACATCAAAATCAAAACAATCATTGAATTAAAAAAGACAATAACAAATGATAGTTAATTAATAAAATGTCCTTTTTCAAACGAATATGCAAATTAGTTAACCTTGCGACTGATCTCGCATATGCATAAGCAGTATATAATAAAGATAGTGCATCTGTTGTAAAAAGTTGAATTAACTTGAAATGCGCTAGTTGCATTTTTTCATTTAGATTTATTACCAAAGCACAATACTGCAACTAAGGATTAACTTAGCGTCACTTTCGCCCTTGAAAATGGTTTGGAAACTCGATCAGCAAAGCGTTTTCACTCTGACATCAATGAGACCGTGTAGCAGTTATCTCCCCCTCTCAAACATAATTGCACCAGTTCGCCAGTAGGCGTCGCTTTTCACCATCAGGTGGCGCTGGAGGACGATCAAAGAGTTACCTGCCCTTTTTGCTTATATAAACCGGTGCACAACGCCAGACAGGCCTCTTTTCAGTTCCAGCCACGGTAGACGGTAGCTTGTCTGACTCACAAAATCACACGTGTTCAAATTCATAAACACGTTTTTCTCGGTAAGAGATTTTTCTTCACACGCGCATTCATATTCCTACAGAGACAATTTCTTCTCCAGAACATTTTATCTTCACATACACAATTTCTTTATTGAACATATTTTCTCATGTGCGTTTCAATCATATGAACTATTTCAACTCGACACACATTATACATACATACATACATACATACATACATACATACATACATACATACATACATACATACATACATCCTTCATCATTCCACATACACACTGTATACATATTAATGTACTCCGTTTTATTGTCATAACACACGTTCAATAAACGCTTTATTTAAACAACCTATTGCCTGTGAATTATTATTTTGCCTTGCATGTGACATTGCTTGTATTATGAACATGTGGCCGGGATAAATTTCACTGAATTAAATGAAAATAATCGACTTGTTGCCTCAGTCAAAAATAATACCACTCACAAATGGACGTTTTCTCTCACTTCTTTCCTCCTTTTCTTCAGATTTCAGACATTAAATAATTTCAGCTAATTCTTTTTGACCAATGAGAATGCAGATAATTCACCTTTTCCGTATTGAGGTGCATTTCATTATCATTTGGTTTTCATAGGTCGTAAGTTCGATACTCACTAGGGATATATGATTTTGACATTTCCCTTATTTTTAAACTACACGCCAGGCCAAGAAGGACCCTTTTATGGTGGGGATAAGGCAAGTCGAGGTCATTTCCACTGCTCGATCCAACTTCAGGTTCAGCACATCCACCAGAACAAAGCAGCAGCAAGCTCCTGAGGAAATCAGCTTATCAAAGCTACGATTGAAACATGTTCTACATGTGTAGCCATGTATGTTTATATAAATAGAAACCTTAACTCGATTTATTATTGAGCACTATTATATAAACAAGTAAAGATTCTCAAGACTTTACCCTGTGGATACAAACCTACCTGGATTACTGATATATATATATATATATATATATATATATATATATATATATATTAAGAAGGCTGGTGGCAATGCAGAGTGCCGGATTGATGAGAAGCTGAAAAGAACAAAAATAATAAATCAAAATGGGGACTTACTATTTCGTTTTCTTTACAAACTTACATAACAGCAAGTGTGGTGTCGGTTGTGTGTGTTGTCCGGATAATGATTAAGAATCATTTAATATTTCGGAAAATCTTCCATTTGTTAAAAATAGACACCAAAGGAAAAGTCCGTCTGTGTGATGAATTCGCCAAAAGGGATGCCAGAGAGTAGGGTTGAAACCACCCAGTCCCGCAGGAAATAATAAATCAATAAATTTTAAATTTCCTAAAATTGTGTATTGTATATAAAAATGGTGTTCAAAAATAGGTGTGTAACATTAGGTTAATTAATTGGGTATTGCATTGTTATTAATTAACTGTTAGTTGTAATAATATATTTTTATTTGTTTCTGTGTGTTTTTTGTTTTTCTTTCGTTTTTTGTTTTGTTTTTAATATAAAGTAATTAATTTTTTTTTTATTATTAAATTTTATTAAATTTTCATTGGTTATCATATATTCAAGAAATATTATTACTTGTTGGTTTCCTTAAATTAGATTATCGAATTAATGAAATTTGTTACTAATTATAGGAATGTATATGTTTAGTTTAGGCTTTATTGAATCTAATTAAATTTGGATTTTAATCGTAAGACAAAACCGGTGTAAGGGAGATAACTGTGGCTGATGGTAAATTAGGTATTAAATGAGAATGAATTTATAGATTCAATCGATTAATGCGTATTAAATTATTTATATATATATATATATATATATATATAAAGAGGTGTACTAAAAGCGAACTTTTAGGAAAGGTAAAACCCTATTGTGAAGAGTATACAGCTCAATATCCAGGATAGAGCAGGTAGAAATGAAGGAGAATGGAAAGGAATTAGAGAAAGCAAAAGCCAAATCAAAATTCAATTCAAAAGTTCAAAGCAAGGTATATTCCGCAAAAAGGCAATTTATTCAAGTTAAGTCAAAATCTTATCATCAGAGGAAGTCGCTGGGATAGATAAGTTGGCAATGGCCAAGATTTAAAATTTGAAAAAATGAAATAAAAGTTGTAGGGAAAGAAACGCAGGGCAAAACTGTGCCAGGGTGCAAGCAAATGTCCGATTGCCAAAAAGTGAATTGAATTTTGATTTTGCTTTTGCTTTCTCTAATTCCTTTCCATTCTCCTTCATATACATATATATATATATATATATATATATATATATATATATATATATATATATATATATAGTAATTAGTGGATGAAAATCTGACAGAATATATAGATGAAATAAAGAATGAAACAAAGACAATCTAAATAGTTGGGATTAAATATCTCTTGGAGAAAGTTCAATTCTCGCACGTTAGAATGCAGTAACAATTATGTAGATAAGTGCAAAATAGAAACAGGGCAACAGCTTCTGTAAGAAGGAACACAACAACAATTGTATATAAGTTTAAAACAGTTTAACTTGTGAGAAAAAGTGATGGCAAATATATATAACAAATCGTGAGTTCAAAGTTCAGAAAGGAGGAAGTTAATTTAGGTTTGCGAAAACGTGCTTCGCAAACTTATCTTGTGGGAGTTCAGGAAACAGGTTGCACGTGCACCCTCCTCCAATTCTGGCTCTGGTCGAGATGTAGTCACTTCAGTCCAAGATGGTTGGTAACAGGAAGGAGTAGGGGCTCTCTGCGACTGCCGTCGAGGGCTTTGTCTCAAAAGGATCCAGCCGTGGTCCTACCAGGTTCAAAAAGTTGGGTCGAAAAGAAGCTGGGAAACAGCGTGCAAGCGTTTTTATGGGCTGACCCACGTGACCCCTAAGGGAGTAGGGGTTGGGATGCCTGACAGCCAATCCGTGAGACCGTTAAGGGACAAGGCTGCAGCCAGTCAGTGAGGGGGACGTTAATAAATTCCAATAAAATGAACCCAATGAAGTCAACACCGAGTCATGTATGGATCGATATTTTTCTGAAAAATTTCTTTATTGAGATAATTCGTTGGCTCATCTTTTACTTATTGGGGTGGATTTACTTATTGCAGTGCAATAACCAGTCATTCTGCTACTTCTAGGTCGGGAGTTCGATACCCACTACTAACCTATGATTTTGACATTTCCTTTATTTTTAAATTACACGCACATCAAAGACGGACTCTTTTACAAGTGACGATAAGCCAAATCAGGACCATTCCCACTGTGCTATCTGGGTTCAGGATCTTCACATCTGCCACAAACCTTAACAGTTACATTTCATCACTTCGTAAAATGTTTTTAATTTAATGTTATTTTTTTTTAAAAGACCGAACAATATCATCATTTCTAAAAATAGAAATAACCTTTTTCCACGGTAACTGCTTTAACATAGTGGGCCTGTGACCAATATTCCATGCCGACTTAAGTCGCAGACCGAGATGTGTACACAATAGAACGACAAAAATCACTTCCTGAACCAAAACCTTCTGGATAGTCACACAGTAAATCTTCAAAGACATTTTAGATCTAATATTAAAATTAGATTAAAAGAACCGAACAAAACTATGGTTGTGGTCGTTCGACAAAATATGAAGAGTAAGAAAATGAAAGAACAGATGAAAGGTATGGATTAATTGTTCCTTTAGTCATTGGAATGCATACACACACATATATATATATGAGGAGGAGGAGGAAGAGGGAGAGAAGGAGGGACTAAAGGTATATATATGTATGTGTGGGTATATATATATATATATATATATATATATATATATATATATATATATATACTTATTTATTTATTTTTTATTTTTTGATGTGTTGATATTTTTTATATTTATAATATAAAACTAAAAATAATATATTAATCACCTAAATAATAGTGTAATGGATTCGTCCAAACACTTTAAAATGCAGCAACATTTTTGTAAGTAACGGATAAATTTTATTAGACAGACGAACAGCACAGGTAAAAAAAAATCTTTTTTTTTTTGTAATTTTTTTCTTTTTTTTTTTAAATAACTAATATAAGTTAGCAAAACATTTATATGGAACAAAACGTAGATTTAGTATAAGGAACGTTTATGTTTTTGTCTTTTAAGGGAAGTGGGGTCTGATCAACTCTGCTGGGAAGCCATGAAATTAAATACTGTCTTGTTTTTAAATTCCCGAAACAGTTTTTCATGGTAAACAACTGATGATCCCTTAAAATAGTGTTAGAAACAAACTAATATAATAACTGTAAAATATAAATTGACTTACATGAGTGTTTTTTCCACTGAAAGACTTGGGACTATAAGTTTTTTTTTGTTGTTTTTTTGTAATATAGTTTTAATGGTTGAGAAACTTCCGAGACTATATATATATATATATATATATATATATATATATATATATACATCGGAATTTGAGTTTGAAACATGACTCGTGTTCCGTGGTTCGAGTCCAGCGTATGTAGATAAAAACAAATATTTATAATTATTTGTCGCCCCCAATCTAGGCTGGGCTCTGTAGTGAGCAGTATTAGCACAGCTGTCATCGTGGCTTTAAATTTGCATGTTCCTTTAGCAGTCGAACACTCTGACGACGGCTGCCTTTAACAGGTATAATCTCTTGCTGATTTACCGAGTTGTTGTATAGTGGCCGCGTGGGCTAAGACATCAGAATTTGAGTTCAAGGGTTCGAGTCCGGCGACTGGTATGAAAATATTTATAATATATATATATATATATATATATATATATATATATATATATATAAATTTATATAAACATTAGAAATAGCCTCTGCGGATCAACCAGTATTTCGACGTTAACACGTTAACATGTCCTGAAGGGATAGTCTGTCGAGACGTGTTGACGTTGAAACGTTAGTTGATCTGCATAGACTGTTTCTAATGTTTATATAATTTTATTTATAAAAGCTGTACATTGTATTGATCACTTTTGAAAAGATATTGGTTTTAACTTTATGTTATCAATATATTTGAACCTAATTAACTCATTTATATACATATACAATTATTTTTTATAACTATTTTTAATATCCACAGACATATATGTTTCTATCTTTTTAGAATCATCAGTGTGGAGATAACTGTTCCACCAGTCGCACAATTCGAACCCCAGACTCGAATCACCTTTGACACAAACCCGACGTCCTAGTCGCAATGGCTATCGTAACATCTACATGGAATGAAGAGAAATAAAGTCTATTATTGTTACTGTAAACGAACCTATAGCAAGCCACCAGAAGTGTTCAACAAGGGAAGGAACTCTGCAGTTTTAATTTATTTTTTAGGCTTTTTTTGTTTCTCTTAAAGTTTGGCATGTGTCTATGTTTATATATTTCTCTGTATACGATTCACAACCATACTAATAAACCGATCATTGTGAAGTTTGGAACGCAGCTGCTAGGCATAAGGGAGGATAATGTGCGCTATATTTAGTTTAATTTACTTTTATGCAAAGGAGGCAAAGAGGGAATGGAAGCCCTTCGTGAAAATTTATAAAACTTTTGTGAAATTTTTACAATGGTTGTTGCGATAATGCAAAGTGATTTACATTGGATATCAAAACGAGGTGGAGAGTGCTGGAAATATGGGGAGACTTGTTGTCACCCAGACTCCAGGGAGGACCACCGGTTATTGTCAGTGTGCAATCACTGATACTGGCTTGTGTGAAAAACTCCTAGTGAGTAAATAATAATGATGGTGGGGGAGGGTGATGAAGATGGTGTTCTATTGTTTTCTTTGGTAACAGACATGGAATGGCATTTTTGATATTTATGGTTCTTTTCTGAGCGATCATCTCCCCTGCAGCTTTTATCATCTTTCAACATCAGCAAACATAATAAATACTGTATGCTCTTTGCCAAAGGGGCACAGATCTTTGGGACAAAGGGCAGATGCTCACAAGATTCCAGTAATTCTTCACACTTCAAATTTCATCACCAAGGCATATCTCCTCCTCCTCCTCCTCCTCCTCCTTCTCATCCTCCTCCTCCTCCTCCTTCTTTTTCTTCTTCTTTTTCTTCTTTTTCTACTACTATTTCTTCTTCTACTCCTACTACCCCTCCTTCTTTTTCTTTCCCCCATTCTTTTTCTTCTTTTATTCTTCTCCTCTTCCTCATCGCAACCCTCCTATTCCTTTCCTCGTTCTTCTTATTCTCCTCCTCCTTCTTTTCTACACCCTCTCCTCCCCTTCTTTCTTCCTCTTCTTTCATTTTTCTCCTCTTTTCCCTCCACATCCTCCTCCCCACATTCTTCTCCTTCTTCTCACCCTCCTTTCTACCCTTCCTTCTTCTTCTTTTTCTTCTTGTCGTTCTTTTTCTTCTCCGCATTCTTCTCATCCTCCTTCCCTTCCTCTCTCCTCTTTTTGTTGTCGTTCTTCGTCTTTTTTTTTTACTAATCCTTCTTTTTCCTCTACTTCCCTCCTTTCTCTTTCTTTTACTTTCTTTTCTTCTTCTTCTACTTCTTCTTCTTCTTCTTCTTTTTCTTCCTAATGGTTTCCTTCTGTCTTTCTTGTTTTTCTCTCAATCAAACACTAAAAATAACAGAATTGGTCGTTTAAACATTTTTTTCTTTCTTTAGTTTTCAGCTTTGTTTATTGCAATAAAGTTATCATCCGTCCTAGCAAAGATTCTGATCTCTTTTTTTTTTTATTAGGTGCCATTCTGAGAAATTCTCTCCTCTGTGGAATCCCTTGGGAAGTGGTTCCCAAACGGTAGGAGGCAGTGCCACACTGGTGCATTCTGAGAGAATGCCAGGTGTGATGGAAAAATTCAAAGACCATCAAGAACTTTTTTCAGAAAATTCATACATAGCTGTTTTATATATTTCTAAATATCAAATCACCAAGTCATGTTTTATGCTCTTTTTTTTTTTAACCAAACCCTAACCCTAACCCTAACTACCACTCACTTTTCTCGCTGTTTTTGTCTTGGTTTTGTATGTATTTCCTATCAACAAAAAATTCAGAGTGTTGCAAGAAAACAATCATTCTAAAAAAATGCAGCCCAGATTTTCAGAACCACAGCTGTATTTTTTTTTATGGAAATCGCTCCAGACAAGGCAGGAAGCTATTTGATATAAGGTACTAAAAAATACTACTTCAAGATCACAAACTAGCCAAATTAGATGAATAGATTCCGACCCAGAAAACAGCAATTCTTCCCTCTTTGTCAGAAACATCGCTCATGTGAGGAGTAAAGGACAAACTAAGGAAAGCAAGAGTTACAAGGCTGCTGAAATTAAACCCAAGGTCCACTTTCTACTCCCCTAAAATTGCATCAGGGCTAATTAGTGGCACCTTGCTCTCAACAAGTAACACATGACAGCCTGTACCGGTGCTACAGTGCCGGTGCTCGGGGCTTATCCTCCCCAATGCATGATATGGGATCCTTCACTTGGAGAATACTGTAAACAGATCAATGTGTTGACCAGAAAATTATCCAATTAAATGAAATATTTCAGCATTTATTCAATAGACGAGTGCACACCCTCCGTCAAAAATAATGGATAAAAAATTATACTTCACCAGTGTTCGAACTAATATTCATATTCATATAAAATAACGTCTCAAGCGTGGAAGTTAAAAAAAAAAAGAAAGAAAGAAAACGTCTCAAACTGGAAAGTTTTAAAAAGAAGAAAGAAAAAAACGTATCAATCAATAGATATAGAAAGAAGAAAGGAAAAAAGAAGAAGACGTCTCCTTATGGAAATAGAGTGAAATTTATTTTAGACAGCAGGGATCGTGCTTTCTCCCTCACTATTTTCTTTCTCCCATCCCCTAAACATTTGAAATGATTTCGCCCGGTTGTATTTTACTCGCTAACGTGTGTTTGATGGGACGGATATATATATTTATTTATTTATTTATTTATTTATTTATTTATTTATTTATGTATTTATTTATATATAAATAAATACACTTAGCTCTTTATTATAGAGTGAAGAATAGTCATTTATATTATATATTTTATAAAGAATAAAAGTTTGATTTCAGTTTCATTCTGTTTCCATTTGTCGGATTTGAAACTGACGGTACCACAACAGAGGCTGATGAGTGTCCACAAAAGCCGGTCACATGCTGTTTCCCTTTGTCGGATTCGAAACCGACGGTACCAATGTTGTTCTAATCTTCTGTAATACATATATTAATCACTATTACGTTTTTTGGGTTTTTTTTTTAAAAGAAGCAACCGTGGAATGTCCATGGAGTCACCTTTTAACAGTAACAATACAATAAAAAAATAAACAAACGGACAAAAAGATTACTGCCTAAGTTTTGAAAATCGCTATGACGTCATAGCGAGTTAAAAAAATCAGGCAGTAATCTTTTGTTCATTTGTATATATTTTATTGTATTGTTACTGTTAAAAGGTGACTTTTTTTATTAATGGATAACCGCTTATCAGGGCCTGGGGACACTCGAGGATACGGGTTTAATGGATTGCTGGTTGGACATTGGTCGTTGTCATGAGATAGTTGGAAACAGTGGGCGGAATGGGCAGAAGATTACTTAAGAGGACTTGATTTTCCTAGAAGGCGACTGGACAAGTGTTTGTTTATCTTAGACTTGAAGACGACCATGCTGTAGTCCGTTGGGAGGCAGACTCGTGGTATTTTGTTACACAGATTAGATGTTCTCAGAAAGAAACTTTGTTCATGGAAGTTCTGTTTGGCTTTTGGTACAGAGAGAGAGGGAAAAGAAAAGTTAATATCATGAATCAAGCTGTGCTAGTCGTGTTTTATGCTTTGTTTAACCCAAACCCTAACCCTAACTAACACTCACTTTGCTCGCGTTTTAGTCTTGGTTTTGTATGTATTTCTTATCAACAAAAAATTCAGAGTACTGCAAGAAAACATTAATTCTAAAAATGCAGCCCAGATTTTCGGAACCACAGCTGTATTTTTTATAGAATTTTTTTGGTACAGACAGAGAGAGAGAGGGGGGGGGGAGAAAAGCTCTTTGCTGTGGTTGTAGCCGGACGAGTTCCTTCTGTGAATGTTGTACAGAAGGGAAGGGTGGCTAGGGATTGGAGCTCAGTCGAGCACTGACTAAGAACATAACGATACAGTAGAGAAAGTCTAACAACATCTCTATATAATGTGTATCGACAGCGTTTTAAGTCGGAAGACAAAAAGGTCAAACTAAGAAGGAACCCAGATGTAACGTGTTGGCTCCTCAATTCTTTGCATAGAAAAAAAAATCTGAAATCAAAATATATCTGTATTTATCTATAAACTAACGTTACCCCGTTAAAATTCCATGGTTGCTTCTTTTGCAAAAAAAAAGAAAAAAAAAAGAACGTAATATTTATTTATATATGTTTTACAGAAGATTAGAACAACATTGGTACCGTCGGTTTCGAATCCGAGAAAGGGGAACAGCACGTGACCGGCCTTTGTGGACTCTCATCAGCCCCCGTTGTGATACCGTCGGTTTCAAATCCGACAAAGGGAGACAGCATAAAACCGAAATCAAAATCAAAATATATCTGTATTTATCTATAAACTAGCGGGACTCTGTTGGAATTCCAAAATTTTTTTAAGAAAAAGAAAGAAAGAAAACGTCTCAAACTGGAAAGTTTAAAAAAGAAAGAAAGAAAAAAAAGCATCAATCGATATATATTTCTTTTGCAAGAAATAAGAACGTAATATATATATATATATATATATATATATATATATATATATATATATATATATATATATGTGTGTGTGTGTGTGTGTGTATTATAGAAAATTAGAAAAAACATTGGTGCCGGCGGTTTCGAATCCGACAAAGGGGAACAGCGCGTGACCGTCCTTTGTAGACCCTCCTCAGCCTCAACTTGTGACATAGTGTGTTGTTTTGGTGAAAGAGCATGTTTTTCTTCTTCCCCTTCATTTGTTGTCGTTATTTTGTCGATTTCTACCTTCAAACGCACTAATACTGCTATATACTATTCGCTAGCAATAATTGCACATCCCAAAACTACGGTGCCAAAGCTTTTATGCATTCCTTATTCCAAATGTTTATGTTTCAAATCAACTCTTACCTCATGATCTGTCAAAATAACACCTGGATTCCAAAAAGCGCATTCTGAATCAGATTCCAATGTTGACCTAGAAAGTTATATAAGGCTGAATAAAAAACACTTACTTAAATTACTGAAAATTAAGATGTAAAAAAAAAGAAGTAATATGGTGTTATGGGATGGAAGTCCTGCTTATGATAAGTATATGTTTTGGTGCTTGTGCATATCAACCCTGACATTGAAATATTTAAAGAATGTATAAACTTTATCATGTACTTACGTGTTAGCTGAAAATAAGATTGTGCAGAAAAAATTACGCAAATTCATCCAGTAGTTATTAAATTATAAGAAAAAGAAGAAAAAAATGATTTTACGTACATTTTGACATTTTTGTAAACAATGGAGACCCCAAACCCCGAAATCGTGAAAATATGAGTTATCGTCCTTGACCACTGGAAAATCTAAGACACAAAAATGGTGGAAATATCTACCGAGTGATGAAATCGTTTTTTATTTATAATTAAATAAATACTGGATGAATTTGCATAATTTTTGGTGTACAGTCTTGTTTTCATCTACCACGTAAGTACATAACAAAGTTTATACATTTCTTTAGCTATTTTATTTTTAAGAGCAGTCTAACATGTCAGGGTTGATATGCACAAACATCTATGTTTTTTTTTTAATCCTGAACTTTAGTAAGTAATCGATAGTAAACAGAAGAAATATTTTTGAAAGATTCGCTAATAAATATTTTAGAGTATGGATGGTTTTTCTGAAGTTTTGTTTGAAAATGGATATTTTGGAGGGAAAACTCCAAACAGTTGAAAGGTGGACAATAACAAAAGTTGTATAGTACAAATTTTTCTTCAGCAATTCTTTGAAGTCAGCAAATGACAACTGTTTTATACTTTTTAATGTTTAACAGAAGAAAAAGACAAAGTATGGCCAATAATAATAACAATATACCTACTAAATTGCAATCATTAATCAACAGAGTTGAGCGAATTTTCAAAGAACGTGCGGTTCTTTATTGGGAAAACAACAACAACAACAACAATAATAATAATAATAATAATAATAATAATAATAATAATAATAATAATAATAATAATAATTAGTAAAAAAAAACAGAAACATACGATGGGCGTCAAATGATAACTTACTAATATAATTGGATTCGTAAATAAAACAGAAGTAAAAAAAATAAAAATTAAAAAAAACAAAACACTATGCTGCGAACCAAAAGAGCCGACCAACTTTATAATGAAGCAGTCAGTTTCCATACACAAGTGCAATCCATCCCGTCGGAAAGATAAAAATGAAATACGATACAGCAAAAGAGAAAGCTACAAATATTGACCCGATGCTCAAAAGATGATTAAAGATTAATTAGTTTCTTCTATAATCAAAGGGGAAAAAATAATCACTACAATCAATTTGTTTTCCTGGTTGTCTTAGTATCAGTAAACTTATATAAAAGTGTATGTGTTAGTGCGCACATATACATAATACAAGCACCTAAATACAGACACACACACACACACACACACATATATATATATATATATATATATATATATATATAGAGAGAGAGAGAGAGAGAGAGAGAAGGAATAAATATGAAACTAAAAGTAAGCTTTTAGTAGATAGAACCTATAGTGAAATGGTTTAAGCTCAATATACGAGATAGAGCAATTATAAAGATAGATGAGCGAAGAGTGATAAACATGCACGAATGTTCAGAAGTTTGAAATAAATCTGGACATTCGTGCATGTTTATCACTCTTCGTTCATCTTTCTTTATATATATATATATATATATATATATATATATATATATATATATATATGTTATTGTTTATTATCTATGTACGTATACGTTTCGTCCTTTTTTAAATCGGGACTCATCAGCATAGTGATATGACTATTCACTACTGGTCATGCGATTCGAAACTCCGGATTCTGAGTATTTTGCAACCCAAATCCCGACGTCCAGAACCACTCGACCAATGCTGAATAGCTAATAAACAATGATAATTTTAACACTTTATCCAGCGGCTTGAAGTCATAAGAGCGTTCAACTTAATAAAAGAAACGATGCATTTATAGCTAGCGGCGTCATGCTGTGTTAATACTACACTTACAGTGCTCTTCTAGACGGGGTTTCTAGGAGCTACAAATAATACATATTTGTTTTGTTCATTATCTATGTACGTTTACGTGAGGCTACCAACATTTGTAAAAAACACTTTTTTTAACAATTCTTTGTTATTTTATTATTTCATCATTTTATAATCTTTTGATTTTATAACGCGTTTCAAGTCTCGTGCGTGCGGCTCTCTTCAGATATATTTTCCATTTGAAAAAATGTTTTTATTTTTAACATTTTGATGTACTTGCGCATGTGCGCGCGTATCTGTGTGTGTGTGCGTGCGCACGCGTGTGTGTATGTGTTTTCATAGTTTTTGTTTCTCTGAGTCAAAGTTATGTGGGTTTATTTTAAGTATGTGTGATTTTGACTTTTATCTTTCCGGTCATCTTCGTGTGCGGCGGTTAAGTACATTTTGTCTAGAATGCTTAGAGTTGTTCTTCGATATATATATATATATATATATATATATATATATATATATATATATATATATATATCATTAATTTAATATAAATGCAGATATAAACATACCCATAATATATATATATATATATATATATATATATATATATATATATATATATATATATATATATATATATATATATGAGGATAAAATGCACGATATTTCATGAAATTAAAATGCCGTGAAGACAACATGTGTGAAAAAGACAAAAGTAAAAGAAATCAAATACAGGAAAAAATCATTTTTTAAAAAACGAGAGATTTTACCGGTTTCGCACGGATCAACGAACGTCTTCAGAAAAAGTGAAGATTTTAAAATTTATTGAAACGACAAAACATGAGAAAAAATAAAATAGAACACACAACGGGATCTGTCTGGTACGTGTTTAACTATTTAAAAAAAGAAGAACAAATTTATGCAAACTCGTGCGGTAAAAACGTTAAAATGGGAAAAATGTGAAGAAAGAAAAGGAAAGAAGAAGAAAAAGAAAAATTAATGAAAAACATGGGTGAAAAGCAGAAGAAAACGAATAGCTACTTTAACCGTGATTAGAGTCTGTAATGCGGTGGCGAGATATATTGCATTGTTTCAGTGCGGTTTTTGCCAGATAAGTAAGTTAAAGAAAATATATTAATGGAAATTAAGGTACACAGAGGCTTTCGCGTTTCATCCCCGTAAGGAATCGTCATTTTGGCCTTACGATTCCCTACAGAGATGAAACGCGGAAGCCTCTGTGTAGCTTAATTACCATAAATATATTTTCATAACTTACTACCTAGCTTTACTCACTGTCTTTTCACATTCGAAGGCATTTTTTTAATGAAATACAAATTTGTTTAAAAAATCGATGAGATGCCAAGATTTATTTTTTTTCAATGAAATACAATTTTGTTTAAAAAATCGATGAGATGCCAAGATTTTTTTTTTTAAATGAAATACGATTTTGTTTTTAAAAATGCCTTTTAATGTGAAAAAAAGCGGTCGGCGTTGAGAAATATTTAAAAAATATATAATAACAATGTCAAATTCTAAGTTTCATTGACGGTTGATCGTCTGAAATATTTGATTTATTGTATAAAAAAATCTTGGCGTCATATCGATTTCTTAAACAAAATTGTATTTCATTGTAAAAATGCCTTTTAATGTGAAAAATAACACATTTTTGTTACATATCGGCGTAATTAGTGCCTATATTCACAACTACTTGTGCTACTATCATTACACTGTCCTCAGTTACAGCAGGAGGACGTCGACGGTTGGGAGATCGCTTCCAACGGTTGGCGTTAAAAAAATATTAAAAAATATATAATAACACTGTCGGATTCTAGGTTTCATTGAAAAAGGACGGTTGATCATTCGAAATATTTGATTGATTGTATAAAAAACAATCTTGGCATCTTATCGATTTCTTAAACAAAATTGTTTATATATATATATATATATATATATATCTATATATATATATATATATATATATATATATCGTACATGTATTGTATTAGTTTCTGTAAATGTAAATCCGTAGAAACTCAAGTGTTTATAAAAAGTGCTCAATACTAAGTAGAGCTGTTTATAAGTATAAATTTTTATTTATACAAACATATTGGTTACATATGTGCATACATGTTTCGGTTGCACTTTTCCAAGAAAGTCAACCTCATCAGACCAAGAATTTTTCAGGAATGGATGGATTTGAAGAATTTTCTATCCTAAATAACTCTTTTTTTGGATCTAGCATCTTCTATTTCTTATGAATTAGTATCGGATTACCTATTTCACTAGTTGACCTTTTATACTTGTATATATATATATATATATATATATATGACTCAATGTTGGCCGGGATTCATTAGTTTTTAAAAATTCTTTAGAAATATGTTCATATTAAAAATAAGGAACTCGAATAGAATGTTTCAAACACGTGGTACTTGTATTTGTTTTTTCTTCAAACAATCATCCTGAGGAAGTCTTATAATAAAGATGAAACGTTAATGAATACATAAATAATATTTTTTGTTTTTCCTTTTTCAATTTCCATTAAGTCAGAACACTTTTTTCTCTTCTTTATCACACACACACACACACACACACATATATATATATATATATATATATATATATATATATATATATATATATATATATATATATATATATATATATATATAAGAAAGAAATATTCATATTATTTAATATGTATATATACATATAAGACATATAATGATATGAGAATAATACAATGGATGTGTAATGCAAGTCTTTGATAGGCTTAGATCTGATGACCTCATAGGGGGGAGGACAAGGTAATACATGGGAGGAAGTGATAAGAATGGACTTGAGAGAAAGAGGGATGAATAAAAACTTGGCCAAAGGTAGGAAGTCAATTTCTTAAAGCTGTCAAATGCATGCAGGCATCTAAAACGGACGTTAAACCGATGATGATGATGATGATGATGACGATGATGGCGATGACGATGATGATGATGATGATGATGATGATGATGATGATGATGACGGCGATGATGATGATGATGATGATGATGATGATGATGATGATGATGATGATGATGACGGCGATGATGATGACGGCGATGATGATGACGGCGATGATGATGACGGCGATGATGATGATGATGATGATGATGATGATGATGATGATGATGATGATGATGATGATGACGGCGATGATGACGATGACGATGATGATGATGATGATGATGATTTCATGGGCTGTGTGTTGATGCTAATGAACCAGAAATCTTCAAGTAGTTCCAACTGTCATGACGGCTGCCAATTTTTTGAGGCTCAAAACCACAGATATTTTTATTTACAAACCGCTTAATGACACATAACAGATACGGTTTCCTCCACTCAAATAGATTTGTCAGGTTCTTGTTATGAACAGCTTGTTTTAAAACAATTTAGCACACAGCTGAGATATACACAGTGGCACACGGACAAAATATTAACCACATCGCTACTTATTCGTAGCCAAATTCTTAGTCAGTATTTCAGCTTGAGTAGGTGTTGTTCATACCAGTCAAGGATACGTCCTCAACAATCAGTTCGACACTATGGTTCTGTGGCTGTCAGTCTGAGGTATGGCTCTGTTCAGTCATAACCCTAACCCTAACCCTAACCCCTCAGGCGTTACCTTAGTTTATTGCTAATAGCCCAAACTGCCCCTACCAGTGAATGCCGACAGAGCTGTTCTTCACCTAGTGTGCTGAGCCTTTGAAACTCAAGCTGACGTTGTGTAACCTCTTGCAGATGAGTTACATAAACTCATTCTGACAAACTATAGACATAAGGTAATGTTTAGTATATCTGTGCTCGCTGCTGCTGAGGGCCTTTGTTTGTAAAGTACATCTGTGCTGGCTGCTGATGATGGCATATGGTTGTGGAGTACATCTGTGCTGGCTGCTGATGATGGCATATGGTTGTGGAGTACATCTGTGCTGGCTGCTGATGATGGCATTTGGTGTGAAGTACATTTGTGCTGGCTGCTGATGATGGCATTTAGTTGTGGAGCACATTCGTGCTGGCTGCTGCTGATGGCATATCGTTGTGAAGTACATTTGCGCTGGCTGCTGATGATGGCATTTGGTTGTGGAGTACATCTGTGCTGGCGACTGCTGATTGCATATTGGTGTGAAGTACATTTGTGCTGGCTGCTGATGATGGCATTTAGTTGTGGAGCACATTCGTGCTGGCTGCTGCTGATGGCATATCGTTGTGAAGTACATTTGCGCTGGCTGCTGATGATGGCATTTGATTGTGGAGTACATCTGTGCTGGCGACTGCTGATTGCATATTGGTGTGAAGTACACTTGTGCTGGCTGCTGATGATGGCATATGGTTGTGAAGTACATCTGTGCTGGCTGCTGATGATGGCATTTGGTTTTGGAGTACATCTGTGCTGGATGCTGCTGATGGTATTTGGTTGTGAAGTGCATCTGTGCAACCTGCTGCTGATGGCATTTGGTTTTGAAGTACATCTGTGCTGGCTGCTGCTGATTGCATATGGTTGTGAAGTACATCTGTGTTGGCTGCTGATGATGGCATTTGGTTTTGGAGTATATCTGTGCTGGCTGCTGCTGATGGCCTTTGGTCATATATATATTCATATCCTTAAATATCTCCTAAAATATTTTTTAGCTTTGGGATTGAGTTATCTTTTAAAGAAATTCCACTTAAATTGTTTCAATTTGCTGTAATTTGCAATTTTCTCACCATGTGACGCATCTCTTACTCAGTGTCTGTCTATCACCATCAGTCTCTCTCAGTGTATGTGTTTTTACACACCACACTTATCTTCTATGCTTTCTATGACTCTCGCTTCCGTCCCTCCTCTGTCTTCTCTTCTCTCCCTCTCCTCTATGTTTATTAATAGTCCAAGGTAAAAAAAATTTGGTATAAAACAGAAGATTGGAATAATAGGGAAAATCATCACAAGTAATAATACTATTTAATTCGTAGTTAAAGGGAAAGAACAGAAAGAAACTAAATTGGGATTTTTTTTTTTTTTCAAAATTTAATTGTCTTTGTAAACTCACTTTTTCCTGCTTCAAACAATCTATACCGAGTCTAATATGTGCCCCAACGGGTCATATTTTTTAAATTTTATATATCATGTTGAAATCATGCATCCAAATTGGGGGGGGGGCATCCAATCATATTAAAACTATCTCTTTTCTCATAATATTTTCAGTACTAGGACTTATAATTGAGTCTTTGAGACATACAATCAAGAAGTTGATCCCGGACATCACTAGGCTATCACCAGGGCATCACCAGGACATCACCAGAACATCACCAGAACATCACCAGATATCACCAGGGCATCACCAGGACATCACCAGCGCATCAGCAGGGCATCACCAGAACATCACCAGGGCATCACCAGGACATCAACGGGCATCACCAGAACATCACGAGGACATCACCAGGACATCACCAGTACATCACCAGGCATCACCAGAGCATCACCAGGACATCACCAGGGCATCACCAGACCTCTGCCTGCCACTTATTGAGTGTTAAGTCAAACCGATCTATGTCTGATATTTAAAGGGGTAAAACTTTGCTTCTTAGACGTTCTTGAGAAACATTTATTGTTAAATGTTCAATGTAATATTTATGCGCTATTCTTTAAGCGGGTTGCTTGTCTATCGTTTTGATAATGAAGAAATGCCCAGTTTGCTCTTTGCCAAGAATTTAGCTCGAAGAAGAAACTAATCGGCTGGAATAACATTTCGAGATGTTGAAAGGCTTCATTATTATTGAAGACGGAGCACTAATTCCGAAATGATTAATGTCAGTTCAAATAAAGTTGTAATGATTTATCTATTCTCATCACAGACAGCGAATCTGCTATTCATAGAATGATCAGATGTGGAGATACGGGAATGATTACTCAATGATAGATCATTCAACGGAAGTTTGGAATATCTAGGGTTTGAATCGCCACTAAAACTTTCTCATTAATATATATATATATATATATATATATATATATATATATATATGAGAAAGGAAGGATGAGAGTGATCCGATGTAATGGGAAATGAAAAAGGAAAAACCAACAGATATTATTTTTTCATCAACGTTTCGTCTTTATTTGTACTTACATGACATTTTCCTTTAAATTATCATCTTGAGGAAGTCTTACAAATAGAGACGAAACGTTGATTGATGAATATATTAAAAAAAAATATCTTTTGGTTTTTCCTTTTTCATTTCCCTTATATATATATATATATATATATATATATATATATATATATATATGTCATGTTGTATATGAAAAGAAATCAAATAAAGTGCTCGATCATATAAGAGAGCTAATATAATTTATTTAGATACTGTATATTACATATTTCAGCAATGTACCGCGGTTTCATCCAAAAGAGCAGATTTAGACATCTTTAGTAAATCTCTGCGCCCAGTGGAATCGTCGGAATGCTGAAACGATTGTAGTCAGGGAGATACACCGTTTTCTGTCATTGTTGACGCCATTCCCCATCGGGCCGTGACTACAATCGTTTCAGCTTGCCGATGATTCCACTGGGCACAGAAATTTACTAAAGATGTCTAAATCTGCCCTTTTGGATGAAACCGCGGTACATTTCTGAAATATTGAAACCGCGGTACATTTCTGAAATATGTAATATACAGTATCTAAATAAATTATATATATATATATATATATATATATATATATATATATATATATATATATATATATATATATTAATCTTGCATTCCACTGACCATGGGGAATCAGTACAAAAGCATAATTTTCATTAGTTTTAACAATCTCTTTATTTCTGTATTTCGATGAGGGTTTATTCTTTTCGAATCTCTCACTCAAAATTAAGTTTTTCGAATTTATATATGTATTTCATGCTTACGCAATCTTCAGCGTAGGGATGTACATTCACGTCGGTCAGAGGGCTTAAACCCGGTTTTTACAAATCGCCACTGATTTGCAGTCGGGTATGTTTCCCCTTGGCCGGCGAGAATCCACATAATAATTAAGAGAGATTTAAATTGATAAACGCCAAATCAGCGAGCGCATATAGCGAACAGTGGATAGTGATTCTACAACAACAACAAACGGGATCGGAATCTCGCTTTTAAGCCATAGTGTTACTGCTCGTTTTTTATAAATTCTCTCAGAGTGTACCAATCCTAGTAAAGGGGGCTATAATTTTTTTTTTAAGTAAATATTAATTATTTTTACCTACATGCATCGATGTTTCATACTTACGCAATCTTCAGTGTAGGGATGTTAATTCACGTCGGTCAGAGGGCTTATACAAATCGCCACTGATATGCAGTCGGGTAAATGTAATATATATATATATATATATATATATATATATATATATATATATATATATATGCATATATATGTATGTATAGTTATGCAGCAAGTCGTTATTTATACAAGTTTCGCTAAAGACCACCCTCCAAAATACTTATTGACCAATTACACACGCATGTAGCTTCCATCTTAAAAATAAACACGCCTCCAAAATATGTACTGACCAATTACACACGCATGTAGCTTCCATCTTAAAAATAAACACGCCTCCAAAATAGGTATTGACTAATTACACACACATGTAGCTTCCATCTTAAAAATAAACACGCCTCCAAAACATTTATTGACCAATTACACACACATGTAGCTTCCATCTTAAAAATAAACACGCCTCCAAAACATTTATTGACCAATTACACACGCATGTAGCTTCCATCTTAAAAATAAACACGCCTCCAAAATATTTTTTGACCAATTACACACGCATGTAGCTTCCATCTTAAAAATAAACGCGCCTCCAAAATAGGTATTGACCAATTACACACGCATGTAGCTTCCATCTTAAAAATAAACACGCCTCCAAAATATTTATTGACCAATTACACACGCATGTAGCTTCCATCTTAAAAATAAACAATCTTCCAAAATATTTATTGACCAATTAAACACGCATGTAGCTTCCATCTTAAAAATAAACACGCCTCCAAAATATTTATTGACCAATTACACATGCATGTAGCTTCCATCTTTAAAATAAACACGCCTCCAAAATATTTATTGACCAATTACACACGCATAAAAAAGATGCGTTGAAGGTAAATAAATAAAAATACATTTTTGTTGTGGAAACTGATAAGTATTAAACAAAACAAAGAAGTAATTAAGCTCTCTGGTAAAAGATATAAACAACCTACATATTTTCATGTATTTATCTTTCAATGCATCTTCTTATCCTCAGATATGGGTCAGAATGTTAATTTCTTTCAAAAAGATTATCGGTATACACATTTTTATTCATTTCTTTACTTGAACAGCATATAATACACAATTGAGTGAATATGAAAAAAAAACGTAATTAGAAAATAAAAGAAAATGATTACATTAGATATCTCTTTATCTCTATTATTTAATATAAACTTACTTTGAAAACGAGGATTTAACCTCGAAATATTACAAAAACTTAGATACTCTATAACACACGATTGATTGAAAATAAAAACAGTAAGTAAAACATAAAATAAAAGCATTAAATATTATCGCTTTATGTTTATTATTAAATTTACACCCATATTTCAAACGTCACACGTATGGATTCGATATGGACCTGCTTTGAAAAGGAGGGTTTAACCTCGAAGTATTAGAAAAACTTGAGCACTAGATAGAACATGTATCATTGAAGATGAAAGAAACAGTAAATATAAAATAAAATAAAAGCGTTACATTAAATATTGTCTCTTTATGTCTATTATCGTCTTGTTTCTCACCCAGACATTCTTTCAATTCACCGGGTGCATATAATCTTACATTGTATCTTAGCAGCCTTTTAAACCTCCAACCTATCTATACACTACACACAATGCTTCAAGTAAACTACAATATTCTCTTAAATGAAAATACATATTTCGTTGTGGAAAGCGGTAATTAAGATGTCTGGTAAAAGATATAATGTGCATACGTATTTTCATTTATTTGTCTTCAGGTTTGAGTCAGAATGTTATTCCTTGTATTTTCAAATATGGTCGACTTAAATTCCTTCAAAAATCGAAAAAAAATCAAACATTTTCAATCGGCGTCCAGTCATGTTTCTCAGCTGTGGAATGATGTGTCCTGCAATATAGAATACACTTTTAGATTTTATGTTAGTTCTCTAACCTTTCTTTCTGTAGGGAACACACAAACATCACGCAAACATACATACAGATATTTAAATAAGGCAGAAAGAGAGGCAACACTGATTGAGGTGAGTGTTCCAAATGACAGTGGCTTGAACAGAGCAGAGAGGGAGAAGGTGACGAAATACCAAGGCCTAATGTATGACATGAAGAGAAACTGGAACATAAAAAGCATCAACATTATCCCAGTTATAATATGAGCTAAAGGCCTCATGAAGAAAAAATTCAAAAAGTATCTGGAAAGTTTTCCCGGAAAACCAAGTGCAAAAGAAATCCAAATAATTGCACTTAAGGGAACGGCCAAAATCCTTAAAAGAGCACTCGGTTGGAGCCTCTAAATAGCAGGTGATAGTCTGGCATTTGGAAGAATGCCCCGTCCCTATGCTAACGAAAACAGAAATAAGAATTTTTTTTAAAAAGAGAGATATTGAGTTATATATATATATATATATATATATATATATATTTACTTCGTCTGAATTTTGTTGAAATATAGTAAAAAGGGAGATAATTGTGTTTTAATTTATTCATTTTTCAACACATCAACGTATCCTCGGGTCAGAGTGTTATTCTATGTATTTTTCCTTCCATAATCTCTGAAAATCAAACATTTTTTTCAGTCGTGCAGAAGGCAGTCTCCTTTCAGACGCCATTAATACCAGTTCACAATACGTCCTTGACAATCAGTCCATTGTGATTGCGGTGGGGTTGCTTCTGTCAGACTGAGGTACGGTTCTAAGTAGTTCTACGAGGTCAATTCTCCCAGGCTTTACTTTCTCGCTTTGAGAAGAGGTTAGTTTATTACTAATCGCCTGGGGTGTACATACCGGAGAATACCGACGGGGTGGTTTAGGTATTTTTTACAGGCCAGAATGAAGAACCTTTGGTGCGCTGGCCTTTCAACCCCAAATTTCCGAACTTGTGTCACATCTTCTCCCCGGTGGAAGGGAGGTAAATACCAGGCCTCCAGTTGTGCTTCTAAGCTTCACCATGTAGTATAGAATGTTATCAAATCAACACAACCGAGTGTTACATATTGGTGGGTACCTTAGCTAGCATTAGTGATGGGACGATTCCAATATTTTTCTGATTCCGTACAATTACCGATTCTGTTCTAAGTTCCAGATTCCGATACAATTCCCGATTCCGATTCTTTGTAAATCTCTGAATATTTAGCTATAGAGTTGGTTTTTTTTTGTTGTTTTTTTTTTAATTTTCGGATTACCTTAAAAGCCCATGTAATATGTGCATATATTTTCGCAAATGTTACAATGCAGTTGTAAGGGGGTGACTTATAGATTTAAGTTGGACTGTTGTTTAAAATCAATAAATATTTATTATTTTATAACTAGTACCAGCAATGAGAAATTTAGTTTTAAACAAAAACAAACAAAAAAAAAAACACAATTAAAAGAATCGTTTTTTGGCGTCGGAAGAAGGGCACAAATTTTTCTGATTCCAATACCGATTCTAATACGTAGTATAGAACGCCATGGAATAGCTCAGTACCCAAGAATTACAATTTATATTTTTTGCCCTAAGGTGATTTTTAAGAGGAACCGTGCTCGTACACGGTTGGCAAGAAGTCACTAAGGGATCGCTGAGGTTTTTTAAAACTTTAATAAATTCTTTATTTTTTATGGGACCTTCCTGGAATTTTAATATAATGTGACGATGACAATGGAGGCAAAAATAGAACACAAATGAAAAATAATTTATTTATGTCAAATAACATCTTTTAAATGGTTTCCATTTTCAGCTTCACAATTTTATGCCCTTTCCAAAACATCATCCATAATAGATTGCAGGATCACTCGATTACGATTTGATACCCTGACTTCATTCTTGATGTTCTCCTTCAATCCTTGTAGAGTTTCAAGTTTGTTGATGCAAACTTTTTCTTTGAGGTACTCCTGCAAAAAAAAAGTCAGGCGCTCGTCAAGTCTGGGGAACGTGGAGGCCAGTTGACATTGTCAACTTTCTAATTGTTGTTCTTTTTTGCAAACAAATCTCCATTGTCTTCGTCATATTATGTTAAAATTTCATTAAAGTGCCATAAAAAATAACGAATCTGTTCAGGTTAAAAATCCCTCAGTGACTTCTTGGCCACCCTGTATATTGTCACCCTGTATATTGGCCACCCTGTATATTGCCACGCTCTAATATCACTATGTTGACTGCTAAATAGATTTTCCTCTCTCTAAAGGATGGACAGTTCATTTTAGAAATTGCAATTTTCAGCAGATCATAACGCTGCGCTTAAAAGCAAATATTTGGGCAACCATTGCATGGCCGATGTTTATCTTTAGAATATCATTTCTTTATGAAATATCCAGCGGTAAATATTTCATTCCAGAAACCTGAAAGAAAAAAACATACCAAATTATATTAAAGTTGTATAACGCCCTGACTGTCCCCAATGCAATCTATAATATTCTGAAATCTGAACTCTAAAAAGGGAAGGACTCGAGAAACTTTAAGATTGAAGATGGTAAAAACGGTATTTTGCACATAAGGTTATATTAAACAGAAAAGTGGAAAATTCTATCAGTACTTAAAAGATTAGAATTAGTCAAGACATGTAGTACTAATTCTAATGGTGGGTAGCAACACAGTCCACATGTGGAGTCTTGATAAAGCCACTATGTAATCATCGGAATTACAATAATTCACACTCTGTCGGACTGATTGTTTAGTACGTATCCTCAACTGGTATGCATGGCGTTTGAAACGAGTCATGGACAGGAAGCATGAATGGGTGTGGCAAAGAAGATAGCAAAATCTTCCTTTTTGGAAGGTGAGTTCATGTGGTTTAGTGTATTGTACAAAGTTGAAAATGTCCAGTTTTTGTTTTAATTATTAAATCAATTTTTATCAAAAAATACATATTTTGATAAAAGACAGAGGACCGTCCGAAATATTAAAATTAAAAATTATAACACTTATAATTTTGATGTTTTATGTTTCCATAAGGATATTTTTCATTTGTCAAATGTGAAGAAATTCATCATTTTGAGTCGAGAAACAAATCATTTTTGCCCAGCATTGCTTTCCCTGATTCATTCTAGAATCAGGTATTACAGGAGGGACCACGTGAAGGTTGCAAAGATCCATAAGTGTAACTTATGCTATGGAAATGACTGGATTCGAACTTGGCACCCCAGATCGTCAGTCTGCATCGTTATCAACTTCACCACGGCCACCTCCCAATGTATTAATCACGACGAATGGCATTAAAAAGTTGATCTTGGGTTTTCTTTCGCTTCTCTTATTTTTCCCTTTAGTCTGTGATCATTTTTCCTGACAAAGGAGGAAGTATTGCTTGTCTTTCTCTACTCTATAGTTATTTTCATGGCAGGTACTCAAATGAGCTCCAATCTCTGGTTCAACCCTGTAAAACCTTCACAGTAAAAACTCGTCTACCTACAACAACTGTAAATAATTTACATTCTTCCATTATGTACCAAAAACTAAACAGAAGTTCC
>OY744538.1:81816500-81829000 GCA_963556195.1 Sepiola atlantica | reverse complement strand
TCCCTCCTGCAAAGATGCCAACAACAGAATCAAGTTGTACCGTGTTGATTCCTACGAATTTACAAATAAATAAAGAAGAAATATCAATACATACACAATGGAAAAATGGCGAACTTACTGGAATGAATTTCCCCAACAACAAACTATACGAAATAATGCCAAAAATAAATAAAAGCAGGAACCAAATACCAAACTGAACAGAAAAGAAGAAGTCACTAGCAAAAATAAAAATGGGGCATACACATTTAACTCAGTCATATCTTTTGAGAAAAGAAAACCAACCCATTTGTATAGCATGTTAAACCCCAATCACAATTAAACACATTCTAACTGACGGCACACAGTGGGCCCAGAATGACATTTTTTGGTAATTTGTGCATAAATCATAAAAAATAATGATATAACATTGTTTGAGGACTCATTTGAAAGATATTGACAATAGGAATACACTGAAATAAAAAAATTGAAATATTCCAATTTTTGGGGTCTGGGTCCGAATTTTCATATTTGGGCATTTTGGCCCAAAACACGGAAATTAGGATATTTCAGGTTTGGGTGAAGATAAAGACATCAGTGAGGGCTTGTTTGAAAGCTATGGTTAAGACGAATGCACTGAAAGTAAAAAAAATCGAAATCTACTTTTTTTGGGGGGGGGGGGTCTGCATTGATTTAGTAGCAACAAAAAATAACTTTTACAAAAACAAAAAAAAATATTAAAGATATTTTTGAACCCCCCCCCCCATCATACCTTCATACTTAAAAAAAATATTAAAGACATTTTAGCCCCCCATTATACCTTCATACTTAAAAAAAAATATTAAAGACATTTTACCCCCCATCATACCTTCATACTTAAAAAAAAATATTAAAGACATTTTAGCCCCCCATTATACCTTAATACTTTTAAAAAACATATTACAGACATTTTTACCCCCCATCATACTTCATACTTAAAATAAAATCTTAAAGACATTTTTACCCCCCCATCATACCTACATACTTAAAAAAAAATATTAAAGACATTTTACCCCCCCCCCATCATACCTTCATACTTAAAAAAAAATATTAAAGACATTTTTACCCCCCCCCCATTATATCTTCATACTTAAAAAAAAAATATTAAAGACATTTTTACCCCCCATCATACCTTCATACTTTAAAAAAAATATTAAAGACATTTTACCCCCCCCCCCCCATCATACCTTCATACTTAAAAAAAATATTAAAGACATTTTAGCCCCCATTATACCTTAATACTTTAAAAAACATATTACAGACATTTTTACCCCCCATCATACCTTCATACTTAAAATAAAATATTAAAGACATTTTTACCCCCCCATCATACCTACATACTTAAAAAAAAATATTAAAGACATTTTACCCCCCCCCCCAATCATACCTTCATACTTAAAAAAAAATATTAAAGACATTTTTACCCCCCCCCATTATATCTTCATACTTAAAAAAAAAATATTAAAGACATTTTTACCCCCCCATCATACCTTCATACTTTAAAAAACATATTAAAGACATTTTTACCCCCCCCCATTATACCTTCATACTTAAAAAAAAATATTAAAAACATTTTTACCCAACTCATCATACCTTCATTCTTTAAAAAGCATATTAAAGACATTTTTACCCCCCACCCAATCATACCTTCATACTTTAAAAAACATATTAAAGACATTTTTACCCCCCCCCCCCATTATAGTATTCTAAGCCCAAATAAGATCCCCTCGGCAAAGCTACACACTAGCTCATACGGGGAATAGGGATGCTACCTCAAGTAACAGCACCATTGAATACTTTAGTTGAATACTCCACCAGACCAGATAAATTCTTGTCCTGGAATCCGGCAAGATCAGGAAAAGACCACAATAAAGATAATTGAACACACGGACATAAAGGGTGGCCATGTGCTGTTCCCCCTCGTTGGATTTGAAACCGACGGTACCGATGTTGTTCTGATCTTCTGTAATACATATATAAATAAATATTACGCTCTTATTTTCAAAGACAAACTCTTTTCATCAGATGAAAGAGTTTGTTTTTGAAAATCCATGGATTAAGGATATGAGACATCTTGCTTTGAACTTCTGATGTTTTAATAAATATTGTATCTGTTCAATTTTTGATTCTCACCTTTCATCTCTTGAATATATATATATATATATATATTGTGTGTGTGGTTATACATATATATATATATATATATATATATAGTGGTGAACTAAAAGCGAACTTTTAGGGAAGTTAAAACCTATTGTGAAAAGTATACAGCTCAATATATAGGATAGAGCAGATAGATAGGTAGAAGGATGAAAAGGAATTAGAAAAGCAAAAGGCAGATCTTTTTTTAATTCAGTTGCTCAGAGCAAGGTATATTCCGCAAAAAGGCAATTTATTCAAATTAATTTTTTCCTTAAGCCAGGCTTTTCAAAGATCAAAATCTTATCATCAGAGGAAATCGCTGGGATAGATAAGTTGGCAAAGGCCAAGATTTAAAATTTGAAAAAGTAAAATAAAGATTGTGGGGAAAAAAACACAAGGCAAAACTCTGCCCGAATACAAGCAAATGTCCGATTGCAAAAAAGTCCGCTGTTAAAATGTCCAGCGGAGAAAGTGAATTGTAGGTAGGTAGGTCGTTAAAAGGCACGAGAAAAGACATGAAAGGATTCAAAGTTAAACTCCAAAAACCACATCGACGGCGAAGATATATAGAATCCAGACGGTAAAAGATCCAATAGAAGGTTCGTTTGTGGATGCAACAAGGCTCAGAAAAACGTGAGGTGGGAAATATAAGCCATTTTAAAAAAGACCTCCTGGGCCGAAAATCATAAAATAAGCTTAAATTGGTGAAGAGACAGCGAATTAATATTTAAAGGCTAGCCCCAAATTCCAGATTGCCCGTTGAAAAACAAGACCAGTCTGAAGAATGGCAAAAACTCACATGCGACCAGTAGGCAAAAAAGGAAAGTATGGGGGGAGTAAGGGGAAAAAAGGGTCCGGGTGTGATGAATAAGTGCGATTTAAACTTAGAATGTGAATGTGAGGGGTAGGTCGCTTAACGATGAAAGTGGACGCTAGTGTGAAATTAGGGTTCAACTAGAAATGGGGTAGAGGGGTGGGGGGCAAGTCAATGAGTGCGGTAAGGGAGAATTAAAATACCAAAATGTGTCGGGGGGGGGGATATTAACAGGGGGTGGAGGTTAGGTGTTCAATCAGATGACATTACTTATAAACAATGAGGCAAAATATATTTGAATGGTAGAAATAAAAAATAAAAAATAAAAAAATAAAAATAATAAAATGAAAAAAATAAAATTAATCTTAGGCCCGCAAGGAAAATTATGGATTAACAGATAAAGAAATATATAAATGAGGGAATAGTCGATAAAATTGGAATCCGGGAGTGAGTATTAGAATAAGGAAAAGGTAATTTGACGTCGAGTATTGAATCGGAGTGGAATTCCCCAAAGTGGTTAAAGATTTGGGTTGAAGTAAAATATGTTGTTACGGGATGATAGTGGTATTTTAGATGTAGGAAAATTAAACTTTGAATCAAAAAGAATTCCAGAATAAGAAATATGGAAGTTAATTAAGCAAATAATTAAATAGGTTAATGAGGGCAGAGAGAATTTGATACACACTTTGGTTAAAATAGTGACAATAATTTATACCAGAGTGAGAAGGGGGATGGCAGTTAAAAGTAAATATTATGGGGGTTAAAAGATGTAGAGTGTGAGCGGGGGTCGGGATTAAGCAGGGTCCGAGAGAAGTGAGCGAGGGGAGAGGTGATCGAGGGGGAATAATCGAGGCTATTAAAAGAGTGGGAAGAAAATTTATTTAGAAGTTTAACAGGGGGAAATAATTGTAATTATCTATCCCAGCGATTTCCTCTGACGATAAGATTTTGATCTTTGAAAAGCCTGGCTTAAAGAAAAAAATAATTTGAATAAATTGCCTTTTTACGGAATATACCTTGCTCTGAGCAACTGAATTGAAAAAAGATCTGCCTTTTGCTTTTCTAATTCCTTTTCTTCAATCTACCTATATATATATATATATATATATATATATTCACACACCGAATACAGCAATGTTTTATCTGTAAGAATCTTCTCGTAAGTGTGTGTGAATATATATATATATATATATATATATGTATATATATATATATATATGTATTTGTATGTGTATACAAATATACAAATGCACACATTTACATATATATATATATATATATATATATATTCACACACAATACATAAATATTCTATCTGAAAGAATCTTATCATTTGTGCGTGCGTGTGAGTGTGTGAATATATATATATATATATATATATATATATATACATGTATATGTGTGTATTTAAATATGTGCATTAGCGTATATACATATATAAATAAATGCACATGTACACACACAATACATCATTTTGTATCCGAAAGAAAAATTTTGTGAACATATATATATATATGTATATGTATGTGTATTTATATGCGTATATGTGCGTGCATTTATATATGTATATATGTGCATATATATATATATATATATATATATATATATATATATATATATATAATCACACATATACACGTTAACAGTAAATCAAATTTTTATCTGATAAAATCTTCTTGTGTTTGTGTATTGAATACATCTATATATATACATTATATATATATATATATATATATATATATATATATATATATATATATATATATATATATATATATATATATATATATATACGTGCATATGTATGTGCATTTATATATGCATATACACACATATATATGTATAAATTCACACACATATACATATATATATATATATTCACACACGGAAGATTTTATCAGATAAAAAATTTATTCTCTGTGTGTTCGTGTCGTCGTGAATATATATGTATATATATGTGTATTTATACATGTATATGTGTGTATATACATATATAAATGCACACACACACACATATATATATATATATATATTCCCACTCACACGTACTCACACACAAAATACATTCATTTTTTTCATTGATAGAATTTTCTCTCTGCCTGTGAATGCATATATGTATAGGTATATATAGGTATGCATATATGTATAGGTATATATAATGCATATATAGGTATATATGTGTGTATTTATATATGTATATATGTGTGTATTTATATATGTATATGTGTGTATATAGATATATAAATGCACACACATATACATGTATATATATATATATATATATATATATATTAAACGCACGCACACATAAGATTTTTTCAGATAAAAAATTGATGTACTTTTAACGTGTGTTTCAAAAGATTACAGTCATATTTTTACATCATCCTTTCCCTTCCTCTCCCGTCTCTTACAAAACCTTTTTTAAGACAAAATATTTATGTTCTGAGGTTAGACATATGTGTTTATTCTTGAAAACCTTTATTCATGGCAGATAGCTGTCGTCAAGCGGCGATGGCTGCAATCGCAAATCAATTTTTAGGGAATCGATTCGCTCGGCCTGTAAGCCGTATGAACAAAAGTGTATTTTGTGCCTTGATTTGTGGAACTGGACAGGAATTTTTTAAAAATAATTCATGCGTAAAACATTAATAAAAACAAAACATTAAAAGTAATTGAATTAATTGTTTATTAATATTAATAAACAGTTAAAAGTAATTGAATCAACTGTTTATTAATATTAATAAACAATTAAAAGTAATTGAATTAATTGTTTATTAATATTAATAAACAATTAAAAGTAATTGAATTAATTGTTTATTAATATTAATAAACAATTAAAAGTAATTGAATTAATTGTTTTTAACATTAATAAACAGTTAAAAGTAATTGAATCAACTGTTTATTAATATTAATAAACAATTAAAAGTAATTGAATTAATTGTTTATTAATATTAATAAACAATTAAAAGTAATTGAATTAATTGTTTTTTAATATTAATAAACAGTTAAAAGTAATTGAATCAACTGTTTATTAATATTAATAAACAATTACTAGTAATTTAATTAACTTTTTATTAATATTAATAAACAATTATAAGTAATTGAATTAACTGTTTATTAATGTTAATAAACAATTAAAAGTAATTGAATTAAGTGTTTATTAATATTGATAAACAGTTAAAAGTAATTGAATCAACTGTTTATTAATATTAATAAACAATTAAAAGTAATTGAATTAATTGTTTATTAATATTAATAAACAATTAAAAGTAATTGAATTAATTGTTTTTTAATATTAATAAACAGTTAAAAGTAATTGAATCAACTGTTTATTAATATTAATAAACAATTACTAGTAATTTAATTAACTTTTTATTAATATTAATAAACAATTATAAGTAATTGAATTAACTGTTTATTAATGTTAATAAACAATTAAAAGTAATTGAATTAAGTGTTTATTAATGTTAATAAACAATTAAAAGTAATTGAATTAATTGTTTATTAATATTGAAAAACAAGTAAAAGTAATTGAATTAATTGTTTTTTTTAATATTAATAAACAACTAAAAGTAATTGAATTAAGTGTTTATTAATATTGATAAACAATTAAAAGTAATTGAATTAATTGTTTTTTTAATATTATAAACAAGTAAAAATTATTGAATTAACTGTTTATTATTATTAATAAACAAGTAAAAGTAATTGAATTAATTGTTTTTTACTATTAATAAACAATTAAAAGTAATTGAATTACTTGTTTTTTAATATTAATAAACAAGTAAAAGTAATTGAATTAATTGTTTTTTAATATTAATAAACAAGTAAAAGTTATTGAATTAATTGTTTTTTAATATTAATAAACAATTAAAAGTAATTGAATTAACTGGTTATCAATATTAATAAACAATTAAAAGTTAATGAATTAACTGTTTATTAATATCAATAAACAAGTAAAGGTAATTTAATTAACTGTCTATTAATATTAATAAACAATTATAAGTAATTGAATTAACTGCTTATTAATATTAATAAACAATTGCTAGCAATTGAATTAACCGTTTATTAATATTAATAAACAATTATAAGTAATTAATTCAACTGTTTATTAATATTAATAAGCAATTATATGTAATTGAATTAAGTGTTTATTAATATTAATAAACAATTATACGTAATTGAATTAACTGTTTATTAATATTAATAAACAAGTAAAAGTAATTGAATTAACTGTGTATTAATATTAATAAACAATTATAAGTAATTAATTCAACGGTTTATTAATATTTATAAACAATTATAAGTAATTGAATTTAGTGTTTATTAATATTAATAAACAATTATAAGTAATTGAATAAACTGTTTATTAATAAACAATTCATCCGTTTCACTACGGGTCCACATAAACATTTTTGTTTGTCGGTGATTAGCAAATTTACATTGGTTTGTTTATACAGAGTATTCTCAAACTGAACCTTTTATTTAATTCACAGGGGTAGAGTGTTCTCGTTCCGTCAGCCATACTGGGGAAGCGTGATGAAACAGAGTAACTCAACGAATAAAAATGTGACGCAATGTTACATAACGGATTGATGTGACGAACGATTACATCTGCTAATATTGATTTAGTATCTAGGTGGACCAGTGCAAGTTACCTTGACACGAAAATCTGAAAAACAAGTTCACTCCGTAACTAAAAGAATAAACAAGCCTGAACTCAGGTTGGAGATCAAGGAAAGGTCAAACAGGTGTGTTATGACAAATACAGTCTACCTCTTGAAGCAGTGACGTCACGATATCGTGTGAATGAAAAGCAAGATGGTTTTTAGCAGTCTGTTTTCTGATGGCGTGGCGAGCATATGTAAAATTCTAGATGTAATTCAAAAAAGGAAAATGGGAATTTAATCCTAAAAGAGTTGATAGCGACTGGTGTGCCCACCCTTCCTCGTTTCCCCGTAACTAAGTAGAATTAAGTTAAGAAGACCAATGAATGTGTGACATTTAATCTTATGACGAGAAAATCTCTCCAAAATGAAGACCCAGTTTAAATTCTCTGTCGCTTTGCTCTTCCTTCTCTGTGCATGAAAAAGTGCTTGGTTTCAGACCCACTACGACGATGATGACGGCGAAATGTGGCGCAATAGACGATGATGACGGCAAAATAATATTAACTGATTTTAAAAAGAAACGAGTGTTTTAAGATATAACAGGAATTTACATGGACAGAGTTTCTTTCTTTTGTCTGAATAAGGTATAGTTCGGTCTGGTCCTAGGAAGCTATTCTCCCATGCATTACCTCCTTGCGGAAAGGGGATTGGTCTATTGCTGGTCGCCTGAGGCGGATCTACTGAGAAAGGGCGACGAGTTCGTTCTGTTATTTTTGTACCCTTTCAGAGTGCCCCCTCTTCGGGCGAGCTGGACCCCCCACCCACTCACACCCACACACACGGTCACATATTTTTTTCTTAAATGCCACGTTTATATTTTTTGCACACACGAGGCTTTTAGCAATGGTGACACATTAATATTAAAAGAATATTTGCTAAACTTTCGATAAACATTAAAACAAGGAAAAAAGATTGCGATGTGCAAGTTAGAAATAATTTATAGTAGAATAAAGAATCTGACGAAGAATTTGGGAGCGAAAGACTGAGGAGAGAGATGTAGATTTTCTTTGGAGATATTGAGGTTGGAGAACTTTGAAGAGGTGTCGTGCCGACCCCATGTACGACTTTGCACTCCTAACAAAACCAGATGTTTAGTCCTTGAGCACCGTAGCCAGTGTGATCGAAACCGACACAGTTTCTTTCCTTCTGCACATATCGTCACTCACATCGACCAATCAGATCTCATCAAAGCGTTGTATCAGCAGCAGTAGGCAAAACAGTATAAAACGAATGTGTTTTTTCACTCCAGCCTGATAAACAGGACTCGCCTCCTATCAGCAGCCTCTTCGATACCCTGCTGAACGGAACGTCATTTTCACTACCACAGCGATAGTCAGCAGCAGCAGCAGCAGCAGAAGCAGCAGAAGAAGCAGAAGTAGAAGCAGAAGCAAGAGCAGCACTTTAACCATGAGTGCTATCATAATCACTATCGTCACAGCAACTACAGCAGCTCGTTTCTAACCAACAAACTAACCGTAGTCCGAGCCAACCATCATCATCAATGTCTGTAGCTTGTTTCTCTGGCAAGCCAAAGTTCTACAGCAGCTATGCCATAAGCAACAGCTGAAAGACCAAAGGACACTTCAACCAGGATAACCATCACCACCATCCTATGGTAACGATCCATCATATTTATTGTCAACTCACTGAATCATGAACTCTTTTTAATGGTCACATATTTATTTGATTGAAATAAATGCCACCTTTGTATTTTGCTGCAGACACAAGTTGTTTTTCCTTCTTTGCCGTATTTATGTCTGTGTCTCGTTTTTTTAGTTGTAAGACCGATCAACCAGAAATCACTCTATGCAACAAAGGAGCAATAGATGATACAGAGGATCTCTCCCTTTCTTCATCTTTGCAAACAAAAGGTAGTTACAAAAATCTGTTTTGTTTATCAGGTAGGACACATATTGATCTGTGTTGTTAAAAAATTATTTTAAATGTAAAACTGACAAAACTAAACCATATGCCTAAGATGTTTGTTTATAGAATCTGGTTGGATTAAATTGCAAGATGTGACACAAGGCCGGAAGGTGGGGAAAGCCAACTCTCTCTGAGAGGGAACTCTGGTATGGTGCAAAAATAGCTGAGAATGGCCTCGTCAGCATTCCCCAGTAGGAGTGGCGATCGGCAATAAACTATGACAAGATGTGGCATAAGGCCGGAAAGTGGGGAAAACCAGCTCCCCCGAGGGCGCACTTTAGTTAGGTACAAAAATAGCTGAGAACGGTCTCGTTGGCATTTCCCAGTAGGAGAGGCTCAGGCGATAGGCAATAAACATACCCACACTATCTAGAAAGAGGATATAATGTCTAAGAGGGTGTGACTTCTATGACAGAACCAAACCACACCTCATTCAGACAAAGGAAAGGACTACTTATCGGCAAGGCAGACTGACGCCTACGACATATTCTCGGCTCGTATGAACAAAGCCGACGAACGAGACATTATAAATATGGGTATGATTTATTTGCTCTCTAAGTGGGGAAAACCAGCTATCCCAGGGTGGTATTCTGGTCGAGTAAAAAAATAGTCGAGAACAAACTTGATAGTGGGATCTTCGGGTAGCGGCACGACATCAATAAACAACTACCTCCTCCTGAAGAAGAAGGTAATGCCTGGAAGGGTACATCTAGGATGAAATGTGTCTTTAGAGAACCTTTTATTCCTAAATAGTTATCCAGCTAAGTACTAACCACTGATAAATGTTAATACAATTGGGAGAGGTATGAACCCCCAGTTTTCCCTCAGTTATGGGTAATACATGAACGTGTTGTCACTGAACCGTCTACAATGTAAGGTATTGTGTTTCTGCATTCAATATGTCGCTTAACCTTGTGTGATCCAACGGAAACCTCTATTTCAACGTGATTTGGCCGTGAGCAAGTCATTGTGTGAATTCGTATTTTAATTTCAAAACCAACCGCTCACTTTCACCGCGCTTCACCAGGTTTCGAAAAAGTACACCTCATCTATTCTGTGCACTCTCTTCGGGGGGGATGAACTTCAGATGGTGCAATGATATCTAACGAACATCTGCGGCATTCTCGCGTAGGAATCGCAAAGCACCGAGTTGCTGTTTCCTGATGTTCTAGGAAGATAAATTGGTGGAGGATCTTCGAGAATTGTGTTCACCATTCTTCCTGCTGCTATAGATCTTATTTATCTTATACAACTAAAACGGATATTTGGCATATATATTTAGCAGATCAACGTGTGGAAATATATTATACGGAGACGAGGTCAATTTGTTTGAATCTTTCAAATCTCAGCTAGAAGCAATTGTTTGACAAGCTACACTGAAAAACTATGAAACAACAGAAAGTCTGTCTGTAGATGACTATATAAATTTGACTTAAAGTAACTTCTAATAATATTGAATTATATATATATATATGAATAAATGTTTTGAGGTACGAAACTTATAAATGCATTTAAAAAGGATGCGCAGAAATCTCTCAAAGGCCCTTTCGACTATCATCTCGTCAGGAGAAAATCGATAGTTTTTAATCAATAATATCGTCGAAAGAAAGAGCAAACGGGGAATTGAATGTGCCAAAATTAACGATGGAGCGATTAAAAGAAGTTAATTTAATGATTTCGTTAAAAAAAACGATTAAAAGGAACTACGTTAGGGGGAGAAAAAAAAGGGGAGGGAGTTCAAAGTTCCCCAAAGAGATTTAGCGATCTGACAAATTCCTTCTGCCGGCACAAGGAAGGTTTGCGAATAGCGATAGAGACAGATTCCAATATTTTCAAATGGTTCTTGGAATCTGCTCTATGCAAGACCTCAAAACGGTCTATTTTATAGCTACTGGCACAACTTGAGTTTTCAACCAAATGCTGGCCAATAGCAGAGTCCAAGAATTAGAGGAAGGGGTAACAAGGATCCTACCCTTCCCTGATGTATTTTTATACATATATATATATATATATATATATATATATATATATATATATATATATATATATATGTGTGTGTGTGTGTGTGTGAGAAAGGAAGGATGAAGGTAATCCGACGTAATGGGAAATGAAAACGGAAAAACCAAAAAGGATGTTTATTTTATATACTCATCAACGTTTTTTGGTTTTTCCCTTTTCATTTCCCATTACGTCTGATTACCTTCATCCTTCCTTTCTCACATATATATATGTATATATATATATATATGTCCGCATGTTTAAGCACACTTTGATCTCGGAACGTTTGAACCCCGCCGCCGGTTTTAAATGTATCTTAATTTCAGTAATGTATGTGGTGATTTACATTGGCCTAATGGATTAGGGTGTAGGATTGTGACTCTCTTCTGAATCTACGAACTGCGTTCAAACCCGTCTGAAACAACGCGTTGTCTGTAGGTAAATATACTTTAATATTTAATAAAAAAATATTCATAATATATATATATATATATATATATATAATATTTCAATGTTGAATTAAATTAAAGATAATTGAATTATCGTTTAATAATAATCTATCGTGATAATATAAAGCTCAATATATTGAATAGAGCAATCAATTCTAGAGATGAAAGATGAGAATAATAAATTGTAAAGATACAATATTTATTAGAACATCAGAAGTTCAAAGCAAGGAGCTTCATATCCTTAATCCATGGATTTTAAAAGATAAACTCTTTTCACCTGAGGATAGAAAACTTCTGATGTTCTAATAAATATTGTATCTTTATTCTCTCTCTCTCTCTCTCATATATACATATATATGATATATATATATATATATATATATATATATATATATATATATATATATATATATATATATAAATTAAAAATATAATTTAATATTATTAGAAGCTCTTTTAAGTAAAATGAAAGTAAGAGAACTGTTGGAG
>OY744538.1:81616500-81811500 GCA_963556195.1 Sepiola atlantica | reverse complement strand
TAAAAAGAAAAAGAATATTGTCTGTATTTTTCTGATGAAGATTCTTGTATGGATCGAAAATTCGTATTTTAAATAAATAATGTTTATTTATTTTTTTAAAGCTGCATTTGACTGGTCTCGTAAAAGTTTTAAAATTTCAAATTTAAATGCATTCAAACAATGGAAATATTTTTACTTATAATCCACACATGCTGACCAGAGCGCAACACCACTGAACTCGAACATTACAAACTAGACTTCGACAAGAACAGAAGTCCACGGCAAAGTGACAATATGCCACTGAAAAAAAAGAAAACGTATTGTCTGTATTTTCCTGATAAAGATTCTTGTATGGATCGAAAATTCGAATTTTAAATAAATAATATGTTTATTTATTTTTTTCAATCTGCATTTGGTCTCTTAGTTTTTGTGGGGTTCATATCGATTCAGAGTGTTATATCCGAATTATTAAAAGCATGGGACTTGTTATGCTTACATTTGATCGAGGTTTCCGATTTTTTGTTAAGAAGTTTGCCCCTGTCACTAAATCTAATAATCTCAAGTTTCTCATTTAGTCAGAGATAACAAGGTGTGTTTAAGGATTTACAGGTTCTTTTTAATAATACTCCACTAAATTATTGATGATTTATTATTTGTGGTTAGGTGTCAGAAATGTTGTGTATGTGTCTTTTTTTGTTATATTTAATATTATTAACGGAGCATTTATGGTTGTTGAGTTTTTTCCACCGACCCAAATAAAAAAGTTAAACTAATTATTTACTACAATAAAACTAAAACTACTAATCTTATTATTACAAATAATTCTTCACCCTCAATTAGAGTCTTGGATAGGACGGGCCTAGTATACGAGTTTAAATGTCCATTGGGAGACTGTGTCTCCGACAACCAACGAAAACACGTATATATTGGCTCGACCACCACGACTCTGTCTAGGAGGTTGACCATGCATCTATCCAATAATAGTGCTATAGCTATACACCTTACTAATGAACATTCCTGTCCCCGCTCGCAAATCCGAAAACTTCTCGTAGACAATACTAAAATCCTAGAACATAATACTAATACACAAAAACTCCACATACTAGAAGCTTTACTCATTAAAACTAAAAAACCTGCTATTAACAAGATTAATTTTAACACTAGTACTAATATACTTAAATGCTTATAATACCTAATAAACATAGTTAAATTTTCCCGCCATAATTAATTATAAATCTCACTCCAGGTCTTTACCTGTTTGTCATTATTCCACTGACGATGGACCCAGACGGATCAGAAAGTACTCTGGACCAACATGTACACTACGGCAGTTTCATCAGCCAATTTCCTTCCGAGATTAAGATTTTAATCCGGAAAATTGAAGGGATCAACACTAAAATAACCAGACAAAAATTGTCGGTTATTTTTAATATATATATATATATATATATATATATATATATATATTTGACATATATTTATATTATATATATAATATAAATTCTTTTATTTATACAAACATTATTGGCTACGTATGTGCATACATGTGATCTCTTTTGAATTCCAGCTTCTACGGGCCATCTAACAAAAAAACTCTCGGTAGTTTCTTTTCTTTTTGTAAAATAGCCCGTAGAAGCTGGAATTTAAAAGAGATTGCAGATGAAACATGTATGCACATATGTAGTCAACAATGTATAAATAAAGGAATTTATACTATAGTACAGCTCTACCTGTTATTGAATAATATTTTATAAACACTGGAGTTTCATTGGATGAATATCTAGAAACTAACTAACAATAAAACAATTACTATATATATATATATATATATATATATATATATATATATATATATATATATATATATATATGAGAAAGGAAGGATGAGAGTAATCTGACGTAATGGGAAATGAAAAAGGAAAAACCAAGAGATATTTTTATATATATATATTCATCAACGTTTTTTCTTTAGACTTCCTCAGAATAATAATTTTAAGAAAAATGTCATGCAAGTACATCGAAATATTGGGTTGACATGATGGGTTGATGAGAAAAAGTAGTAGCCGTGGCTGCTGAGAGCGCTGGACCAAGGTCCGGGCTGAGAGAAGTCAGTCAGTGGCAGAGAGTGAAAAGGGGGGAGGAGTGGGAGTGTTAGTGAATTTGTCTTAGGGTGGGAGAGAGGAGAGGGGGTGCTGAAGTTTTTGTCATGGTGAGGTGTAGCATGGATTTTGAGGGGCTGGGGAAAGAGGAGGGAAGTGGGAACTCTGTGTCTTTGGTATGTAGGTAGTATCATAGTTTTAGAAAAAGATTTGAAGAAATGAAGATAATTTGAAAGTAGGCGGGGTGGGTGGGTAAGAATGTGAAAGAAGTAGTCGAAAGGGTGAGATGGGTGGGGGTAGAGAGGAGATTTTGTTGTGGTTAGGTGTGAAATATTTGGAGAGTAGGATTATTGACCAGTTGGCTATGTCAGGAATGTGTGAATATAAGTGAGTTAGAAGGAAAGTGTTGAAATGTGCCGTGAACATGACAATGAGGGGAAGAAAAAAGAAAGAGAAGGAGAAAAGTGATATTAATTTTGGCGAGAAATAGGTGAAATGTAGTTTTGTGCAGGCAGTGTTGATGGTTTGAAAGTAAATTGAAAGCAAAATGGGTTTATTTGTGAGGATGTCTAGATTGTGTTCATTGGTAAGGCTGTTATTTGTGGTTAAGTGGTTTAGATTCATAGTGAATGAAAATGTATGTGAGGAGGAGTTTGTGCGTGAATGTGTATGCGGGGACTTGTATATAAGTACAATTGAGAACAAAGAGAAGAAAGGTTAGCCATGATCTAAGTTTAGTTTTTGTTCGGTCAGGATAATTTTGCTTATTAAGGGGGATAGATTGTAGAAGCCATTTCGTTGTCTGATAGTGTTGGAGGTTGTGATTAGTGTTGTTTCCAGTAGTCTTCGCCAAGCTTTGTTATGAATGTGTTTGGTGATTTTGGCCTGTTCAAATTTGAAAGCATGGTCGTGGTCTAACACATGGGGGAAAAGTGCACTGAGAGAGTTATTGTTTTTTTATGTGAGCGAACACAAAAGGGACAGGCTATCTTTGCTAGGCCAGAGTGCTCCTTCTTTAGGGATGCTGACTTGACTCGTCCTCCACCTTCCGACCTTGTGTCACATATTGCTGCGGTGGGAAGCAATTAAATCCCTGTATGCCGAATAAAGCTTCCTCGAGTTACGTCTGTTCTCGTTTGTCATTACATATACGCCCACACACATTCATTGTGTGAGTGTGTGAGTGTTTCAAACGAAAAAGATTGCAATCAAATATAACTGATCAGTTATTTGAGGTTGGTTGGATATCAGATGACCCAAGAGGGTAGATTAGCTGCAGGAAAGAATGCATCTAGACGAAATCTCTTTTTTGTTTATCCAATGTAATGGTTCCGACACAACTTGGGCGACCATATTGATTAATGAATATTTTCAATGTGACTCTTGAAAACCAGATATTTCCCTAAACTTGCATCTGTACAAAAATATTTTTTTTTCTTTGGTGGCCGAGTGGGGGAGGGGGGGGGCAAATGATGAGTTCGAATGTGTAAACAGAATATGATAAAAATGGTTTTATGTTGTTGTTTTTTTTTTAATATGAGAAACCATTGCAAGTTATAATCTATTTAGTATTACGTATGTAATCTGAAGAAAAAACACGTTTGAAGTGTGTAAATATGCTAGAATAATAAAGATTTTAACATAAAAGGAACCGGAAGTAGTGCATTAACCTAATGGTGCCATGTTGTTTTTTGTATCGCTCAAGACGAAAAAAGTATTAAGACGTCTTTTTTCCATGCTACTACGTAATACTAAATTGGTTTTTAATGTCATAATCTTTATATATATATATATATATATATATATATATATATATTTACGATACTTCACTTATCGTTAATTCTATTATTATTATTCTTATTATAATGATCATTATCATTATCATTATTATTATATATATATATATATATATATATGTATAATAATGATAATGATAATAATGATAAGAATAATAATAATAAAATTAACGATAAGTGAAGTATCGTAAAGTGATCTATCGTGATAAAGTAAAGCTCAATACGTTGAGTAGAGCAATCAATGTTAAAGAAGGAAAGATGAAGATAAAAAAATTGCGTAAAATTACATAAAATTGCATAAAATTGATTTATTTCTTTATCCCCAACCTTTTCTGTTATTTCGTCTTCAATTTCCGAAGTGAAATGGAACAGGTACTATTTATTTATTATAAATACCACATTACCGAATTTTATCCTCTGACGAGAAGAGTGTTATCTTTGAAAAAAACATGGTTTAAGGATTAGTGTAACTCCTTGCATCTGAACTTTCGATGTAATAAAATTTGTATCAATTTTATGCAATTTTATGTCATTTTTTATCTTCATCTTTCCTTCTTTAAAATATATATATATATATATATATATATATATATATATGTATGTATTATCTTCAATACACTAATTTTATTCGAATTTTTGAAGAAAGTTTTGACATCTTTAACTCATCATTAACCTGAGTGGTTAATGCGTTCACCTTCAGTTCCAACATTTTATGCCGTCATTCAGGGTTCGAATTTCACACTAGACAATGCTTTCTTTTGTTTTTTGCCATAGCGTTCCAGTTCTTTCCTAGCCGATATCGATCGTCACCATCGTAAACCTGAATAACATATTTTTTCATTATTTTATTGCAATTTAAACTTTTTAAAAAATTATAAAAACAATATAAAAAATAATTCTTTTATATAGTTCAGATCGATTCTTATAAGAACCAATTTCTAAAGCAAAATAAAGTTCAATACTCAATCAGTTTTAAAAATCTGCCAATATGAAAGCAACTGTTGACTTTTCTGAGCTCCATATAAAGGTAATTTTAAAATTATTTTTGACTGAGTTACGGTTCAGGTTAGGGTTAGGTTTCATTCAGATCTTTACATTCGTTTAAATGTAATTTAAAAATTTTTTTTACTGAGTTAGGGTTAGGGTTATGTTTCATTCAGATCTTTACATTCGTTTAAAGGTAATTTTTAAATTATTTTTGACTGAGTTTGCCTTGTTTTTTGCAAAAGCTTTGTTAAAAAAGCTTTTGATGTGCATCCGAGTATTTTCTGGACATTTAATTTAAAAAAATATTTTTGAGCATCAAGTTTTCACTTCTATATCGCTCTTGACGATTCTGATGTTTACCTCAAAGCTCATTTACCTGGATTTTTTTACCTGGGTATTATGAAGTTCTATCTAGCTAATATTATCATGTATGAGAGTGCAGATTTTGTTTGAGTATGCGATGGATTTCTCCATAAACACCTGTAAGAGTTTTTTATGTATATATTTATTATTCATGGTCAAACTTTCTAGGTTTAGGCTCGATGGATATTAATTTTTAACTTCATGGAAAATAAACAATAGAAAATTAGTTTTTTTTCTTAATTGAATGTTTTCTTTTATTGAGAAGTAATTTTTAATAATACAAAAAAAAATCGTATTATTTTTAATTCTTTTTTTTCTTTTTCTTTTCTTTCTTTTTCTATTTTTTACTCTAATTTTACTTTTATTTTTCTTTACTAATTCTATTCGATTTTTTGACGATCTACTTTAGAATTGATATCTTTATGAAAAATATGCGTATTTTTGCTAGCTCTGTTAGTATTAAATATGGCGCCGATTAATTGAAGTAAACAGTAACTTATTTTCCTAATGAACCTGCATATGCAAATGCTTTAATAAGGTGAGTTTTATTTTTTTTATTTTTCTGATGCTTTCGACACGATTTGGGGCTTTTCTTCTGATGAGTCACACTCATTGAAACTCCAAGATATATAAATTTGTATTTCTATTTATATTGTAATATTCATTACCCAGATACCAAATTAGGGCTTCAGAAAACTTACTATCTTATATTTCTACTTGTAGTTGTTCCAAAACAAGACCGAAACTAGGTCGAACAGTCAGTCAGTTGATGATGACTTTTTATTATTTTCTTTGTTTTCTTCCTATTATATTGGACCAGTCTCAAGAAAAAGAGAAGGAAAGAGAGAGGCAGAGAGAAACAGAGAGAGTGTGTGAGTGTGGGGGGGGTGCATGCTAGAAAAAGAGAAAAGAGATAGATGGAGGTAGGAAGATGTGGGGGCGAGGGAGAAGTACAAGGATATGTTGCATTCGTTTTGATTGTAAATCATAGTACTCAGTACTATTATTCATTTCTACTGGTAGTTGTTTCAAAAACAAGACCGAAACTAGGTCGAACAGTCAGTCAGTTGATGGTAATTTTCTTATTACTCTTTTTTTCTTTCTATTACATTTGACCAGTCTCAAGAGAGAGAGAGAGAGAGAGAGAGAGAGAGAGAGACAGGCAGACAGAGTGTGTGTATGACAGAAAGAGAGAAAAAGAGAGAGTTGGAGGAGGGAAGAAAGGGGCAGTCGGGGGCGGGGGAGAAGTACGAGAATATTTTGGCATTCGTTTTGATTGCACTATTATTATACAACCCTGATTAAGTTACGGATCGACACAGATTTTAATTTTATTTTAATTATCACAATAGAAATATTCAATTAGGCAATTGTATTCATTAATTATATTATATTACTTAGATAATGTCTTGCAAATTCTTTCAACCGTGGATGTGATAGACTTTCTCAAAGACTGGACATTGAAGGAGAAACGTAATGAAGAGTATAGCAATCAAATAGTTACTTGTTATATACTAGCAGGGCTACCCGGCGTTGCCTGGGGTAAATCTATAACATATTTCTATTAAAATTTCTATCTCTCTACCACTCTCTATCTTTCTCTCTTTCCATCTCTCCCGTTTTCCCCTCCACCTCCCCAATCCTTCTCTTTCTCCTCAGCTCATCGCATCCCTCTCTAGCTGGGCATACACACACATACACACAGACAACTCTCCTTTATATAGATTCCTCGAGGAATGTGTCCACATAAGGGAACTAACTCATTGATAAAAAATCAGAGTTACTTCCCTTTAGTAAATAAAATGGCTGAATAACCAAGTCTCAATCACGAAACCTGGCTCAGTTGACCCCTCCTCACAAGAATGAAAATATGTTTTTTTTTTAATTTTAGATATTATTTAGCCGGGGCAACGCCGATCAAGAAAATACCAACTTTGTGGCTTTTTGTTTTGTAGTTTTTTACTTTTAGCTGGACATACACACAGACAACTGCCTTTTATATAATAGACTAGCAGGGGTACCCGGCGTTGCCCGGGGCTCTCCCTCCTCCTCTCCGCAAGCAAAATAGGATATTGAGCACTTTTCTCCCGGACAACGCCGAGTATTTAGAAAATCAAGATGGCCTCCAGAGCACTACTAAAATCACTCTTACCGATCCCCTCCCTCCTTTTCATCTGCACAATAGTCCGAAGAGAAACACTACAGTAGCTCTATCTAGGACATTTAGCCCTTTTCTCCCAGACAACGCCGAAGCCTCTGGGTCCTAATTGACGAAGCCCGCCCGGTGCTGGGTTCTATACTGTAGAAGCACCCTCGGTGCTGGGTCCTATACTGTAGAAGCGCCCCGGTGGCTATACTGCAGGAGCACCCCCCCCCCGTCCCTGTACTGCAGAAGCCTCTGGATCCTATACTGTAGAAGCACCCCCGGTGCCTATACTGCATAAGCACCCATGGTCCCTATTCTGTAGAAGCATTCGAGTCGCATTCGGTGCTGGGTTCTATACTGTAGACGCACCCCTGGTCCCTATACTGTAGAAGCAGCCCTGGTCCCTATACTGTAGAAGCAGCCCTGGTCCCTATACTGCATAAGCACCCATGGGCCCTATTCTGCAGAAGCATCCGGGTCTTATATTGTAGAAGCACCCCTGGTTCCTATACTGCAGAAGCCCTTGGGTCCTATACTGTAGAAGCGCCTCCCCCCCCCCCCCTGGTGCCTATACTGCAGAAGAACCCCCCGCCCAGGTCCATATACTTCAGAAGCCTCCGGGTCCTATATTGTATAAGCACCCCCGCAGGATGAAAATGTTGAAATACTGGCCCCGTTGACCCCCGGGGACATTTTTTTTTTTTTGTAATTTTGAGATATTATGCTCCCAGGTGTTGTCCGGTCCTAAAGATATCGACTTGTCGACAGTTTGCCACGTAGTTTGTGAGGAGTAGCTGGACATACAAACAGACAGACATACAGACAACTGCCCTTTATATAATAGAGAAGAGAAGAGATAATAGAGAAGAAGAAGAAGAAGAAGAAGAAGAAGAAGAAGAAGAAGAAGAAGAAGAAGATATGCTGAGACTTTCTGGTGATATACTCGTAATAATATCCAATCATCCCAAAACATCAGCTAATTGAGATTGATGATAAAATGTCTGTATTATTATATTCATTCTAATCTTCGTAAGGTTGATGAAAATGGTGCAAAACTGTTCTGTTCGGGAGTTAATTTTACCCCTCCTGGGACGGGTATTCTTCTAGTCTATATACTAGGCTCCAATATTAATAACAGAATACAGGGGGGGGGGGATTCTCCACTCCAAGACATCACATAGAAATAAGGAATAACACCGAAAAGTAAAGACATGATTCGAACATCAAATTAAAATTCAAACAAATGTTTATTTACATAACCCAATATTTCGATGTACTTGCATGACATTTTTCATAAAATTATCATCCTGAGGAAGTCCTACAATAAAGACGAAACGTTGATGAATATATAAAAAATATCTCTTGGTTTTTCCTTTTTCATTTTCCATATATATATATATATACATATATATACATATAAATATATACATATACATATATATACACAAATATATATACATACATATATACATACATATATATATATATACATACATATATATATACATATATATATACACATATGTATACATATATATATACATATATACATATATATGTACATATATATGTACATATATATATGTACATATATATACATATATATATACATATATAAACATATATATATGCATATATATACATATAAATATATACATATATATATACATATACATATACATATATATATATATATATATATATATATATATATATATATATATATATATATATATATATAGAGAGAGAGAGAGAGAGAGAGAGAGAGAGAGAGAGAGTAATGATAGAAGAGAAATAAAAAATGTGAGAATTACAAATCTATTACGTCTTCAGTAATTCAAATCAAGGTATATTCAATAAAAGAACATTTATTTTTTGCTTTGCTTAAGCCAGGCTTTTCAAAGAATGTTTTTTTATTATCAGAGGAATGTAAATTGATAGATAAGTTGGCAAGGGATAAACAAAAAGTCATAATTAAAAAAAAAATTTTTTTTAAATGTAGATGTAAATGTGTAAGAAGAATGTCAAAAATTCAAAAAGTTTCCAGTGAAAAAAAGGTTGAGAATAGAAAGACAAAGATTCACTGCTCGTGAAAAGTGCATAAATGGGTTCAAATACTGTAGATCCCATAGGAATTAATCTGTCAGAACAATAACTGGTTCTACCATAGAAAAGATTGATTAGGATATAGGCGGGGAATTTAAGGCCATCTTAAATTCTTCCATAGACCTTCAGCAAAGTAGTTTTTAAAAATATCTCTTTTCTTTCATCTAATATATAAAGTAGAGACGATTTTTCCCATGTACCTTCTCGGAGTATAGGAAAATAACCACATGCATCACAGGCTACTAAACTCACCTCTATACTACACTTATTCACACGAGCGTGTTTTAGTACATTTGTTCTTATTTCTTTCCAGCTAACACTAAATATTACATTTGGCCTACCATCAACGTCTCTCCGAAAAACTAACTCCATAAAGGTGGTAGCAAAAACTTTTCTCCCTAACAATTCTGTACTGTCACTCTACTCATCGACACCGGGAACTAATACACACAGTTTAATTTTCACAAAACACCGGTTGTTATTTATTATTTGCTAGGTATTAATTTAACATGCATGCCAATAATAACGCTTCGGTTAATTGGCCTATTTTCACATGTGTTTTTAACCCGGAAGCGTGGCGCAAAAGGCAAGAAAGTAGGTTTCATTATCGCCAGTTTTAGCGTTCGATCCCATTCCACTCTACCACTTATTTCTTTTTTTTAAATTTAAAACATTCGCCAACAAGGTAGATGGGGCAGAAAAACGATAGGCCGTTTCTTTTTTTATTCGACGTCATGCAATAGGTAGTACGTTCTCTCGTGCAACGCCGGGCGACGGGTTGAGCTAGTTAGTCTTTAAATTGCTCTATCCCGTATAATATTGAGATCTAAACACTTCACGATAGGTTCAAATTTTAAAAATATATGTTCTTTTAGTTTCATAAGTTTATATATATATATATATATATATACACACACACACACACACACACACATATATATATATAATATATATATATATATATATATATATAAAATGTAGTAACACGAAATTAAATAATCATCGATGCATTAATTTATTTAAACCTTGTGGTATTTTCAAGCATCTGATTTAGACGATTACATTTTTGAAACTATGTAAAAAAAAATGTAATCGTCTCAATCGGATGCTTGAAAATACCACAAGGTTGAAATAAATTATTGCATTGATGATTATGTAATTTCGTGTGACTACATTTTATTCTTGCTCTGTTTATTACATTGAGCTCTCATACCCGGATTTCCTCCTGGAATTATTTCATTATAACACACACATATATATATATATATATATATATATATATATATATATATATATATATATATATATATATATATATATATATATATATACATGTGTGTGTGTGTCACGGTTTATATAGACAATATCTATTTTCGGATATATATCCCTTAATAAGACATCAAGAATTGTTTAAATTTCAAGCTCAATGAAAATTCGGTATCTAATTTCAGAGCATGTATAATAATTATTTAAATTCCAATGACCAAATCTCAGTTTTTATTCATATTTATTTTTCAATTTTACAACACGTTGTGAAACGATTGTAAAACCATAGTCAATTTTGCCTAAAATAAATAATAAAAAGTAAAGACTGAGTTTTGGTCATTGGAATTTAAATAATCATTATATATATATATATATATATATATATATATATATATATATATATATATATATATAGCACTAGATAAAGTGAAAGAATAAAATAAGGTGCGAATCAAATTTTATTAGAATTCAAAGTTCAAGCAATGTACTTCAAAGTCCTTTACTCATGAGTTTTCAAAGAAAATCTTCTCCCCAGAGGACCACCACCGCAATGTCATTACTGCAGGTGATAAAATTAAACTTTGAAAATATATAAAAATATATAAAACATCAAATATATCGGCCCAAAACATACTTTTTAGCTAAACTTATACAGTTCATCCAAGTCATAAAGTTTAAAACAGCTTCAAGACAGATATCAAAGAGGTTGATTAAAAAACAATCCAGGTGGTGAATGGTATTCCAAAAACGAAAAAGTTATCCAGGCAGGAAATTTGTTTGCTATCAATGCAGTAGATGACAGTGAAAAGTGTATCCAAGGTGTATGCAAATTAATAAAACGATAGAAAAAAACAGAAAACTCACTTGGTGTTGAATATTATAATGTCCAATTAAGGGTTCTTATGAGCTGATAGGAGTTGTGCAAACCCTTACTTCCTGGTTAGATGCAAGCGCCGCTAAGGCCAATTCGAATACAATTAAGCTGACCTGATGTTTTCGGCCATTTTTTCTTCCGGGTCCGATAAAGTTACTCCAGTGAAAAATAATATTCAAAGGTAATCAAGCCCCCGCAAACCCTGTAGACAGTGCAACAAATAAAATAAAAAACGGCTCCTCGGTAAGCCAGCCGCACAAAAGTGGTTGAATGTCTTATGGTCATCTGAGGAGAAGATTTTCTTTGAAAACTCATGAGTTAAGGACTTTAAAGTACTTTGCCTGAACTTTGAATTCTAATAAAATTTGATTCGCACCTTATTTTATTCTTTCACTTTATCTAGTGCTATTAATGCTCTATCCAGTATATTGAGCTTCATTTTTTATCCGGATATTCACTAATTAAAGATATTAGTTGCCTCTTATATCTTTTGTTACATTAACCTTATATATATATATATATATATATATATATATATATATATATATATATATATACTAGTCTAGCCGCACTGATGAGCTGTGAAACAGCGAAACAGTCTGTATGTGCATGACTATATAAAGCCCCCCCCCCCGGGTAGAGCTTATGTTTGTAAGGGTATCGCCAACTGCTATTAGCGTAAAAAAGGCAATGCTCATTAGGTAAACACTAATTCGAGCTCAGGCAATTGCAATGTTTACATTGAGATACAATTTACATTCAGTCAGTGTCGCATGATGGCGTAGGGGTTAACATCGCCGACTGTCAGCTCGACGGATGCGTTTTGATCCCGGCTTGAGGCACTAACTGATCTAGTCTGTATGTGGATTTATAATCGGGACTCATCAGCATAGAGATATGACTATTCACTACCGGTCATGCGATTCGAAACCTCGGATTACGTATATATATATATATATATACTCTGACTATGACATTTCAAACTCTTTGATCGGTTGTTTATTGGAATGACACTAAATTAAATCAAATCTGCATGTACACACAACCCATAATTACATTCTATTGTTTTGAACTTCAAATCAAACAGCCTTATAGAACAGAATGTGCCAAGCGTTTCTGTTGTGTTCATCCAGGCAGTTGATATAAGTTGAGCTGACTGCCTTACCATGAAGCCGAGCTCAAGTTTATGACCGATTCTTGAGAATTTATTTTCTTTGAACTTTTGTCTCAAACTAGCTCTGGCCTATTTTCTAGTCAACTGTCCTGACGAGATTTTATGCCTTTTGGTCAATGCAGACTTCTCGTCTCCATCTTAGATTTGCATTCAGTAGAAATTTGCCAATAAAAGTTTAGTAGAGAGAAACAAAAAAATCTAAATTACATTGTGTGCAAAATCCTTGTGTTAGTTTTAGTATTTATGTATGGACTCTCCATTTCTATCCAGCGATTAAACCTAGCAATTTGCAAAGTTTTCAAATTACAGCTGTCACTGATTGATTGGTACAAAAAAAAATAGCTGGTTAACATTAACTTCAAATTACAAAACCATAAAAAAATGCTACTCGGCAGTATTTAGCAAAACTTATTGCATAAAATTATTATGGTTAATGTTTTTGGGGGCAAAATCTGTGTAATATTATGAAAAGAAAAATATATAACCAGTTACTTCTCTTGTCTCCTGAAATAGATTATCTCCCTTTGTCTATTTTGTAAATGAATTACCTCCCTTGTCTTCTAAAATAGCCCCATTTACAATCCTCTTTGACAAATCAGCAGGCACTTAATTTTCACAGGATAAAAGCTAAAATCAGTTTTTAAAAGATAAAAAATTGGACCGTGGGTTTACTTTCAGCAGCCTCGTAACTCTCGCTTCGTTTATTTTGTCCTTTAGTCCTCACATTCCATGAGCGATGTTTCTGACAAAGGGGGAAGAATTGCTATTTTCTTAGTCAAAATGTATCTATAACACTTATCGTTGGCTAGTTTTTGACATTGAAGTAGTATTTTTTAGCTTCTTACATCAAATGGCTTCATGCATTGTCTGGAGCGATTTCCATAAAAATTTTTTACAAATCACCATCTCGCCCTGATTTTGAAGATTCCATTGTACAAACCATTATTTAATCAACAGAGGTAGATTGTTCGCATTCTATCAGCCGTAATCGGATAGAAGTCTTAAGAAACTTTTATATTATTCTCAGTTGTTACCGCTTGTAGTGAGGATTGAACTTTAAACCCCCAGCAGACTGTCACTTAGAACTGAATGTTATTCAACACTTTTATTTATTGCACCACAGGTCATGACTAATGGAACACGAATAATATACTCTTTTTGATTTAAATAAAGGGTTCAGTTTGAAATTCCATAAAGATTCCCGAGTTCGGTATAAAGATTGCCATGTTTCAAAAGCTGCATTTGAAGAAAGTTTAGGATTACATCGGCCAAAACGTTATGAAAAGGACAGAGATGAGAACAGTAGTCCGAATAATCCAAATAATACAAATTATCAATCCTGATCTAAAAAAAATTCCGATGTTATGTTTTGTCAATTATTTTATGCAAAGTTTGTGTATAACTACACTTCTTCTTCTTCTTCTTCTTCTTCTTCTTCTTCTTCTCCTTCTTCTTCTTCTTCTTTTTCTTCTTCTTCTTTTTCTTCTTCTCCTTCTTCTCCTTCTTCTTCTTCTTCTTCTTCTTCTTCTTCTTCTCCTTCTTCTTCTTCTTCTTCTTCTTCTTCTTCTTCTTCTTTTCATTTAACATCACTTATGAAGGTGAAAGTGGCTCAGTGGTTAAGTACACAGACTGACAACCTTGGTGTGCCAAGTTCGAATCCAGTTCGTTCCACAGAAACACTTTCACTTAGGATGTTAGCAACCTTCACGTGGTCTCTCCTGATGTCTTTCTAGAAAGAATTCTAACTAGAAAAATATCGGGGAAATCAATGCGAACAACAGAATCATCTGATTCAAATGAAATGAATGAATGAACATCACTTTTCCCTTGTTCAGGGGTCAGACGTTTTCTGATTTTATGCAAACTCACTCTCCACTTCTCACGGTTCAACGGGTCAACTGTTTCCAGATTCCACTCTGTGCGGTTTTGGCAATTCGATGACTCTATTTGATCTCTAGAATCTTTCTAAGTCATTTGTAATCAAACGCGTCTAACTTCCTCTCTTGGCTGATTTTGAGATGCCAAGTTTCACTTCCATACATAACAGCAGTGTGGAGAAAATGTTGCTGATGTAGAATCTTAACTTTGTTCTGAGGGTGAAATTGCTGTTCAATGTGCACCAAATGTGCACCAAATGTGCACCTCTGCATTGCAAGCACACCTGGATGCCGCATTATGTTGAAACCACCATTCATCCATCACTTCTTCGTCAGCCAAAAACTTCTTAACGATCACTAGATAGTGCTCACTACTGATTATGACTGACCATTCATTCTCATCTTCAAATCCTAACCCTAACCCTAACCCTAACCCATTCATTCTTGTCTTCAAACCAGTAAGGACCAATGATCTCCTATTTTGATATTGCAACTAATGGAATACATTTCGTGGAGTGCAGTGGCCTTTGCTGAAAGTCTTCTGTGTGGCTGTAACCCTCACACTTCAAATTGGAAAGGGAGGCCTCCTTAGTCTGGATCGACAACCTTCCTAGAGATGGAGTCTTGAACAAAATATTCGGTTTGCAATACCTAAAATTGCTTAACGAGTAGATGGGATCTGCCTATCGCCCGGCCTTTGCACTCCTTCTTTGTCTATTAGCCAGGTGCAAAGGTACCAGTGCAGGGACACCTCAAAGACACCCAGCATTCCATCTGTGGACGTATGTGACTCTTATACAGGTAGAGGATGCATCTGGTGTCAGGTATTTTCTGGAGCAGTAGAATGATCCAACCATTTTTTCAGTGATCTTAACAACTGACTGGATATATGTCTTCCATTTTAGATCTGGAGTGAAAGTCAGTCCTAGGAGCTTCCCATCTATGGAAAACGATATTACGGGACTACTTCCCTGCTGATTAAAACATGGTCTTCTTAACGTTCAATGTTAACAAATAGTTGTGATCCGTCCTCTTAAGTAATAAAAATTTGTCAATTCTATTCATCGTTTTCAATCCTCTCATAGTATTGTTCATCATTCAACTGAAAATCCCATTGACCCTTATCCTCGAGTAGCTTTTTGGCCTTGACGCATTAGTACAGAAGAAATGTAATATCAAAAGAAATAATGACGATATATCAAGTTGTATTGACAACTTGTTAGAACAACCAAAAATAAAGAAACTTCCAAGTGAAGAGAAGTATAATTTAGTCTATGCAAGAATTTGAGTAAACATGTTTATTTCGGTTGTCGCCATGTGAGTTTGCCTTTGACAGTGTGTATATGTATGTTTGCCTTTATTTAGTCAGTGTGAGAGTATATGAGTGAACTTGTGTGTAAGTGAGTTCAGTAGCAGTGTGTATATGCTGCCGTTGTGTGTCCAGTAGTTTGTGATAGTTTCTTGCTATGTTTGCCGTGTGCCTTCAGCCCAAATGCCAGGGCTTGATTTAAATATGTTCTCCGTGCGTCAACTCTGATAGAAACTGAAAAAAGAGGGAATACTGGTGTGTTATGTTTTTTTTTATATTATATTAAAAATTCTGACCTGTTGAGGTGAATATTTCTGCGCTGCTGATTGGCTAATAGAAAACGTTGATTGAGATCTTTTCTAAGTGAGAGCCGATATTTTTTAACTAGTTCCTGTTGTTTCTATATTAGAATTTAAAAATAAAACTGTAAAATCTAGTAAATATTCTGAGACTTTGGTGAATTTTATTTTATAATTTATATCTGCATAAATAAAATAAAAATGTTCAATTGTATTTATGGAGATTTCATTTTTTTTAATCAAATTTTTAATATAATTTATTTGATCCGTAAAATTATCGTTTCAGTATTTCTCCTTCAGTTTGCATCAAAATATTACGTTATTAAAAATATCACAATATTTTATGACTAAACATGGGCAGAAAAATAGGAAAACAATATTCAGCCCATATTCATGAAATAATTTAAAACAGTTAAACATAACCATTTTCTTGGTACTATTTTTAAAGTATGGGAGCTGAGTACTGTAATTAATTACTTTTTTTTTCCAAAACATATGTCTTCATCAACGTCATTTTTCTGTTGCGTTTTTTTGCTAGGAAACAAAGCCACACCACAATGCGCTCCATTCAAATTACTATCTGCTAAATATGTTTACAAACCGTCTCAAGCTTGGGTGCACTAATGTACCTGAAAATGCTATTTACACTTAAGCATGACTAACCGGTTGACGGACAGAGTCTATTATAAAAATGCGTGGACACACTTAACAAAACGAATTTAATTTGAAGAACCTAATGCAAGACGTAAGAAAGAAAGAATGAAAAAAGCAAACAAGGAACGATAACTCTTACTAAAAGAATAAGAATTATTCCCCTTAGTTGTAATTTTCTTTAAGGTGGCTATTTAAGAATTTCTACTTATTAAAAAACTGCCGAATCAGATTAAGTATTTTCTTAACTTAACTTGCAAGGAAGTATGTTAATCTATTGGAAATAACATGGTACAAATGAAAGGTGGCTAGTCAAAATCAAAGTCAGCTTAAATGCTATTTAGGTCCAACTTTTAAAATTCGGCTGACATTATTTTTTATGTTAGACGTTAGACATATGCTCTATATAAACATAGAAGCCACACCACGCTATATTCAAAATACTGTCCGCTGAATATGTTCACAGACCGACTCAAGTTTAGGTCCACTAAATAAAATATATAAAAATGTTCCGACATAGCGTTACCCGAGATCCATTATGTTGAAATTTCTTTTGTAAATATGTCTATGTTTTATAACCACACTTTTTTGTGTTGTGTTCAGAATCTAAGCTAAAAGCGAACCTGAATTAATAAAAACGAAGCAATACATAAGAAAGAAAAAAGAAAGAATAGGTCAATAATCCATTCAGTTTCTAAATTACAAATAAAACTTTGCTTTTGTTTATAAAGAAAGGAATGAAAAAAAAAACGTAAGTGCTAGTAAACCCTGAATGAAATAAAAATCAAGTAAGGACGATAACTCTTACTAAAAGAATAAGAGTTATTTCCTTTGCATAATTTTTCTTTTCAGGTGACCATTTAAGAATTTATACATATTAGACAACTACCGGATCATATTAAGTATTATTTTTTGCAAATAACATCCTACAGTGTGACGACCTGAACAAATCTAAATCAGGCGACACAAAGCCAATGCTGAAAATAGGTCATTTAATCAACCCTTTAACTGGATACATACAAACCCTAACCCTAACCTAACCCTCACTCTTACCCTAACCCAAATTCTAACTCCTAACCCCAACCCTTACCCTAACCCAAACCGTAACCCTTACCCTTACCCTAACCCTAATCCTAACCCTAGCCCTTAACATACAAACGGTTTACTTAAATATTATTTTTTTGAATTTGATCATGTGACCTTTCAGTTTGGGATCTAAAGTTTTTCTTTTTCCTCCTCCTTCTTTCTTTTTTAATAGGAACAAGACAGATTTTTCTCCTTGATTGTATGGTTTCCAATGATGAAACAGCTGTAGAAAATTGAGAATAAACAACTTTGCTTGATACAGTTTATATATATATATATATATATATATATATATATATATATATATAGAGAGAGAGAGAGAGAGAGAGATATACATATATATATATATATATATATATATATATAATTATATATAATGATTATTTAAAATTCAAATAACCAAAATTCAGTCTTAACTCATATTATTTATTTTTTGCAATGGCAGAATTGACGATGGTCTTACAATTGTTTCGCAATGGGCAATATGCTACAGTTAAACAAAAGCTGAAATTTTGCTAGTTAGAATCAACGTTTAATTTGTCAGCTTAAGTGTTATTTAGGGCCATCTTTTAAAATTCGGCAAACATTATTTTATATGTTAAACAAATCGTATATATAAACATAGACGATATTTCCACAAATATTCCGTTCAATTTTATGGAAGAATGAATGGACCATTCAGTTTCTAAATTACAAATGAACCTCTGCTTTTGTTTATAAAGAAAGGAATGAAAATTAACGTAAGCCCTAGTAAACCTTACTAAAATAATGAGTAAATTCTCCCGTTTTAAGGTGACTATTTAAGAATTTCTACATATTAGAAAATTTCAGGATCAGATGAAGTGTTTTCTTAACTAAATTGTAATGGAATACGTTAGTCTATTTGAAATAACATGATACAACAATAACAAATGAAAATTGGCTAGTCAGAATCAAAGTTTGATTTGTCAGCTTAAATGCTATTTAACTTTAACTTCGGTCAAAACATTTTTTAAATAAATTTTAGGGAAGTATGTTACTTTATTGCAAATGGTGCACGGACAGACATTTTCATTTTTGTCCCGTCACTTGATTTAAAGTCTGCATAATCTTATACATGCCGGATCAGATCAAGTATTTTTAAAAAGAAATTGTAGCAAAGTATGTTAGTCTTTAGCAAATAACATGGTATAACAATTATTAACATTTGATTGTAGAGCGTAGTTGGGTAAGGGTTAGCGTAGTTGTTGTAACCAAATGCTAATAAATCCTACTGCCTCCATAGACATTTACTGATCCACATCCTAAGCAGTAAGCATCACTCTTTTCAAAAAAGCAGTAAGCATTACTCTTATCAAAAAAGCAGTAAGCATTACTCTTTTTAAGAAAGCAGTAAGCATTACTCTTTTCAAGAAAGCAGTAAGCATTACTCTTTTCAAAAAAACACTAAGCATTACTCTTTTCAAAAAAGCAGTAAGCATTACTCTTTTCAAAAAAGCAGTAAGCATTACTCTTTTCAAAAAAGCAGTAAGCATTACTCTTTTCGAGAAAGCAGTAAGCATTACTCTTTTCAAGAAAGCAGTAAGCAGTACTCTTTTCAAGAAAGCAGTAAGCATTACTCTTTTCAAAAAAGAAGTAAGCATTACTCTTTTCAAAAAAGCGGTAAGCATTACTCTTTTCAAAAAAGATGTAAGCATTACTCTTTTCAATAAAGCAGTAAGCATTACTCTTTTCAAGAAAGCAGTAAGCATTACTCTTTTCAAAAAAGCAGTAAGCATTACTCTTTTCAAGAAAGCAGTAAGCATTACTCTTTTCAAAAAAGCAGTAACATTACTCTTTTCAAGAAAGCAGTAACCATTACTCTTTTCAAGAAAGCAGTAAGCATTACTCTTTTCAAAAACGCAGTAAGCATTACTCTTTTCAAAAAAAGCAGTAAGCATTACTCTTTTCAAAAAACCACTAAGCATTACTCTTTTCAAAAAAACACGAAGCATTACTCTTTTCAAAAAAGCAGTAAGCATTACTCTTTTCAAAAAAGAAGTAAGCATTACTCTTTTCGAGAAAGCAGTAAGCATTACTCTTTTTCAAGAAAGCAGTAAGCATTACTCTTTTCAAGAAAGCAGTAAGCATTACTCTTTTCAAGAAAGCAGTAAGCATTACTCTTTTCAAGAAAGCAGTAAGCATTACTCTTTTCAAAAAAGCAGTAATCATTACTCCTTTCAAAAAAGCAGTAAGCATTACTCTTTTCAAGAAAGCAGTAATCATTACTGTTTTCAAAAAAGTAGTAAGCATTACTCTTTTCAAGAAAGCAGTAAGCATTACTCTTTTCTAAAAAAGCAGTAAGCATTACTCTTTTCAAAAAAGCAGTAAGCATTACTCTTTTCAAGAAAGCAGTAAGCATTACTCTTTTCAAGAAAGCAGTAAGCATTACTCTTTTCAAGAAAGCAGTAATCATTACTCCTTTCAAAAAAGCAGTAAGCATTACTCTTTTCAAAAAAAGCAGTAAGCATTACTCTTTTCAAGAAAGCAGTAAGCATTACTCTTTTCAAAAAAGCAGTAAGCCTTACTCTTTTCAAAAAGCAGTAAGCATTACTCTTTTCAAAAAAGCAGTAAGCATCACTCTTTTCAAGAAAGCAGTAATCATTACTCCTTTCAAAAAAGCAGTAAGCATTACTCTTTTCAAGAAAGCAGTAATCATTACTGTTTTCAAAAAAGTAGTAAGCATTACTCTTTTCAAGAAAGCAGTAAGCATTACTCTTTTCAAGAAAGCAGTAAGCATTACTCTTTTCAAGAAAGCAGTAAGCATTACTCTTTTTAAAAAAGCAGTAAGCATTACTCTTTTCAAAAAAGCAGTGAGCATTACTCTTTTTAAAAAAGCAGTAAGCATTACTCTTTTCAAAAAAGCAGTAAGCATTACTCTTTTCAAGAAAGCAGTAAGCATTACTCTTTTCAAGAAAGCAGTAACCATTACTCCTTTCAAAAAAGCAGTAAGCATTACTCTTTTCAAAAAAAGCAGTAAGCATTACTCTTTTCAAGAAAGCAGTAAGCATTACTCTTTTCAAAAAAGCAGTAAGCCTTACTCTTTTCAAAAAGCAGTAAGCATTACTCTTTTCAAAAAGCAGTAAGCATTACTCTTTTCCAAAAAGCAGTAAGCATTACTCTTTTCAAAAAAGCAGTAAGCATTACTCTTTTCAAAAAAGCAGTAAGCATTACTCTTTTCTAAGAAAGCAGTAAGCATTACTCCTTTCAAAAAAGCAGTAAGCATTACTCTTTTCAAGAAAGCAGTAAGCATTACTCTTTTCAAAAAAGCAGTAAGCATTACTCTTTTCTAAGAAAGCAGTAAGCATTACTCCTTTCAAAAAAGCAGTAAGCATTACTCTTTTCTAAGAAAGCAGTAAGCATTACTCCTTTCAAAAAAGCAGTAAGCATTACTCTTTTCAAGAAAGCAGTAAGCATTACTCTTTTCAAAAAAGCAGTAAGCATTACTCTTTTCAAAAAAGCAGTAAACATTACTCTTTTCAAAAAAGCAGTAAGCATTACTCTTTTCTAAGAAAGCAGTAAGCATTACTCCTTTCAAAAAAGCAGTAAGCATTACTCTTTTCTAAGAAAGCAGTAAGCATTACTCCTTTCAAAAAAGCAGTAAGCATTACTCTTTTCAAGAAAGCAGTAAGCATTACTCTTTTCAAGAAAGCAGTAAGCATTACTCTTTTCAAGAAAGCAGTAAGCATTACTCTTTTTAAAAAAGCAGTAAGCATTACTCTTTTCAAAAAAGCAGTAAGCATTACTCTTTTCAAGAAAGCAGTAAGCATTACTCTTTTCAAGAAAGCAGTAACCATTACTCCTTTCAAAAAAGCAGTAAGCATTACTCTTTTCAAAAAAAGCAGTAAGCATTACTCTTTTCAAGAAAGCAGTAAGCATTACTCTTTTCAAAAAAGCAGTAAGCCTTACTCTTTTCAAAAAGCAGTAAGCATTACTCTTTTCAAAAAGCAGTAAGCATTACTCTTTTCCAAAAAGCAGTAAGCATTACTCTTTTCAAAAAAGCAGTAAGCATTACTCTTTTCAAAAAAGCAGTAAGCATTACTCTTTTCTAAGAAAGCAGTAAGCATTACTCCTTTCAAAAAAGCAGTAAGCATTACTCTTTTCAAGAAAGCAGTAAGCATTACTCTTTTCAAAAAAGCAGTAAGCATTACTCTTTTCTAAGAAAGCAGTAAGCATTACTCCTTTCAAAAAAGCAGTAAGCATTACTCTTTTCTAAGAAAGCAGTAAGCATTACTCCTTTCAAAAAAGCAGTAAGCATTACTCTTTTCAAGAAAGCAGTAAGCATTACTCTTTTCAAAAAAGCAGTAAGCATTACTCTTTTCAAAAAAGCAGTAAACATTACTCTTTTCAAAAAAGCAGTAAGCATTACTCTTTTCTAAGAAAGCAGTAAGCATTACTCCTTTCAAAAAAGCAGTAAGCATTACTCTTTTCTAAGAAAGCAGTAAGCATTACTCTTTTCAAAAAAGCAGTAAGCATTACTCTTTTCAAGAAAGCAGTAAGCATTACTCTTTTCAAAAAAGCAGTAAGCATTACTCTTTTCTAAGAAAGCAGTAAGCATTACTCCTTTCAAAATAGCAGTAAGCATTACTCTTTTCAAAAAAGCAGTAAGCATTACTCTTTTCAAAAAAGCAGTAAGCATTACTCTTTTCTAAGAAAGCAGTAAGCATTACTCCTTTCAAAAAAGCAGTAAGCATTACTCTTTTCTAAGAAAGCAGTAAGCATTACTCCTTTCAAAAAAGCAGTAAGCATTACTCTTTTCAAGAAAGCAGTAAGCATTACTCTTTTCAAAAAAGCAGTAAGCATTACTCTTTTCAAAAAAGCAGTAAGCATTACACTTTTCAAAAAAGCAGTAAGCATTACTCTTTTTAATCGTCTCAACTTCCTGTCTCATTTCAAGGGAAGTAACTCATTAATCGTCTAACAATAACAACTGCATAGTCTTATACATGTCTACAAAACATAAAGTAAAATTGAGTTTGGCTCACGGTCTATTAGTGGCGTGTATGTTTTAACATACAATCCGGGAGTCATATGCTTACAGAGCCTCTTACGTCTCGGACGTATATGAAAATGCTATTAAAACTTAAGCATGATGAAGAGGATTTATTATAGAGATGCATGGAGACACCTAACGAAACGATTCCAAGAAGTTGAAGAACTTAAGAAGAAGATCTAAAAAAAAAAAGATTTAAAGAGAGTGCCACCGAGCGCAGACACGAAGACTCTTGAGTGGCGTTCATGCGATACCATAAAATTTTGTAGTCATATGCAGACCACGGGAGACTGGGCCTTCTTTCCTTTGAATGCCTGTAACTAACACACGACAGGCACATTACAGTCTATAAAAACGATCGTTTGGCCTCTGAAGGTGTTGCCAGATTTAGATAATACTTACATTCGGACAGTCCTCGCAGGAATTGACAAGCAAAGTCCATGAAAAAGACAATTTGAATGCCAAAAGTGGAGACGATAAAATCTCCGTATAAACCCGTTGGGATGTGTTCTGTGTTCTTCCGACAGACAAAAGTGAACACGAGCAATTAACGTAATCCGCGATGGACCGGCGCTGATTTAAGCAAAGTAGAGTCTTTGCAAATAAATTCACACAGTCACTGTTCTTTGATACGACAGGGGCGTGGATCAAAATTAATTTATTCCGTGATTTAGTGGCACAAATGGACAATAATATTTAAGTTTTGCATTTAAATGGGTAGTATGGATAGAATTTGATTATTTAAGTGGACGGCTTGACAAGAATTTGTAAACATTGGATTTAAAAACGACCATGTTGCAGTCAGCTGAAAAGCAGCCCATGGTACTGTATTCCACAGATGGGAAGTTCTTGGAAAGAAACTTTGTTCATGGAAGTTCCGTTTAATTTCAGGTGCATAGAGGAAGAAAGAAAAATTCTCTACAGTGGTTGAAGCTAGACGAGTTTTTGCTGTGAATGTTTTACAGGAGGGAACCCAGAGATTGGAGCTCAGTCGAGCACTTACTATGAAGATAACGATAGAGTAGAGAGAGACTAGCAACGTCTCTTCTGTGAAAAAGGGTTGTATGGAAAGGAAAAGAGCATTCCCCACTAGATTTCGAAGTCGATTCTGTACTCTGTCAATTCATAAGAGTGCTCCGAGCAGTACCTCCCCAAATGTGGCAACAGTACCTCCCCATCTTAAGACATATCTGGCTCTTATACAGGTAGAGGATTGCGTCAGGAGTCACATACTTTCTGGAGCAGTAGAAAGATCCGACCATTTTTCCTGCGCCCTTAGCAATGGATGTGATACGTTTTCCATTGCAGGTCTGGGGTGAAGATCAGTCCTAGGAGCTTATCAAAGCAGAGGAGGGTATTCATTTCAACTTGGGTGCATCAAAGCATCGGTGGTGAAAGGAGAGATGCTGGGTTTTAGTGGTATTAAAAGTAACAAGCCACTTTTCCCCCACGCGCTTCAGGTCAGAAGAGAGGGAACTAGAAAGATTTTGATCATCAATGATCTTCACAGTGCTGCCCTAGATGGTTGTGTCTTCTGCAGAGGTGTCAACGAATGATCTCAGAATAAGCCGTAATTTGCAATTAACTCAAGTGACCCACTTTTTACAAGGTTTCTGTCTATCACTTTCATCCTCTCTCAAGCTATGATATTTATCACTGTCACCTCTGTCTCTCTGTCTCTCTCTCTCTCTCTCTCTCTCTCTCTCTCTCTCTCTCTCTCTCTCTCTCTGTTTATAACCACTCAAGTGTAATAAAGAAAGGAAAGAATAAAAACATTGGAATAGTCCATTATAAACAAACGGGAATATCACCAGGAGTTGTAATATTATTAAACTCGTAGCTGTAGAGAGGGAGAGAGGGCGGGGGAGATAGCGAGCAGAAAAAGACTAATTTGGGATTCTGTCATTGATATTTAATTGGCTTTGCAAACTCATTTTTTCTTGATTCAAACAATCTAACCCAAGCTCAGTGGGTGACCCAACGTGTCACATTTTTTCTACTAATAATATAATGGCCTAAAGCTGTGCCAGTGCTAGGAGGTTATGATCCTTCACACATAATCTATGATACAGGTGGGGGCAGTAGGAGATTACCCTTTGTAAACGACCCAACGTGTTACTTTGTTCTAATCGCCATGTTATGAACAAAGAATGTTTAATAAGTTAATGCAGTTTGCTTAAAGCATTGTGTGTAATATACATATAGATAAAACATAGGCTATCACAATTATAATAAGGTGGTATAGTTTGTTTGAAGCATTGTGTGTAATATACATATAGATAAGAAATAGACTATCACAATTATAATAAGGTGGTATAGTTTGTTTGAAGCATTGTGTGTAATATACATATAGATAAGACATAGACTATCACAATTATGATAAGGTGGTATAGTTTGTTTGAAGCATTGTGTGTAATGTACATATAGATAAGACATAGGCTATCACAATTATAATAAGGTGGCATAGTTTGTTTGAAGCATTGTGTGTAATGTACATATAGATAAGACATAGGCTATCACAATTATAATAAGGTGGTATAGTTTGTTTGAAGCATTGTGTGTAATGTACATATAGATAAGACATAGACTATCACAATTATGATAAGGTGGTATAGTTTGTTTGAAGCATTGTGTGTAATGTACATATAGATAAGACATAGACTATCACAATTATGATAAGGTTGTATAGTTTGTTTGAAGCATTGTGTGTAATGTACATATAGATAAGACATAGGCTATCACAATTATAATAAGGTGGTATAGTTTGTTTGAAGCACTGTGTGTAATATACATATAGATAAGACATAGACTATCACAATTATGATAAGGTGGTATAGTTTGTTTGAAGCATTGTGTGTAATGTACATATAGATAAGACATAGGCTATCACAATTATAATAAGGTGGTATAGTTTGTTTGAAGCATTGTGTATAATATACATATAGATAAGACATAGGCTATCACAATTATAATAAGGTGGTATAGTTTGTTTGAAGCATTGTGTGTAATATACATATAGATAAGACATAGACTATCACAATTATGATAAGGTGGTATAGTTTGTTTGAAGCATTGTGTGTAATGTACATATAGATAAGACATAGGCGATCACAATTATAATAAGGTGGTATAGTTTGTTTGAAGCATTGTGTGTAATGTACATATAGATAAGACATAGGCTATCACAATTATAATAAGGTGGTATAGTTTGTTTGAAGCATTGTGTGTAATATACATATAGATAAGACATAGACTATCACAATTATGATAAGGTGGTATAGTTTGTTTGAAGCATTGTGTGTAATGTACATATAGATAAGACATAGGCTATCACAATTATAATAAGGTGGTATAGTTTGTTTGAAGCATTGTGTGTAATGTACATATAGATAAGACATAGGCTATCACAATTATAATAAGGTGGTATAGTTTGTTTGAAGCATTGTGTGTAATGTACATATAGATAAGACATAGGCTATCACAATTATAATAAGGTGGTATAGTTTGTTTGAAGCATTGTGTGTAATGTACATATAGATAAGACATAGGCTATCACAATTATAATAAGGTGGTATAGTTTGTTTGAAGCATTGTGTGTAATGTACATATAGATAAGACATAGACTATCACAATTATAATAAGGTGGTATAGTTTGTTTGAAGCATTGTGTGTAATGTACATATAGATAAGACATAGGCTATCACAATTATAATAAGGTGGTATAGTTTGTTTGAAGCATTGTGTGTAATGTACATATAGATAAGACATAGGCTATCACAATTATAATAAGGTGGTATAGTTTGTTTGAAGCATTGTGTGTAATGTACATATAGATAAGACAGGCTATCACAATTATAATAAGGTGGTATAGTTTGTTTGAAGCATTGTGTGTAATGTACATATAGATAAGACATAGGCTATCAAAATTATAATAAGGTGGTATAGTTTGTTTGAAGCATTGTGTGTAATGTACATATAGATAAGACATAGGCTATCACAATTATAATAAGGTGGTATAGTTTGTTTGAAGCATTGTGTGTAATGTACATATAGATAAGACATAGGCTATCACAATTATAATAAGGTGGTATAGTTTGTTTGAAGCATTGTGTGTAATGTACATATAGATAAGACATAGGCTATCACAATTATAATAAGGTGGTATAGTTTGTTTGAAGCATTGTGTGTAATGTACATATAGATAAGACATAGGCTATCACAATTATAATAAGGTGGTATAGTTTGTTTGAAGCATTGTGTGTAATGTACATATAGATAAGACATAGGCTATCACAATTATAATAAGGTGGTATAGTTTGTTTGAAGCATTGTGTGTAATGTACATATAGATAAGACATAGACTATCACAATTATGATAAGGTGGTATAGTTTGTTTGAAGCATTGTGTGTAATGTACATATAGATAAGACATAGGCTATCACAATTATAATAAGGTGGTATAGTTTGTTTGAAGCATTGTGTGTAATGTACATATAGATAAGACATAGGCTATCACAATTATAATAAGGTGGTATAGTTTGTTTGAAGCATTGTGTGTAATGTACATATAGATAAGACATAGGCTATCACAATTATAATAAGGTGGTATAGTTTGTTTGAAGCATTGTGTGTAATGTACATATAGATAAGACATAGGCTATCACAATTATAATAAGGTGGTATAGTTTGTTTGAAGCATTGTGTGTAATGTACATATAGATAAGACATAGGCTATCACAATTATAATAAGGTGGTATAGTTTGTTTGAAGCATTGTGTGTAATGTACATATAGATAAGACATAGACTATCACAATTATGATAAGGTGGTATAGTTTGTTTGAAGCATTGTGTGTAATGTACATATAGATAAGACATAGGCTATCACAATTATAATAAGGTGGTATAGTTTGTTTGAAGCATTGTGTGTAATGTACATATAGATAAGACATAGGCTATCACAATTATAATAAGGTGGTATAGTTTGTTTGAAGCATTGTGTGTAATGTACATATAGATAAGACATAGGCTATCACAATTATAATAAGGTGGTATAGTTTGTTTGAAGCATTGTGTGTAATGTACATATAGATAAGACAGGCTATCACAATTATAATAAGGTGGTATAGTTTGTTTGAAGCATTGTGTGTAATGTACATATAGATAAGACATAGGCTATCACAATTATAATTAGGTGGTATAGTTTGCTTAAAGCATTGTGTGTAATGTACATATAGATAAGACATAGGCTATCACAATTATAATAAGGTGGTATAGTTTGCTTAAAGCATTGTGTGTAATGTACATATAGATAAGACATAGGCTATCACAATTATAATAAGGTGGTATAGTTTGTTTGAAGCATTGTGTGTAATATACATATAGATAAGACATAGACTATCACAATTATGATAAGGTGGTATAGTTTGTTTGAAGCATTGTGTGTAATGTACATATAGATAAGACATAGACTATCACAATTATGATAAGGTGGTATAGTTTGTTTGAAGCATTGTGTGTAATGTACATATAGATAAGACATAGGCTATCACAATTATAATAAGGTGGTATAGTTTGTTTGAAGCATTGTGTGTAATGTACATATAGATAAGACATAGGCTATCACAATTATAATAAGGTGGTATAGTTTGTTTGAAGCATTGTGTGTAATGTACATATAGATAAGACATAGACTATCACAATTATGATAAGGTGGTATAGTTTGTTTGAAGCATTGTGTGTAATGTACATATAGATAAGACATAGGCTATCACAATTATAATAAGGTGGTATAGTTTGTTTGAAGCATTGTGTGTAATGTACATATAGATAAGACATAGGCTATCACAATTATAATAAGGTGGTATAGTTTGTTTGAAGCATTGTGTGTAATGTACATATAGATAAGACATAGACTATCACAATTATGATAAGGTGGTATAGTTTGTTTGAAGCATTGTGTGTAATGTACATATAGATAAGACATAGACTATCACAATTATAATAAGGTTGTATAGTTTGTTTGAAGCATTGTGTGTAATGTACATATAGATAAGACATAGGCTATCACAATTATAATAAGGTGGCATAGTTTGTTTGAAGCATTGTGTGTAATGTACATATAGATAAGACATAGGCTATCACAATTATAATAAGGTGGTATAGTTTGTTTGAAGCATTGTGTGTAATGTACATATAGATAAGACATAGACTATCACAATTATGATAAGGTGGTATAGTTTGTTTGAAGCATTGTGTGTAATGTACATATAGATAAGACATAGGCTATCACAATTATAATAAGGTGGTATAGTTTGTTTGAAGCATTGTGTGTAATGTACATATAGATAAGACATAGGCTATCACAATTATAATAAGGTGGTATAGTTTGTTTGAAGCATTGTGTGTAATGTACATATAGATAAGACATAGGCTATCACAATTATAATAAGGTGGTATAGTTTGTTTGAAGCATTGTGTGTAATGTACATATAGATAAGACATAGACTATCACAATTATGATAAGGTGGTATAGTTTGTTTGAAGCATTGTGTGTAATGTACATATAGATAAGACATAGGCTATCACAATTATAATAAGGTGGTATAGTTTGCTTAAAGCATTGTGTGTAATGTACATATAGATAAGACATAGGCTATCACAATTATAATAAGGTGGTATAGTTTGAAGCATTGTGTGTAATGTACATATAGATAAGACATAGGCTATCACAATTATAATAAGGTGGTATAGTTTGTTTGAAGCATTGTGTGTAATGTACATATAGATAAGACATAGGCTATCACAATTATAATAAGGTGGTATAGTTTGTTTGAAGCATTGTGTGTAATGTACATATAGATAAGACATAGGCTATCACAATTATAATAAGGTGGTATAGTTTGTTTGAAGCATTGTGTGTAATGTACATATAGATAAGACATAGGCTATCACAATTATAATTAGGTGGTATAGTTTGCTTAAAGCATTGTGTGTAATGTACATATAGATAAGACATAGGCTTTCACAATTATAATAAGGTGGTATAGTTTGCTTAAAGCATTGTGTGTACTATTTATGTAGAGGGGTCATAGAAGACTATCACGATGCAAGAAGTGGAAATATGCCGGTGTTGAGAAGGAGGACAAAAACGAAGCGTTTTTTTTTATAGTAAATCTTACTTGATTAGGCAAGACTTCTACACAGTGATCTGATGTGTGTGACTGTGTTCTATAATATATTTCGAGGAAAGACCTCTTTATCAAATTTGGATGGTTCAAATCTCCTGAAACTCGTATGGACTTAAACGCTGGTAATATTGTTAGTATTGCATTACTGCAGTAAATGTCAGAGTGACTTCTGGTCGGTTGGACATGCTGTGCGTAAACCATGATATTTTGGTGCTTGTTTAAATATGCCTTAGTATGTCTGTGTGTTTGGGTGTCCGTTTGTTTAGACTTCCATTTTCTCCGTGTGTGCGTGTGTGTGTGTGTGTGTGTGTTTTCACCTTTTTTGTTGGCTGTAATGGCAGCAAGAGCAGCAGCTGTAGCCGTTAAGGGCGCTTCAGTGCTTTATAGGTATTGGTTCTTTGGTGCGTTTTCTGCCTTTGTTGAACGTGTTGTTGTTGAACGTGTTGTTGTTGTTGTTACTGTTGTTTGTTCCTTTCGGCATCTTATCAGAGTAACAGCGGTTGTTTATATTGGAACCGGCCGGCTCTAAGAGTATCCCAGGCAAACCGTTTCAAACATGCAGGATTCCTTCTCATTGGTTAATATTTGCAAGTTCGCAGCTACACATGACCTAATGCTTTTATCTTTGTTTTCATGCTGCCATTGTGCGGACGTAGCATGAAGCCATTGATTTTATTGCATCCCATTTCTACTCGAATGAGGAAGAAGTGAAAAGGAAAAAAAGAAAGGAGAAGAAAAGAGAGCAGCTTATACAAATTAATATTATTTTACATCTACACGTAGTGCATGCATATATACTAATATACCACAATATATTGGAGTTTTATTTACTCCTCCCCAGGAGTTAGGCACAAGGCCAGTTTTATCTTACTCCCACAAGTAAGATGTGACCCAAGATCGGGTCGAGAAAGTGGGGTTTGAAAAGCCAGCGCTCGAGAGGTGAGCACTCTGATCATTTAAAAAGTGCCTGGGCAGCCCTGTCGGCATTCCCCGGTAGGGGCGCCTCAGACAGTAAGCAATAAACTTACTCCTCCCCAAAGAGGGGAGGCAAAGCCTGGGAGGGTGGACCTCCTAGAACTGCACAGGACAGGCGTGCAGTATCCATCGGAACAGATACTACACTTTGATCTTAGCCAAAAGGCCACAATATATTGGAGTATATTAAATGGGTTTTAGGGGCATAATATGGTCACAACCTTCCATTTATAAATTAGAATATCCATAATTTGCATTAGATTTGATCCATAGTCATAGAACACCAATTAAACAAGTTTCCCTGAATTTCAATTTTTCTTAAGACCTCTTAAGCTTCAGCCTTAAATTTTAGACATTTTCTAGAATCAAAGTCATGTAATGGATTTTTATCAAAATTGGAATAAGGATTCTAGACATACGGTTTACTAGCATTATATGTTGATTTTAATGTTCGAAAGAAGACATAAAAGTGGTGCATAACTGTTCTGTTTGGAAGAAATCATTTTACCGGTCCTGAGACGGGTATTCTTGTTGTTGTTGTTGTTATATAAATGTTGTTGTTGTTATATAAATGTTGTTGTTGTTGTATAAATGTTGTTGTTGTATAAATGTTGTTGTTGTTATATAGATGTTGTTGTTGTTATATAAATGTTGTTGTTGTTATATAAATGTTGTTGTTGTTATATAAATGTTGTTGTTATATAAATGTTGTTGTTGTTATATAAATGTTGTTGTTGTTATATAAATGTTGTTGTTGTTGTTGTATAAATATATACTTTTTTTAAAAGTTATATGCTCATTATAGATTTAGCGTCGGAAAGTTATACACTGACTAGACGTTCCAGCTGTCTGCACAGTTCCGGATGACTTGCAAAATTTAATGATAGATCTCTTGTAAAATATTTATGAAGATCGAATTGCTACTTAATATGAAAAATTGCAGACAGACAGACAGACAGACAGACAGACAGACATGCATACAAACAAACTGATGCAGGGTAAAGCATAACCTCCTACAAATATTCTTGAGATGCATCCACTCAATCCGCGCTTTTAACAATGAAAATACTTTTTAAAAAATCAAACAACATGACAGACCAACAAAAATGCTATTTTAAACGTTAGCATTAGAGACCAAAGAAAATGTTATTTCAAACATTAGTATGACAGACCAATGAAAATGCTATTCTAAACTTATGCATGACAGACCAATGTAAATGTGATTTAAAACTTTTCAATCCTCTCATAGTATTGTTCATCATCAAACTGATGATTTCATGTACCCTTATCCTCGAGTGGCCTTTGGCGATGATAAGTGTTCACTCATTAGCATAAAAACAACTTCAATGTGACAGACCAACGAAAAATGTTATTCCAAACTTATGCATTAAAAACCAACAGGAATGTTACTACAAACTTAAATATGACAGACTAACAGAAATGCTATTTCAAACTGAAGCATGACAGACCAATGGAAATGCTATTTCGAACTGGAGCATGACCCTCCAACGGAAATGTTATTTCGAACTGAAGCTTGACAGACCAACGGAAATGCTATTTCAAACTGAAGCGTGACAGACAGACAGACAGACAGACAGACAGACAGACAGACAGACAGAGCCACTTAAGGAAATGCAAGGACCCATCTAAAAAAGAATTTACTGAATCCGCTACGAAATTTAATTGTTCCTTAGCACAGGATTCATTCTTCCATAAAATTGAATGGAGTAATTGTGGAAATATTGTCTATGTTTATATATAACATCTGTCTAACGTCCAACATATAAAATACTTTTTACCGGATTTTAAAAGATGGCCCCTAAATAGCATTTACGATGACAATAAAACGTTGATTTTGTCTAACCAATTTTCATTTGTTATTATTGTACCATGTTATTTGCAAAAAAAATAATACTTAATATGATCTGGTAATTTTCTAATATGTAGAAATTCTTAAATGGTCACCTTAAAAGAAAAGTCATTCAACTCTTATTCTTTTAAGTAAGAGTTATCGTCCTTACTTGCTTTTTATTTCATTCAGGGTTTACTAACAGTTACGTTTTCTCATTTGTAATTTAGAAACTGAATGGATCATTGGCCCATTCATTGACATTACGTCTTGCTTCGTTCTTATTAATTCAGGTTCGCTTTTAGCTTAGATACTGAACATGAGAAAAAAAAGTGCGGTTATAAAACATAGACATATTTACGAAAGAAATCTGAACGTAATATATCCCGGGCAACGCCGTATCGGAACATTTTTTTTTAAATATTTCATTAGTGCACCCGAACTTGAGTCGGTTTGTGAACATATTCAGCAGATAATAATTTGAATGTGGCGTGGTGTGGTGTGGTGTGGCTTCTATGTGTATATAGAACATCTGTCTAACGTCTAACATAAAAAATAATGTCTGCCGAATGTCAAAAGTTGGACCTAAATAGCATTTAAGCTGACAAATCAAACTTTGATTCTGACTAGCCAACTTTCATTTGTTATTGTTGTACCCTGTTATTTCAAATAGACTAACGTATTCCATGACAATTTAGCTAAGAAAACACTTCATCTGATCCTGAAATTTTTTAATATGTAGAAAATCTAAAATTGTCACGTTAAAGAAAAAAACAGCTATGGGGAATAACTCTTATTCTTTTAATAAGAGTTATCGTTCCTTTTTTGCTTTTTTCATTCTTTTTCTCACTTACGTCTGTTAGGAAAATCGAAAAAATAAAAATAAATAAAAATCAAGCAGAAGTTTACTGTTATATTTAACAATGTTTGCTTGAAGCTTAAATGAAAGAATGCTGCCTAAATACACACACAATATATATATATATATATATATATATATATATATATATATATATATATGAAGTAGAGTGAAATTTAATTTTCTCTCTGCATTTAGTACTAAAATCTACATAAAAAAATCTGTTTTGTCAGTGATTTAGGCCAATAGTTGATACGTGTTTAAAAGAAAAAAAAAATGTTTATTTTCATTCGAATTTATCGATTTTTATATTTTATCCGGTCAACAGTTTTGCTTTGATTTAGCAGTTCTGTTGACATGTGGTCAGTTGTTTACTCCGGCTAGACCAGTTTTGTTGACATGCTTGTGAGACAAGATCTCTACAGATATAAATAAGTCTACTTTCCATATATTCACGTATTAATAAGCTTTGAATGAGGTGTGAACAGTTTCGTGTATTACTATTAAACATAAATCAATCCTGTTTTATGTTTATAAGTCGTTGTTTTTTTGTTTTCTTTTGTTTTCATGATGTATGGAAATTAAACTTTCTCTGATGATGATGATGATGATGATGATGATGATGATGATGATGATGATGATGATGAAGAAGAAGAAGAAGAAGAAGAAGAAGAAGAAGAAGAAGAAATAGATGACAGTGCTTAAATTAGTAGATATAGAGCAGTTGAGGTAGCAGGGTCAGTTGGCAGGCAAAGGCATAGAAAAACATGGGAGAAAGTGATAAGGGAGATTTGAGAAAAAGGGGGATAAATGATCTGGTCAAAGATCAGTTAGTTTTTGAAGTCAGTTTTTTAAAGCCGTCCAACAGATGCCAGTATGTAAACCAGACGTCAAACAGATTAGTATGATAAAAAAAATGTATGTCAGTGTTTGGGTTATTAGATGTAGAACAGTTGAGACAACATGTAAAGCAGACGTTAAACCAAATATGACGATGAATCTATAAAATCGTCAAACAACGAATAGGTTTTTACCATATCGCATCTAGTTTAGATAAAATTATAATTTGAGAAAACAAAATTATTTAGAAGAGTTTATGTGGCAGGGGGGGGGGAGCCAATGAAAGCCTGGGAGGAAATGATAAGGACGGATTTGAGAGAAAGAGGAATAAATAAAGACCTGGCAGAGATACATTAGTTTGGAAGTTAATTTTTTAAAGCCGTTTAAGAGACACCAGCATGCAAAACAGACGTTAAACCTACGACGACGACGACGACGACCACGACCACGACTATTTCTTCGTAGAGAAAGTGAGAGAGAGAGAGAGAGAGAGAGAGTGGGTGTACCGTCGTAGGGAAAGGGATATATATATATATATATATATATATATATATATATATATATATATATATATATATATATATATATATATAAGTCTTAAAAGAAAGATGCTACACCTTTTCTGACTCTTCCATTTTTGTTATCAATGGCCCCGGGCAACGCCGGGTAGCATTGCTAGTAATAAATAAATGGATCGAGCATAGTTGAAGGCAGCCTGAAGACTCCCTTTCCGTTGGCTTTTATATTGAGATGTAGGGGAGAGTGCCACTCTTTTCCCAGGATTACTCCACTTACCCTTGATCCTCGCCTTATAATGCTGAGTTTTTAACAAAAGTGCATCAAGTACAATTTTTTTGAGGCATTGGTATGACTCGACTGAGTATTGAACCCCGATCTCCCGACCCATTAACAAACACCCTAACCATTATGCCAAATTTGCTGGTTCGTATTAATAAATATTTATTAGCCTGTATTGAATGAAATGTCAGCGTGCACATAGACAGTAATAGCAGTATTACTATTTAAATAAGAGCACAATTCTCAATATGTCAGAAGTTAAAGTATTTTTTAAAAAATGTGACACAAAATCTCCATTATAATATTGTTACATTTCTCTATGTTACTGTATAAACGTTTTTAGTGTTATTTAATGAGAAAAGACAATATATATTGGAAACGCTGGTGCTACCAGATCAGGCTGTCTGAAGATACCGGCTTCCTGACTTAAAATGCACCAAACATTGATGTTATTGTTTTTTTTCATTTCCTATTGCAAAACTCAATCATCTTCTGAAAAGCAAAAAACTAAAACACCGTTTTTCCTCTACAAAATAACAAACCCTAACCCAAACCACATCAAGTATGTCGTAAAACAAAACAACCAAACCAAACACCATGAATAAATATTTGAAGATATAAAGACCTTAAAGCATAAAAACTTTTACCAAAATGACCTGATTCGGCATTAAATAACCTGAAAAGGGTTGATCTGCCGTAGAATAAAATAACCAACCCTAACCAAACCACATCAAGTATGTCGTAAAACAAAACAACCAAACCAAACACCATGAATAAATATTTTGATATAGAAAGAACTTGAAGCATAAAAACTTTTACCAAAATGACCTGATTCGGTATTAAATAACCTGAAAAGGGTTGATCTGCCGTAAAACAAAATGCCCAAATCAAACCAAACCAAACCAAACCAAACCAAATCAAGTATGTCGTAAAACAAAACAACCAAACCAAACACAATGAATAAATATTTGAATATATTTAAAACTTGAAGCATAAAAACTTTTACCAAAATGACCTGATTCGGTATTAAATAACCTGAAAAGGATTGATCTGCCGTAAAACAAAATGACCAAACCAAACCAAACCAAATCAAGTATGTCGTAAAACAAAACAACCAAACCAAACACAATGAATAAATATTTGAAGATATAAAGAACTTGAAGCAAAAAACGAACTTTTACCCAAAATGACCTGATTCGGCATTGAATAACCTGATATGCCGTAAAACAAAACAACTAAAGTAAACTAAACTATTGGACACGATTGATTCTAAACAGTTCATTAAACCAGAAGCGGTTATTTATCACATTTCGTAACAAATTCTGATGCAGAGGCTGCAATTTTCAGTGTAGCAATCAAAATATACAAATAAAAGATATAAATAAAATATACAAATAAAAGGTATAAATAAAATATACGAATGAAAAAAAGTGGTCTTAACTGCACTTTGATTGTTCAATAGCGTTTAATCAATGAGCTCTGCATGCCTCGACTAACAATATGGAAAATTACACGCAGCAAAGCAAATAACAGAAGATTTATTGTTTATTTAGACTATCATAGCCTGCCATCGATCGGAGCAGAGTAGCGCGTGTGTGTTTGGACGCTGAGTAATAACGACTTCTCTTTAGTCATGGTCTCGGCCTTTTGGCTAAGATCAAAGTGTGGTATCTGTTCCGATGGATACTACACCCCATGGACTGGTATTGTCTTGGCCTTCGGGGCTTGATTTACGCCGGTCTATGGGTCTGTCCTGTGCAGTTCTAGGAGGTCCACCCTCCCAGGCTTCGCCTCCCCTCTTTGGGGAGGAGTAAGTTTATTGCTTACTGCCTGAGGCGCCCCTACCGGGGAATGCCGCCGGGGCTGCCCAGGCAATTTTTGATGGTCAGAGTGCTCACCTCTCGGGCGCTGGCTTTTCAACCCCCACTTTCCGACCCGACCTTGGGTCACATCTTACTTGTGGGAGTAGGATAAAACTGGCCTTGTGCCTAACTCCTGGAGAGGAGTAAATAATAACGACTTCTCTTTAGTCATGGTCTCGGCCTTTTGGCTAAGATCAAAGTGTAGTATCTGTTCCGATGGATACTGCACGCCTGTCCTGTGCAGTTCTAGGAGGTCCACCCTCCCAGGCTTCGCCTTCCCTCTTTGGGGAGGAGTAAGTTTATTGCTTACTGTCTGAGGCGCCCCTACCGGGGAATGCCGACGGGGCTGCCCAGGCAATTTTTAAATGGCCAGAGTGCTCACCTCTCGAGCGCTGGCTTTTAACCCCACTTGCTCGACCCGATCTTGGGTCACATCTTACTTGTGGGAGTAAGATAAAACTGGCCTTGTGCCTAACTCCGCGAGGAGTAAATAAACAATAACGACTTCTCTCTTGAAAGACGGAGAGAAATAAAGAAAGAAATACCGAAAAGGAAGAAGAAAGACACTTTTTAATTTTATTTTTATTTCATTTTTACTTATATTCACCCTAAACTAGGGGACCCATTGCCACTGAGCCGTAAGGGGCTACTGTGATTGGGGGCCGGATTTCTAGGAGACATCCTAAATGGGGAGTTTTGCAGCAAGATGTTTGTGTTTAGAATTAAGTTATGGCTGAGATTAATTTTAATCTAGAATAGAAATTATTTTGTACTGGCTGGCTTCCCCTGCTCACTATTTGTTATGGTGTAAGCTGATCTACCTATTTCAGTAATAAATGGACTTACCCACACAAAATAAATACAGTTACGACTAAGCGTTGTGGTAGCTATTGGCCAAGATCAAAGTGTAGTATCTGTTCTGATGGATACTGCACCCCATAGACTGGTATTGTCTTGGCCTTCGGGGCTTGATTTCCGCCGGTCTATGGGTCTGTCCTGTGCAATTCTAGGCGATCCACCCTCCCAGGCTTTGCCTTCTCACCCATTGAGAAGGGGTTAGTTTATTGCTAATCGCCTGAGGCGCCCCTACTGGGGAATGTCGACGGGGCTGCCCAGGCAATTTTTAAAGGTCCTAAGTACTCTTCCTCTAGAGTGCTGACTTCTCAACTCCCACTTTCCGACCTTGTGTCACATTTTACTCCGTGGGAAGTAGATAAATAGGGCTATTGGTGGCAGTTATGGCCCCAGAATCAAGACGCTTACTTCTGTAACATACTTCTGTTAATTATATCACTGTGTTTTTCTTGATTATTACCAGCCCCGCAAGGTCACTATGCTGGCGACGAGGATTCGAGACTTACATCGTCACAACACTATTACTTCACAATTCCTATTCACTACTTGAACTCAACGAAACGAATTAATAAAAAGTCATATATATAACTTTATATATTAGATTAACCAAATCAAAGACATAATAGAAAGGCAAAAAAGCCACATCTAGGCTGCTGTATCATCCAGTAGTCTCTCGCTCTTAGACAAGGTCCAAAACAGAGTCGTCAACTTAATAGGTTCCTCACTATCCACCAAGCTTTAGCCCCTGTCGCATCGCCGCAATGTTGCATCCTTGTGCTTGTTTTACAAATACTTTAATGGATTGTGCTCTGATGAACTGGCTGCTCTGGTGCCCCTCAACGTAAATACACTAAACCAACTTGACAATCAGCAAAATCCCATCCATTCACTGTGTTTGTCTTGATTATTACCGGCCCTGCAAAGTCACTATGCTGGCGACGAGGATTTGAGACTTACATCGTCACAACACTATTACTTGGGGAGTTTTGCAGCAAGATTTTTGTTCACATTATATTTAAATTTCTGCCTTTTAGTACACTATAGGAAACAAGGAACAGGATAGGAATTCCAAAGGGCAGGCAGTCTAAAGAAAGAAGCTATTACAGTAGAAAGTTTTCCGGCATCTGGGATCATCTACAGTTAAAGGATAAGATTTTTGCTGCTAATCGACGGCATTTACATTGAGAGGATACAAATGCAGTAAGTTCGTCAGAGCATGTTCAGCGGAAGTACTTGTAAAAAAAATGCACATGGATACTACATTACAGCGATGGGTCAGGGGCTGGAGCTTGGTAGACAGTGCGGAACCAATTAGGTTAGACTCTTTTTTGTACCCTGTCCAAAAGAGAGAAACTAGTGGTTAATGTACTAGCCCAGGTGACAAAACAAACACCCACAAAGTTTGTATTTTCTTGATCGGTGTTGTCCCGGTAGAATAATATCTAAAATTTAGAAAATATTATTATGCACAGGAGGAATGGTGGCTTTATAGAGATATAGGATACTGGCAGGTGTGAAAAGTTTTCTAGCCTGGTAAAGGGAGTCCACAATCTTTGAAACAGACTTGGCCGTATCTTCTATGTATTTGTTCCAATATATGTTGTCGGTGAAAATTGGACTCTCATGAAGGGTACTACTACGTTGGTTGGAAAGGTTTCTTATAATCGTTTGTTAAAAGAAAACGAGCTTTGCCTCGGTAGCATTAAATGTAAGCAATCTATTTTTGGCTCCATTCACGACAGACTGGAGATCATTTTCCACGGATTCAGCCATCATCTTGGAGTATGTGTGTCTTCGATTTATCCGATGAATGAACAACTGCTAATACCACTTTTTTGTGGCATTCGCCCAGCATCGGGCATTCCTCATTCCACTGAAAGTGGAAGTTTATAAGGAATACAAATTCACATGCAGCACCCCCAGTCAGCATGTATATCCCGGTTAGGGGAGATGACATACAGCGTCTAGTATTTCCAAATGGTCACCCATCTTATACTGGCCAGACTCAATGTCACTTAACTTCGGTGATCAGACAAGAACCGGTGTGTTAATGGGATTATGCCATATAATCATACAATAAGTATACAGATATTATCTATTATATAAAGGAAAGTGGTCTGTTTGTGTGTGTGTCCACCTAAAAGTCAGCTACTACACAAGACACACCCACCACAAAGCTGATATTTTTTTTTTAGAAAGAAAATAGACACTTTTTTTTAATATTCATTCTTTTGGAGGTCACCATGGACAAAATTAGTCAAGGGGCTCGACATTTAGAGCGATTTTTTTTCCATCGACCTTTGGTGTAAAACTCAAACTAAATTATACTTTATTGGCCTTCAGGCTAGTATCAAAGTGTAGTATCTGTTCTGTCTTTGGTTGAAGGAAGGAGAATTCCTTCTTGACTGGGGAAGGGGGAGAGGGGATGGGAGGGAGAGAGATCGGATAAATGGGTAGGAGAGGGAGAGATGGGGAGGGGATAGAGAGAGGGAGAGAGCGATAGAGAGAAGCTTTAAAAGAAAGATGTTAAACACTCTTTTTAAGTCTTCTATTTTGTTATCCATGCCCCCAGGTAACGCCGGGTAACCATGCTAGTCTTCTATTATAAAGGGCAGTTGTCTGTGTGAATGTATGTATGTCCGGCTAAAACTAAAGAACGACAAAACAAACACCCACAAAGTTTGTATTTTCTTGATTGACGTTGCCCCGGTAGAATGATATCTAAAATTTGGAAAAAAATATTATTCAGAGAAGTTTTTAAAAAAAGATGTTACACACACTTTTTAAGTCTTCTATTTTATTGTCCATGCCCCTCCCGGACAACGCCGAGTAGCCATGCTAGTTTATTATATAAAAGGCAGTTGTCTCTTTGTGTGTATGTGTGTGTTAACCTAAAAGTCAGAATCTACACAAGACACGGCCACACAGCTGATATATTCTTTATCGGCGTTACCTCGGACAGAAAATATGGATATATTGCAATATTCATTTTGGCGGCCAGCAGGAACAAAATCAGTCAGAGGTGTCGCCATTTAAAGCGGATTTTTTTCCATCGACCTTTGCTATGAAATGATACTGTTTGTCCTGACATTTGAAAATGTAATATACTTTTTAACATATATAAATGTGACCTTTATGGGGAGAGAGGGGGAAGGATGGGGGAGAGAGAGGAGGGAGAGAGAGGAGGAAGAGAGGGAGAGTTTTAAAAGAAAGATGTTGCATACACTTTTTAACTTCTATTTTGTTGTTCATGACCCCGGGCAACGCTGGGTCCCCTTCCTTAGTAATAAATAGGAGAATAGAAAGTGGACCTTGGTTTTACTTTCGGCAGCCTCGTAACTCTCGCTTCCCTTATTTTGTCCTCTAGTGCTCACATTCAATGAGCGATGTTTCTGACAAAGGGGGAAGAACTGCTGTTTTCTTGGTCGAAATCTATCCATCTTACACTTATCGTTGGACAGTTTTTGATCTTGAAGTAGTATTCTTTTTTTTTTAGATTCTTACATCAAGTGGCTTCATGCCTTGTCTGAAGCGACTTCCATACAAAAATAAACTAAATTAATAATTGGATCAACCATAGTCAAAGGCAACACGAAAGCTCCTTTTTTATTGGCTACTACACAAAGATTTAGGGAAGGGCGCCGCTCCCTTTCCCTGGATTACTCCACTTACCCTTGATCTTGTAGAACCATGTTGCCCCACTCGACGACCGTCAACCCCAACATTGTGTGTCCGTGACCTTCTTCTTGTCTTCATCGTCTAGCCGAGTCATCTATCCACTGATGAATCGTTGAGGGCACAGCACTAGTCCACAAGTTAAGTAAAAGAAACTGAATTCTCGAGAAAGAACACAAACACATATACGTTGTGTATAATTTAGTTGGAACTATGAGTGTGTGTGACACCATCGCGGACTGTCGAGACCCCTGTTGCCGTTTCTCAAGTCGTCAGCTCATCTCATCGTTTTCCGGGTCCAATCCGCTCTCTGGAGAGGTTCTCATCCTAACTGATTGGCTTCTCTCCGAAACCCAAACTCGTTAACTTTTTGCCATAAACCTTACTGTCGTCAAACTGTCGTAAAACTAACTTACCTTACTGTCGTCAAACTGTCGTAAAACGTTGTCACCCCCAAATGTCGTCCCGGTATTCTTTCCTGAGTCACCTGTCCTAAACAATGGAAACTGACCACTTCCGCATTTCTTTTGTCTCTGTCGATGAGTCACTTCATATCCTCGTGGCCTTCATTGTATCACAATCTTCACCTCATAATACTGAGTGTATTTTCACAAGGAGGCATCAAGTGCCGTTTTTTGAGTCTTTGGTATGACATACAGATAAAGAATTATAATTATTTTAATCGTGTATATATTTATTCACCGTCTTCCTCAGTTGGCTCTGAGGAGAAAGAGAACAATAACCCTTTTTTATTATTTACTAGCTGGTGTTACTCAGGATGCAGTGAAGCCATATTAGTTTTTAATTTTTATTTGTTTGCACATGTTTTAAACTTATACAGAAAAAGAAATAAAATGGCAACTTATTTTTATATTCATTAATTAAAAATATATGAGTTATTCCCCTTGTAACTTTTGATACTTTTCGATTGTAATTGAAATATGTTACCATTTTTCTAGTTTTCAAGGTGGGACTACATCTTCTTCTTCTTCTTCTTTTTCTTCTTCTTCTTCTATTCATTTAATGTCACTTTTCCCCTGCTCAGGGGTCAGATGTTTTCTGATATTACGCAAGCTCACTCTCCAGTTCTCACGGTCAGCAGATCAGCAGTCTTCAAATTCCACTCTATGCAGTATTGCCTAATCACTTGCTTCCAAGTTTACCTTGGCCGGCCAACCTTCCTGCGATTTAAGGCATCCATGCTTCTACAGTGGTTTATGCAGAAGGATGAACGCTCCACACACACAGTGTAACCGATTCGTCCTAACGAAAAACCTTTATGCAGGGCAAAGGTAGTGCATTCAGCAAACTCTCTTACCTGATGTGTTGCGCTTGGTCACATCCTTTTTTTTATTTATTTTTTTATTATAGTGCCAATAACATGGTATAACAATAACACATGAAATTTCGCTATCAAAGTTTGATATGTCAGTTTAAATGCTATTTAGGTCTAACTTTTAAAATATCACAATATAACTTTATATGTTAGATTTTAGCTGGGGGCTCTCTGTTTTTTTGTGTTTAACTTCGGATTTTAAACCCACCACCATGAGTAATTTTGTCGCTTATTTTATTAATATAGAACCTAATTAAAAAAATTGTCCAGTTATATCTAATCTGTAGGCTTTGATCAATGCACTTAATTGTAAAAACAACACAAAATAAACAATAGCAAATTTTCATGTGTTATTGTTATACAATGTTATTGTCACTATATGGTGTCCCAAAATTGAACGTGAAACTTATTAGAACATAAAACAGGGTCATGTTTTAGGATTTTTTAAATGAAGATTGATAATTGGTACTAGTTGTATTATTTGGACTACTGTTCTCATTTTGGTTGTTTCGACCGATATAACCTCCTGCCTTCTTCAAGTGCATCTTTTCGAACGTGAAAGTCTTTATGTCGAACTCGGAAACCTCTACAGAATTTTCAAACTGAACTCTTGTCTACATTATCATGTGGCGCAACGGATAAAGTCATTGATTACCAATCAGTTCGAAGTGATAATCTTCTGGAGGTTGAAGGTTCAATCCTTATTAAAGGCGATAATAACTGAGAATAATATAATGATTACTTAACGGTTGTGGCTGATGGAGCAAGAACAATCTACCCCGTGAGAATTAAATAAATTATTGGGTACTTCTGCAGTTTACGGACCGTGCTATATTTTAGATAGGATTTTCAAGTAAAATTTAATTTTTACAGTATCTTTTGTTTATGAAATTGTATGGTAAAAGAACAGAATAGTTAACAAAGCCCTCCCGCCCATGTTAAGAATGGGTTTCTAAATAATAACGTTATTATTTCAGCAGTGTCCGTAAACTGCAGAAGTACAAAATTATTGAATGGATGCATCTTATTTTAGATACGACGTCCGAGCGTCTCTATTAGAGACTCCGTCTGTCAGTCCACTTGTCACGCTTAAGCTTGAAATAGCACTTTCTGTTTGTTTTAGAATTTTTTAAATGATGATTGATAATTTGTATTTAATGAATCCATGAGGGTAGTTTGTTCTCGTTCCGTCAGTCATGATCAGGTAGGATAAAGGGTTCAGTTCAAAATTCCGTAACGGTTCACGAGTTCAACATAAAGATTCGCAAACTTAAAAAGATGCACATGAAGAAGGTCAAAGGTTACGTCAGCCGAAAACGGTGCGAAAATAACAACCAAGATGAGAATAGTAGATGAATAATCCAAATAATCCGAATAATCCAAACAATATAGAGTTCATTTCATTTCAGTCAACGCTCAACACCACCTTACGCACAGTCTCTGGCTGCTTGCGCGCCACACCAATCAACCAACTACCGATTCTCGCCGGCATCACACCACCAACCCTGCGCCGTGAGGCGGCTGTCCTTGCACTGTTAAGAAACGCCACTATCGATGAGGACCACCTTCTCCACAAGCTCACCACAGAGACCCCTCCACGAGCTCGCCTGAAGTCACAACGCCCATTCTCGGAGCATGCCCACCAGCTCCTGCTTTCAACACCCGGTGACGTCACAAAACGAATCTGGCTGAAACGTTGCTGGACGGAGGAATGGCAGGCAGCAGATAAATCAAGGTTGCACAGATTTGTGGAGGACCAGGATAACCTACCAGGCATGGACCTTCCTCGCCGGCAGTGGACAATGCTCAACCGCCTCAGGACAGGTGTCGGCCGTTTCGCCGCGACCATGAAAGGATGGGGACTCAGGGACTCGGCTGTCTGCGACTGTGGTCACTCTGAACAGACAGTAGACCACATCATCGAGTCATGCCTTAAATATCGACCACCCAACGGCGAAGCCGGCATAGCTGTGCTAGACAACAAAACATTAGCATGGCTTTTCTCAACCGAGCTGGTGATCTAACAGTGAGATGCTGTGAAGCAAACGAAAGCAGAAGAAGAAGAAGAAGAAGAAGAAGAAGAAGAAGAAGAAGAAGAAGAAGAAGAACATGGATGTCACCTTTATTATGTTAGATGGCTAGATATCGGACAACGGACAATACCGTCATCGCTGACACCATAGTCTCAATGATAGTCCTAACCAATGGCATATTCATCATTAAGAATTTTTGTCAAAAATCTTTGCTGACTTGCAGATTCTCTTTTATTTATATAGAACTAGCAGGGCTACCTGGCGTTGCCCGGGACAAAAGTGTAACATATTTGTAGTAAAAGAAGAGTGGACCTTGGGTTTACTTTGGCAGCCTCGTAACTCTCGCTTCCCTTATTTTGTCCTTTAGTCCTCACATTCTATGAGCGATGTTTCTGACAAAGGGGGAATAATTGCTGTTTTCTGGGTCGGAATATATCCACCTGACACTTATCCCTTACGTCTGTGTTCCAGAATTCATAATGTTCGGTTAATTCATTTAGGAGTTAATCGTATACACACAAATATAAAAACTCATACACATACCTAACTTTATATATAGATTGAGATTTATAGATGAAAGTAACACGAAATTCTGTAGAAAAGAAAATGTCATACGTTGAAATGTCAAAGAAATTCTTCATCGATCAACCTGATTTAGAAATGTCACTGCTTCTCTCCTTGAAAAAGATTAAAATGAAATGTGTTGCACAATTGACCCCTTAGACCTAAATAAATAAAATTAAAAAATGGCAACAAAGTTAAGCATTATTTCTAACCAAAATATTTGCCAAGTCAAAATAGTTTTAAAGAAAAATAAAATCGACTTCAAATTAACATGAGAAAGACTCCCTACCTCTCCGCCTGGGTTGCACAAGCGTATCAATGGAAACCTGAGGATCTGGACGACAAATTCAATCTATGGTCCCTCCTTGTAAAACATTCACAACAAAAACTCATCTAGCTACAACCACTGTCAATAATTTCCCTCTCTCTCTCTCTCTCTCTCTCTCTCTCTCTCTCTCTGTTCTTAAAACTAAACGAAATTTGCATGAGCAAAGTTTATTTCCAAGAACTACCCGTCTGTGAGACACAATACCGTGGGTCTGCTTCCCAACTGACTACAACATGGTCGTTTTCAAGTCCAATGTAAACAAATTCTTATTGAGCCGTTCTCCTAAATAATCAAATTCCTTCAAACTTCCGCCATCATTACCAATCATCACGGTGTTGTCTGACCGTCCACCTGACACCCATTAACCCTTATCCTCGAGTGGCCTTTGGGCCTTGATAAGTGGTGACTCTTTCATAAAAATAAAATAAAAGTACCCTTGGTAATTTAGAATATAGATGGTTATAGGGGTTTCTATCGAAATCCCTAAGATGAGTTAGTAGACCTCTTGAGACTGAGTAGCCCCGTCGGCATTCCCTGGTAGGGGCGCCTCAGGCGATTAGCAATAAACTCCTTCTCAAAGAGAAGGTAAAGCCTGGGAGAGTAGACCTCTTGAGACTGAAGAGAACCATATCTAATTTTCTTTGTTTGGTACGTGTGATAGGTGATAAAGCGTATTCGGCATTGGTCCAAAGGGAATTATTTTTGTTTAAAACATAATTTTTATTGTTTTTTACACACAAAAAAGATACATTCATCGTAGTTACTTACTCTCTCGTGCAAATACTAAGTAGCATGCTTTTTTCCGCAAAATTTCACAAATATTTTGCTTCACTCTTCATCTGCCATTTTTGAGTCTAGCTTGTTCGCTGTCGGTATGGTCCTGTGCAGCTTTAGGAGGCCCACCCTCCCAGGCTTTGCCTTCTCACCTTTTGAGAAGAGGTTAGTTTATTGCTAATCGCCTGAGGCGCCCCTACCAGGGAATGTCGACTGGGCTGCCTAGGAAATGTTTGTTCGGCCACAGTGCTCTTCCTGTAGGGTGCTGGTTTCAAATCCAATTTTCCAACCTTGTGTCGCGTCTCCTGCAGATAGGTTTCTGTGCCATGTTTCTATTTACTCGCCTCCCCACAAGGGCAGACTTAGACACAAGGTCGGTTTCTAATGTGGGGAAAATCCAGCTCCCCAAAAAGGGGCAGTCTTGATTGGGACAAACATTTTAACTGCCTCAGTCTAGAAGGATTTCTCCTTCACTGACCGAAGATAGAAAAGATGAAGTGAAGTATCAGAACAGATACTACACTTTGCTCCTAGCCAAAAGGCCAACATATGTAAGTTTGTGCGCCATGTTAAAATGATAATTCATCATGCAAAAATTTATTCGAAGAAGACAATTATTCTTCGAAAGAAAGACCATCATTTTGTTACCTTGATGGCATCATTGGAGCACAGGGTGGAGCAGGTGCTAGTGTGATTGCAAGAATTAGGAGTGGATGGAGTAAGTTCAGGGAACTTCTGCCTTTACTAACTAATAGAGGATGACCGCTGTCGACCAAGGGAAGAGTCTATCAGGCATGTGTATACAGTGTGATGATGTATGGAAGTGAAACGTGGCCGGTGAGGGTTGAGGACATGCGTTGCATGGAGAGAAATGATATGAGAATGATACGATGGATGTGTCATTTGAGTGTTAAAGACAGGCTTAGTTCTGATGACCTCAGAGGAAGATTAAAGCTGTATAGGGAGATGTGTGTAGAACACGAGGCTTTGATGGGATGGCCACGTTGAAAGAATGGATGAGAGCTTCCGGGTTAGTAGATGTAGAACAGTTAAAGTAGCAGGTCCAGTTCACAACAGGGAAAGGCCAAGGAAAACATGGGAGGAAATGATGAAGATGAACTTGAGAGAAAGAGGGATGAATAAGCATCCGGCCAGAGAAGGTCAGTTTGGAAGTCAATTTCATAAATCTGCCCAACATATGCCAGCATGTAAAATGGACGTTAAATCGATGATGATGATGCTGCTGCTGCTGCTGCTGATGATGATGATGATGCTAATGATGATGATGATGATGATGATGATGATGATGATGATGATGATGATGACGATTGTTCACGACCGTCTGCCAAAGATCTGCACGTTTTCAGCTATAGTCAAAGAACCAATTATTCTTTTTTTCCTTCTGTCCTTCTTTACTTTCATCCTATCTTTTTTCTTTCCTTCCTTCTTATCCTTCAATTCATTCTTCCTTTCACCCTTTTTCTTTCTTTCCATTCTTCTATCTATCTATCTATCTATCTATCTATCTATCTCTCTCTCTTTCTCTCTTTCTATATATATATATATATATATATATATATATATATATATATATACCCTCCCTCTTTCATTTTTTTTGCTTTACTATTTACTTCCTTTTTTTCTTTCGTCCTCTTTCTTATTTTACTCCCTCTCAGCCATTGCTTCGCTTTCTCACTCTCTTTCTCTTCCTTTTCTCTCTCTCTCTCTCTCTCTCTCTCTCTCATTTTTTTGCTTCCTTCTCTTACTCCCACCCTTTTGCTATTTTCCACTCCTTGATTTAACTCTTTCCCCCCCCTTCCTTCTCTCCTTCGATTTCCATAACCAGTAAGCTTTTCTCTTGGAACAATCCATTATCATTCTGCTTCTGTATGATAATGGGTCGTTCCATTAGAGACACTATCTGGTTATAGAAATAATGACAAGGCATTTACGTACACAGACCGCAGCACGCTATCCGCAACACTGACATACTCTTACACACTCTTTATCTGTGTCTACACAAAAAAAAAAAACATTTAAAGTAAAAGCCTGCAAAAAGCCAGAGTATATTTGATATATTCTCATATTACAATGGTAAGTAAAAGAACAGACGAAACGCTGAGTACCGTAACCGACTTGAAAGCCTACATTTTTTGCGATCAATACAAGATGGTATTGCAAAGTTCTGAGACATTCATAACGACTAGTGGAAGTACTAATAAAAGAAATTGCAGCACAGTAACTCTAAGAGGTTAAATTCGACGACAAAGACCTCGAGAATATTTCTACGTTTGTGTGCCAGGTCACTCGATGAGTGATAATGGGGTGAGAATTTGTGTTGCATGTAGAGCAGGGGCGGCAACCTTTTCAGAGTGAGGGCCGGATGAGACTTTTGGAAGGAGATCGCGGGCCGGAGTGAAAAACGAAATCTCAGAATTACTACAGGGTGGGCAAAAATAAGGGTCCTATTTTTAAAAATTCATAACTTTTTTATTTATTGATTTTTTTAAAAATTTTTTTTAGAATAAGTAAAGGACCCCTTCCGAAGCAAGCATGAGCCGTATTAGCCCTAAGGAACGTACCCTCATTTAGAAAACATTATTTTTGCTTAAAAAACTCAAAACAGTGTAAAAAAACAATACTTTAGTTTTTGTAAGTTTTAAGAAGTGTTTTTCGGCTAAAATTTGTTTTGTTTATTTCAAAAAATCTCGGAAGGGTCAGTCTACACACACATAAAGTTTGGTGAGTTTAACTTTTATTTTGTGGAAGTTATTCAAATTCAAGTTATTCAAATTTAAAGATAGGACCCTTATTTTGGCCCACCCTGTATATTTGGTTTACATGAATAAGTTGTACAAAAATTGCATTGAACACTCTACAAATCTGATATTTTTTCTCAAGAGACCTCTGTATGTGATGTTATAAAAAGCGCCGACGAAGAGCCATTTTGGAATCATAAAAAATAATGACAAGGGAAGTAGCAAGTTGATCCAGCATTTGTTTTGACACACCTCACATAGGTTTTATGTTTCATGCCCTTTCCTCGTCTCTCATTTCCTCTTTGCCTCTCTCTTTCTCTTTTTCTATTTTTATCTCAGGCCAAGGATTTGAAATCAATAGTTAAAGAAAAATGAAATATACATGCGTCATCGCTCGTTGATATTTATACATTTTTATCCCAATGTAAATCTTAATTGAAACCTACTTTTACGTCTATGTCACAAAATGATATGAGTTTTACTGGGAGGTCTGCGGGCCGGATGTGGCCCGCGAGCCGGAAGTTGCCCGCCCCTGATGTAGGGAGATGCTTTGAGAATGATACGATGGATGTGTAATTCAAGGAACTTCTGACATTACTAACCAATTAGACACCACAGAACTGGTTTTGAATCTCACTAGTATCAGCCACTTATTACAGCAACGGATGCAATATGTGCTTATCTCGACGCCATGTTTATTCCAGTTTCATACATTGACACAAAACAAACGACAAATACTAAGCTTCTAATATAATTAGACTAAATTTCAAAGGAAAGAATCTTGCATTTTTGTTAGACAGAAACTTTATCTTTCTCATAAGAGTGCTCGCCCCTTAAGGAATATTATTATTTAATAAATATTTTGGTACTTGTCCAGATTAGCACCCAAGCTAAAATCGACTTGGCGTTGGTAGTCTCCGGATGTTTACGTAGATGTCCGGAAAATGCCAAAGCGCTTATCCAATCAGAATGCGAGAAAATAAGTAGTTGAAATGTTAATATTTTAATTGATTTAATCGCGAAATTCACTAATTGGAAATAAAAATTGATCAAACCCATAATGAATTTGGTACTTATGCAGATTAAGGCCCAAGTTTAAATCGATTTGGTGTCGGTTAGGGTTATGGTAAGCTTGGGTCCTAATCTGCATAAGTACCATGAATTTTAACGAACCCTAACTCTAACCCTAACCCCCTTAACACCGTTTTAACACTTATTCAGTGTCATTTTTTTTAATTGACGTGTAAAAAAACTGCATTTTTTCCAGTTGTACACCCAGCCTCGTTTTGGATTTTTTAGACGAAGACAACCAATTCTTCATTCAGCATTTTCTGTCCGTCTACCTAAATATCTGGAAACTACCAACGCCAAGTCGATTTTAGCTTGGGTCCTAATCTGGACAAGTACCAATATTATTTTATATCCACAGACATTCATGATTCGTCAACACTAAGATTCGTCAGTGTGGCTATATACAGCTGATGTATCGTATTATACATTCATAATTGCAATTAGTCTGATGATTTCTCTCAGAAATGAACCACAAACGTTTCTGTGTAGCTTATTTGCCATAAGTATATTTTTTATGATACTACTAATAAGCTCTGGTAATGTATTGAGCACTGTTGAAGTAAATACTGATAAAATATACATACGTAATATATTATCTTATAATATAAGTGTATATATCTGAAATAGTAAGAAAATTATATATACAGGGTGGTCGCTAAAAAAGCGGGAAATTTGAGGTTGTAAATTTTATTGTGTCAATTTTATTTTGTTTAAATTTTATTGTTTCGATTTTATTTTGTTTGAATTTTATTGTTTGAATTTTATTTTGTTTAAATTTTATTGTTTCAATTTTATTTTGTTTGAATTTTATTGTTTGCATTTTATTTTGTTTAAATTTTATTGTTTCAATTTTATTTTGTTTAAATTTAATTGTTTCAATTTTATTTTGTGTAAATTTTATTTTGTTTGAATTTTATTGTTTCGATTTTATTTTGTTTAAATTTTATTGTTTCAATTTTATTTTGTTTAAATTTTATTGTTTCAATTTTATTTTGTTTGAATTTTATTGTTTCGATTTTATTTTGTTTAAATTTTATTGTTTCAATTTTATTTTGTTTAAATTTTATTGTTTCAATTTTATTTTGTTTGAATTTTATTGTTTCAATTTTATTTTGTTTAAATTTTATTGTTTCAATTTTATTTTGTTTAAATTTTATTGTTTCAATTTTATTTTGTTTGAATTTTATTGTTTCGATTTTATTTTGTTTAAATTTTATTGTTTCAATTTTATTTTGTTTAAATTTAATTGTTTCAATTTTATTTTGTGTAAATTTTATTGTTTCAATTTTATTTTGTTTGAATTTTATTGTTTCGATTTTATTTTGTGTAAATTTTATTGTTTCAATTTTATTTTGTTTAAATTTTATTGTTTCAATTTTATTTTGTTTAAATTTAATTGTTTCAATTTTATTTTGTTTCAATTTAATTGTTTCAATTTTATTTTGTGTAAATTTTATTGTTTCAATTTTATTTTGTGTAAATTTTATTGTGTAAATTTTATTTTGTTTCAATTTTATTGTGTCTGACTTATTCACTTCTTCGATTTGCACAGACGACATTTTGAGCATCTGTGAGTGTATTATAATATTAGTCTTTGAAAAACTTTATCAAAGTTATTCTTTGTTAAAAATAAATTACCATTTGACAAATTTCCTGCTTTCTAGTAACCACTCTGTAAATGCATGGCCTCCATTCAGTTTTGAGAGATAATGGATACCCCCTGTAAGGGAGGCTGCACGCATAATTGTGAAGCAAGGGTTGCGCAATCATCAACCACACCTCTCCTGTGTCAGCATTACTTGACTGCAGTGGCAAGGAGAAATCCAGGACGACTGGAAACACTGCCGAGATAAGCGGAGAGTATATATATACAGCACCTGATATACCCAAATAGTCACCCATTTTAGTACTGACCAGGCTCAACGTTGCTTAACTTCAGTGATATAACAGGAACCGGTGTGTCAACATGATTATACCTTATATTATTATTATTATTATTATTATTATTATTATTATTATTATTATTATTATTATTATTATTATTATTATTATTATTATAACAACAACAACAACACCAACAACACCAACAACACCACCACCACCACCACCACCACCAGCAAAAAACAAACAACTTTCAGGGTTAAGGAAAAAATACCGGGTTGGTCAAAATTCTTCGGGGTAGAATTATTTTTGGTTAAATATTCCGGTGGTATTCGTTGGAAAGACACTTATAAGATCGTTATAAATTCATATAAATCCATAAAGTCATTTTACACGAAAGGAAATTCATTTATGTATATGTGTATTGCTTTTTTATAACTTATCAGTGAAATACAAAATGAACATATCCATTGTTATAGATTTTGTTCCAGTGCAAATATAGAAAAAAAAAAATGATGTAAACAAATTTTTTTAACATAACTTTGGCATATTTTTATTTTAACCTAAATCCTCTATTCAGGAAAACGTTGGCGATAAGGAAAGCTACAAAAATTTCTATATAAACAAACTTAAACCGACGCCATTTAATGAACTCTTTTGCTATGGGTCTATAGTTGCACAGGTAATTACTTTTATGCTGTGGCTGTGTTCTTTCAGGCGCTTTTGTTATTGGAATCGGAATCGGTAATTGGATCGGAATCTTGAATTTAGAACAGAATCGGTAATTGTATTGGAATCGGGAAACATATTGGAATTGTCCCATCACTAGATAGTTATATCCCGGTCAGAGGACATGACGACGTTAGGTTTTGCAGTTCTTTCAGGAAGGTGTCGACGTCCTCCCATATACAGCGGTTGGTATTCCCAAATGGTCACCCATCTGGTACTGACCAGGCTAAACATTGCTTAACTTTGGTGACCTAACAAGAACCGGTGTGCCAACGTGATTATGCCATACTAGTATACGTAAGATACTGTAAATCGATTTTTGGGGGAGGCGGGGGGAACTTGAGTTGTGATCAAGGGCTTCAATGAAACGCACAGGCAACTCAGACTACAAATCAGTAATAATTGATAAGGCGACTGTTTCCAAAATTTAAAATGAATGATTATTTGTCCACAAATTTCTAAAAGAGGAAATGCGTTTTAAGTTGATTACATTTTCTTTGCTCAAAAATAAGTAAAATAAATTTAAAAAAAAAACGAGAACAATGTTGGTTTCCAATTTAAAAGCTTATTTTTCTTTAAATGATACTATGATAAAATATTGGCTGCCTCTACCATGCTAGTAAACTCCTCACACCTGACATTATCCTGTATCTCTACAAAGCCACCACCTGCCCATACATGGAGTATTGTTGCCACATCTGGGCTGATGCATCATCTACTAGTCCAAAAAAGAGTCGCCAACCTAATAGGTCCCTCACTGTCAACCAAGCTCCAGTCCCTGTCCCATCGCAATGTAGCATCCTTATGTTTGTTTTACAAATACTTCAATGGATTATGCTCCGATAAATTGGCTACTCTGGTGCCCCCTCGATGTAAATTCACTAGACCAACTCGACAATGAACTAAATCCCTTTCATTCACTGTTGAGGTCCCCAGACGCCAGAGAGCATTCTACTCAAATAGCTTCTTTCCTCGTGCTGCTGGCCTCTATCTAGAACTCCCTCCCTGCCCCCAGTACTGACATGCAGAAATTTAAAACTAATGTAAACAGACATCTTGCTGCGCAGATCCCAATTTAGGTTGACCCCCCAACCTTCTCCCCTTTTCTTCCTTCTCAGTAGCCCCTTACGTCTACAGTGGTGACCTGCCTTGTTTGGGGTGAACCATGTTAAAAAAGAAAAAAAAACTCAGACTATAATTTTAAAAGGACTTAACTCACTTGACACGTGCATACTCCAGAGAGCTTCGCCACATGCTTGGAAACAAAATTTGGTCACTTATTATGCTTATGGGCCAGTCTGCCACCTGTCAGGAGCAGTATACCAGACTCAGCTCATATCTGGTCGTTTCATCTCTTTGGTGGTCCTCCTCTTGATCTTTCTTCAATGAAATATTCTTGATATAATATCTTTACATAGCTGGAGTCTGGTAGCCGGGAAACATTCCAAACCATGTTAATATGTTTAGGAGAGTAGAAAGTGGACCTTGGGTTTACTTTCGGCAGCTTCATAACACTCGCTTTACTTTCGGCAGCCTCGTAACTCTCGCTTCCCTTATTTTGTCTCAGCCCATATCTGGTCGTTTCCAGTGTTGCCAATTTAGTGGTTTTCCGGCTAGATCTGGCGATTTCGATTGGTATCTAGCTGGTAAAAATTTGGATCTAGCGGGGTTTTTTCTGTTAAATCTGGAGGTTTTGTTTGACACTCACACAACCGCAATTTACGATAAAAATGTGAATAAAAAAGCTTTAAAATACTTTCAAACACAAAAAAAACGTATCCAGATAGGTAGACTATTTGTTTCTTTTCTGTTAACTATTCTTAAAAATCACTAGAAAATCGATTTTTTGTTTGGGGGTGGGGTCCATCTCTTTAGTTTTCAATAAGATCTAAGCCCCCCCCCCCCTAATTTAAAATAAGTATTTACTCACTTGGTTAAAGTGCAGAAAGTTAACTATCGAAATATTCTAATAAAAAGCAATAACAAAAACAAAAGACTTATACCGAACGCAGTAGAATTTAAGTATCTACCGACCTATATACTTTTAACGTGCTAAAACTGTCTCAGTTGGCAACACTGACAAAAAGTTACACATCTAGTGGTTTTCTGGAGATTTTCCACCCCCGATCTAGTGGATTTTGAAAATCTCAGTTGGCAACACTGACGAAAAGTTACAAATCTAGCGTTTTTTGTCACACTTAAGTTTGACATAACATTTTCTTTTGTCTGTCACGTTTAAGTTTGAAATAGGATTTTCTTTCATCTTTTATGTTTAAAAGTCTGAAATAGTATTTTCTTTGGTCTGTCATGCTTAGGTTTTAAGTAGCATTTTCGTCAGTCTGTCACTCTTACATTTGAAATAGCATTTTCTTTGGTCTGTCACAATAACTTTTCAGCAAATAATTGAATCGGTGGGCTTCTTTGTTATTAAGTAAATACCAAATACATCTTTCCTGTGTATGTTCTTCGCTTGTAGAACAAATACCTTTTTGACTTTTCAGGAAAAAGACATTCAGGACAATAAAAGACCATTAATGTTTTTTTGTTTGTTTGTTTGTTTTGTGTGTTGTTGTGCCATGTCCATACATGAAACTCTTTTAATGGAACGAACAAGACATGTCGGGTTTTATTTGTTTTATTCATTTATTTCTGTGTTTATCTTGTAGCCATTTTATGACAGACCATCTCCTGTGTCATTTTATCTGGACGATGGGCAAACAAAAAGTACTTTTGCAATCACAAAAAATATTAACTTCAAAGCAGGAATGAAAAAACAATTCTTAAAATTCATCATCATCATCATCATCATCATCATCATCATCATCATCATCATCATCATCATCATCATCATCATCACCACAACCATCATCATCATCATCATCATCATCATCCCCACCAGAATCATCATCATCATTATCATCATCACCATCATCATCATCACCACCACCACCACCACAACCATCATCATCATCATCATCATCACCACAACCATCATCATCATCACCATCATCATCACCACCACCACCACCACCACCACCACCATCATCATCATCATCATCATCACCACCATCATCATCATCATCATCATCATCATCCCCACCAGAATCATCATCATCATCATCATCATCATCATCATCATCATCATCATCATCGTCGTCATCACCACCACAACCATCAGCATCATCATCATCATCAGAATCAGTAGTAGCATCAGCATCATTATCATCATCAGCAGCAGCAACCCCTAAAGTCCAACACTTTGTTAGGATCGAGGGTCGTGTTCCCGCGATTATAAACGTGCAAAGTTGAATCAAGCAATGTTGCATGCAAAGACAGAGTAATAATTAACAAACAAAAATGAAGTAGTTCAAATAAGGTTTATTGAACGTGTGTGTACGTGGAATGGTGAAGTGTGTGATGTATGCATGTGTGTCGATGGAAAAACAGTTCTTGAAAAGGTATAAGAAGAAATGAATCCGGCGTGGGAAAAGTCTTTGAAAGCCGTACACAAAGAAAACGAGTTGAGAACTCTTACCGTTGTTTGACCACGTGTGTTGGTAGTTGTTATGCCGATGCCATATGAAAAGAAAAGCGTTAGACGAAGCGCTAGTGTATTAGCGTCGTTCTGTCGACCAGAGAAGAGAGAGAGAGAGATGGAGCACTGGTGCCAGCGTTGTTCTGCCGATGCTGGTCGGTGAAAGAGAGATGGATTTTTCGTTTGCAACGGTTTTTATAGTCAGAAGGGCAGATAACTCTGGTGTTGCTTTACAGTGCCACCTGTCGGTGAAAAAGCGACACCTACCGGCAAACCGGTGTAGTTATGTTTTGAAAGGAGGAGGTAACTGCTACAACTTCCTTGCTTTGGTAGAGGTGGTGGCAAAATGGTTATGTCAGAGCTATACCATCTGAAACTCTGATTCCTGGTAGGACCACCTGGACAGTTTTTTTTGTTTGTTTTTCTTTTTTAAGCACAAAAGGAGAGAAGTGAGTGAAAACGTTGAGTGATTTGTGAGTCGCATTATTTTTGACTGAGGCAACAAGTCGATTATTAATTTCATATTCATCCGCAAACGGTTCAACCCTGATCGAGTTTCAAACCTTTTCACGTTGATATCATATTTCGTGTATAGAATCGTTCCATGCTGAGAGATCATCCAATCATTTTAATGAGCCAATTACGGAACAATAAATGAATCTATATGTTAGGACACATGAAGCCCAGGTAATGTTACTCGTCATATTCCCGGTTGTGACACAATTCAATGGTGCAGGGTCTGCTTCTGTCAGTTAACCTATGCAGACAGTTTGAACCATTTTTGGGAAAGCAATGAAAAAATGTCATATCTTGGCCAATAATTAATGTATTCTCAAGATTCAAAGTGCATCTCTTAGGGGATCATTTGCTGAATACAGCTCACTTGAAGAAGGCACCCTGAGCCTTCACCACTGCCTCCAGGCGGAACCTGGGTCTGTATCATATGGCTGTCACAATGTCCATCGAGAGACCCCTGAACACCAGCTTGTCCTTGATGTTGCAGGCTGTACGGTTGGTGTCTTTCTCAACTGCCTTCCACACATAATAGTACGTTAAGTTGCAAACAGACGAGTGGGGAGAGGTCACGTTGATACTGGTGAAGATATGGAAGTTTTCAGACAGGCGCTTCTGGGGTTTTTCGAAGGTGTGACATGGAGCTGAGTCCTGCTGCCACACGTATGACCTTCCTACAACCACCCTCTCCACTCAGCACTTGAAAACATTGGACAGTAACTCAATATAGCCATCTGAATTGAGTCTGAGTCAGTAACTCAATATAGCCATCTGAATTGAGTCTGAGTCAGTAACTCGATATAGCCATCTGAATTGAGTCTGAGTCAGTAACTCGATATAGCCATCTGAATTGAGTCTGAGTCAGTAACTCAATATAGCCATCTGAATTGAGTCTGAGTCAATAACTCAATATAGCCATCTGAATTGAGTCTGAGTCAGTAACTCAATATAGCCATCTGAATTGAGTCTGAGTCAGTAACTCAATATAGCCATCTTTATTTATAGTGAAACATAAGAGTTCATATAGTCTGTAAAGTAGGTACCACAACAGTAAGGTAGTTCTCTTTGGCCTTGACAGTGAGTAGTTTGCCCTTGTGACTCTTGTGTGAGGAGGTTAGGCACAAGATCCTTGTTCAGCAGTTTCTTGAGAGTCGCCACTCCAATTCCTATCTCTCTCACCAACATTCGCAATTCTCTGCATCGATCTTGCCGCATCATTTTCGTGCAGATTCTCGACGAATTTCGTTGTACGAACGCAGTCAGAATTCTTGTTATTATTCTTCCTGCTAGCCACTACTTCCACATCCCCATCGCAATTCTCACGGCCTTCAAAGTATTCAAGGATCACTGAGCTGCAGCTAAGATTTCCGAATTTTTAAATCTGGTTAGAATCATCCTGATTCAGGTTACTCTCTTCCAATATTCCAGTGCTTTCCAGTCGTTCCTGATTTCCAGCTCTCACAGTACACAGAAACAGCTATCCATTGCACTTTACCGCTATTAAATACTGAAAATGATAAAAGAATATGAAAAAATTATCAAATTTGTCTCGGACACTCTGTAGTACATTTTTATTCTAATGCTTTGCATTTACTAGATTTAAAATTATGTTCAGATAAATATTGATAATTTGTATTATTTTTCTGAGTTTCCGCAAAGAACAAGAAAGAGTAGAAAGAACGAACCACTGCTATGTGTTATCTATACAACAAGACTTCAGCCGTCTACATGAGCCACCGTCCCAATAATCTGCTGAAATTAAAAGATTGGTCTACCATAGTGCTACAATTCGATCTATTATAATCACTTACATAATAGGCTTCAGAATTTTTTAGATGAGGATTGATAACTTGGATTATTCAGACTACTATCTTCATCTTGGATGTTATTCTTATAGCATTTTGGCCGATGTAACCTTTGACCTTCTTCATGTGCGTCCTGTCGAACTCAGGAATCTTTATGTCGAACTCAAATAAAGTCCTAAGTAATAATCAGTTCTAAGTGACAGTCTTCTGGAGGTTGAAGGTTCAATCCTCACTAAAGGCGATAAGAATATAATTAGGAATTACTTAATGCTTCTACTCAATCATGGCTGACGGAACAAAAGAAATCCACCTCTACCCTTAAATGAACCGTTCCGTTTGAAACTTTGTACACATTTCTGAGCCCGTCATAAAGACTCCCGAATTCGCTGAGATGCACCTGAAGGAAGTCAGAGATTACATCGGCCGAAACGTTATGAGAATAACACCCAAGATGGGAACAATATTCCGAATAATCCAAAGAATACAAATTATCAATCTTCATCTCAAAAATTCCGAAGTATAATAGAAAATGGTGTGTCCGATTCTATGAGATGTGTCTGAAAAGTAATGGGACTGCTTTCACAAACAATTTAATACAACTTGGTTTTCCTTTCAACATATCCCCCCCCCTCTCTCGGGTCTAATGCACTATTTTTAAATATTTTCTCTGTTATTGTCTTATGCATTGCTTGAAATATTCTTCTGAGATGCCTCTCAGCTCTGTTATTACGCCCATCTTGATACCCCCTCCCTCCCCATGCTTAAAAAATGTGCCATCTTCTTGATGATTCCTTTGAGTTTATACAAGGAGAAGAAATCACATGAAGCAAGGTCAGGCGAATATGAAGGTTGTTTCACTACGGTAATGTACTTTTTATTTGTCGCTTTGTTTATCATTCGTTGCCCAGTGCTCGTAGCTGAACGACCTAAACAAAGACGTATAAACAAAAGCGAGTAAATATAGAAAACGGCAATGGTTGCAGAAAGTTAAGATACAGTTGTGTAAAGTAAAGTGGTCGACCATAGTAGAGGGCGACCCAAAGGCTCTCCTTTTAACTACTACAATATGATGTAGGGGAGGACGCCATTCCTTTCCCAGAATTATTCTACTTACTACTCACTTTATAATGCTGATCGTTTAAGCAAGATGGCATCAACTACCATTTTTTTAGTCTTTAGTACAACTTGACTGAGGATTGAACCCTCGTCTTCCAACCCATTAGTGAATACTCTAACCATTTCACCAAGTGGGCCGATTTTATACTAACACAATATCGTGTTAGATGACAACAGAATCCGCTTATCCCTCTTTCGCCTGTAGCTCACATAGCACTCCCATTATTTTTCAGACCAATCTCGTATATCATTTTCCAAGGAACAAAATTAGCAAGATGGAGATGGAACAATCTATTTAGATGTTTAATTTTTTTCCGGTGAAGATTTGAAAACAACTTTATTAATGAAAGAAATGAGAGTAGAAAGTGACTAACCTTGGGTTTACTTTCGACAGCCTCGTAACTCTCGCTTCCCTTATTTTGTCTTTTAGTCCTCACATTTCATGAACGATGTTCTGACAAAGGGGGAAGAATTGCTGTTTTCTGGGTCGGAATCTATCCATCTAACACTTATCGTTGGCTAGTTTTTGACCTTGAAGAAGTGTTTTTTTAGCTCCTTACCTCAAGTGGCTTCATGCCTTGTCTGAAGCAATTTCCATTAAAAAAAAAATGGTAGCAGTTAGAATTTCGCCTGTAGCTCACATAATGTAACGTCCTCCTCCATTGCTCGTGTCTAATGCATTTTTTTCTTAATCTTTTCTCTGTGACGGTTTTATGCATTGCTTGACTTATTCTTCTCAGAATGCCCTTCTTAGTGGTCCCCATACCTTCAAAAGTGTGTCATCTTCTTGATGATTCCTTTAAGTTTTTGTAGAGAGAAGGAGTCACACGAAGCAAGATCAGGTGAATAGGAAGGTTGTTTCAGTATGGTGACTTACTTTTCATTCTTTCCGCAGTGCCCATAATGAGAACAGTATTCCGAATATCTATAAATATTAAGAAGATGCTAGTTTATTAAAGTAACTGGAAAAAAAAACATGAAAATAGCTGGAAGGGAATAGTAGGTCATTAAATTATCTGGAAGGGAATAGTATGTCATTAAATTATCTGGAAGGGAATAGTATGTCATTAAATTATCTGGAAGGGAATAGTATGTCATTAAATTATCTGGAAGGGAATAATAGGTCATTAAATTATCTGGAAGGGAATAATAGGTCATTAAATTATCTGGAAGGGAATAATAGGTCATTAAATTATCTGGAAGGGAATAATAGGTCATTAAATTATCTGGAAGGGAATAATAGGTCATTAAATTATCTGGAAGGGAATAGTAGGTCATTAAATTATCTGGAAGGGAATACTAGGTCATTAAATTGTCTGGAAGGGAATAGTAGGTCATTAAATTATCTGGAAGGGAATACTAGGTCATTAAATTATCTGGAAGGGAATACTAGGTCATTAAATTATCTGGAAGGGAATAATAGGTCATTAAATTATCTGGAAGGGAATAATAGGTCATTAAATTATCTGGAAGGGAATAATAGGTCATTAAATTATCTGGAAGGGAATAATAGGTCATTAAATTATCTGGAAGGGAATAGTAGGTCATTAAATTATCTGGAAGGGAATACTAGGTCATTAAATTATCTGGAAGGGAATAATAGGTCATTAAATTATCTGGAAGGGAATAATAGGTCATTAAATTATCTGGAAGGGAATAGTATGTCATTAAATTATCTGGAAGGGAATAGTAGGTCATTAAATTATCTGGAAGGGAATAATAGGTCATTAAATTATCTGGAAGGGAATAATAGGTCATTAAATTATCTGGAAGGGAATAATAGGTCATTAAATTATCTGGAAGGGAATAGTATGTCATTAAATTATCTGGAAGGGAATAGTATGTCATTAAATTATCTGGAAGGGAATAGTAGGTCATTAAATTATCTGGAAGGGAATAATAGGTCATTAAATTATCTGGAAGGGAATAATAGGTCATTAAATTATCTGGAAGGGAATAATAGGTCATTAAATTATCTGGAAGGGAATAGTATGTCATTAAATTATCTGGAAGGGAATAGTATGTCATTAAATTATCTGGAAGGGAATAGTATGTCATTAAATTATCTGGAAGGGAATAATAGGTCATTAAATTATCTGGAAGGGAATAATAGGTCATTAAATTATCTGGAAGGGAATAATAGGTCATTAAATTATCTGGAAGGGAATAATAGGTCATTAAATTATCTGGAAGGGAATAATAGGTCATTAAATTATCTGGAAGGGAATAGTAGGTCATTAAATTATCTGGAAGGGAATACTAGGTCATTAAATTGTCTGGAAGGGAATAGTAGGTCATTAAATTATCTGGAAGGGAATACTAGGTCATTAAATTATCTGGAAGGGAATACTAGGTCATTAAATTATCTGGAAGGGAATAATAGGTCATTAAATTATCTGGAAGGGAATAATAGGTCATTAAATTATCTGGAAGGGAATAATAGGTCATTAAATTATCTGGAAGGGAATAGTAGGTCATTAAATTATCTGGAAGGGAATACTAGGTCATTAAATTGTCTGGAAGGGAATAGTAGGTCATTAAATTATCTGGAAGGGAATACTAGGTCATTAAATTATCTGGAAGGGAATACTAGGTCATTAAATTATCTGGAAGGGAAAATTAGGTCATTAAATTATCTGGAAGGGAATACTAGGTCATTAAATTATCTGGAAGGGAATACTAGGTCATTAAATTATCTGGAAGGGAATACTAGGTCATTAAATTATCTGGAAGGGAATACTAGGTCATTAAATTATCTGGAAGGGAATACTAGGTCATTAAATTATCTGGAAGGGAATACTAGGTCATTAAATTATCTGGAAGGGAATACTAAGTCATTAAATTATCTGGAAGGGAATACTAAGTCATTAAATTATCTGGAAAGGGAAAACTAGGTCATTAAATTATCTGGAAGGGAATACTAGGTCATTAAATTATCTGGAAGGGAAAACTAGGTCATTAAATTATCTGGAAGGGAATACTAGGTCATTAAATTATCTGGAAGGGAATACTAGGTCATTAAATTATCTGGAAGGGAATACTAGGTCATTAAATTATCTGGAAGGGAATACTAGGTCATTAAATTATCTGGAAGGGAATACTAGGTCATTAAATTATCTGGAAGGGAATACTAAGTCATTAAATTATCTGGAAGGGAATAATAGGTCATTAAATTATCTGGAAGGGAATAGTAGGTCATTAAATTATCTGAAAGGGAATAGTAGGTCATTAAATTATCTGGAAGGGAATACTAGGTCATTAAATTGTCTGGAAGGGAATAGTAGGTCATTAAATTATCTGGAAGGGAATACTAGGTCATTAAATTATCTGGAAGGGAATACTAGGTCATTAAATTATCTGGAAGGGAAAATTAGGTCATTAAATTATCTGGAAGGGAATACTAGGTCATTAAATTATCTGGAAGGGAATACTAGGTCATTAAATTATCTGGAAGGGAATACTAGGTCATTAAATTATCTGGAAGGGAATACTAGGTCATTAAATTATCTGGAAGGGAATACTAGGTCATTAAATTATCTGGAAGGGAATACTAGGTCATTAAATTATCTGGAAGGGAATACTAAGTCATTAAATTATCTGGAAGGGAATACTAAGTCATTAAATTATCTGGAAAGGGAAAACTAGGTCATTAAATTATCTGGAAGGGAATACTAGGTCATTAAATTATCTGGAAGGGAAAACTAGGTCATTAAATTATCTGGAAGGGAATACTAGGTCATTAAATTATCTGGAAGGGAATACTAGGTCATTAAATTATCTGGAAGGGAATACTAGGTCATTAAATTATCTGGAAGGGAATACTAGGTCATTAAATTATCTGGAAGGGAATACTAGGTCATTAAATTATCTGGAAAGGGAACACTAGGTCATTAAATTATTTGGAACAGAATACTAGGTCATTAAATTATCTTGAAGAGAAAACTAGGCCATTAAAATAGCTGGAACGGAATACTAGGCCATTAAATTATCTGGAAATGGGTGCTAATGGGATTGCAAGGGTTAGGAGTGGATGGAGTAAGTTCAAGAGACTTCTGACATTACTAACCAATTATTAACCAATTATTAATCAATTAAGTAAGATTAACTGAATTTCAATTTATTCTTAAAACCCCTTAAGCTTAAGCCTTAAATTTTAGACATTTTCTAAAATCAAAATAATGTAATGCATTTGGCTAAAATTGGAATAAGGATTCTAGACATAAGGTTTAGTCTCATTATATCTGATTTTAATCTTTGTAAGGAGACGTAAAAGTCGTGCAAAATTGTTCTGTTTGATTGATTCATTTTACCTGTCCTGTGTGAACATATATATATATATATATGAAGAAGAATGGAAAGGAATTAGAGAAGCAAAAGCCAAATCAAATTTCAATTCAATTGATTTGGCTTTTGCTTCTCTAATTCCTTTCCATTCTTCTTCATATCTACCTGCTCTATCCTGGATATTGAGCTGAATACTTTTCACAATAGGTTTTACCTTTTCTAAAAGTTCGCTTTTAGTACACCACTTTATATATATATGTATATATATATATATATATATATATATATATATATATATTGCATATAAACTTAGTTTATATTCTATTGGAGGAAGAAATGTAAGACAATGGAGACGGATGAAAACTCAGATGAAGAAAAAGTCTATCTGGATGGCGAAGCTATTGAGGTTGTTGAGAAGTTTTGTTATCTTTATGATACCATTTGGAGCACAGGGTGGAGCAGGTGCTAGTGTGATTGCAAGAGTTAGGACTGTCAACGAAGGGAAGGGTCAATCAGGCATGTGTACGCAGTGTGATTATTATGGAAGAGAAACGTGGTGTGAGGGTTGAGGACATGTGTTTAATGGAGAGAAATGATATGAGAATGATATGATGTGAGTCTTAAAGACGAGTTTAGTTGTGATGATCCCCCAGAGGAAGATTAATCTTTTCAGTGTGTGCAAAACAGGAGACTTCAATGGTATGGCCACGTTGAAAGAATGGATGAGAGTTATTGGGTTAGTAGATGTAGAACAGTTGAGGTAGCAGGTTCAGTTCACAGGCGAAGACCAAAGAAGATATGGGAGGAAATGATAAGAATGGACTTGAGAGAAAGAGGGACAAATAAAGACCTGGCCTGAGATAGGTTAGTTTGGAGGTCAATTTCTAAAAGCCATCCAACGCATGCCAGCATGTAAAACGATGATGATGATGATGATGATGATGATGATGATGATGATGATGATGATGATGATGATGATGATGATGATGGTGGTGGTGGTGGTGGTGGTGGTGGTGGTGGTGGTGATCATGATGATGGTTGTGGTGGTGGTGATGGGTGCCTACTCATAAAAATAACTGGAAGTGGACATTATCCCATGTAAATAATTAGAGTACAAGATCTAAAAAGTAGTGTTGGGGCTAGGGTTAAAAAAAAAAATGCTTAGTTATTGACTTCAACGAAACTCAAAGGTCCAAAAGACCGAACTTTGGAATATTTAAAAGCAATCCAAAACATTTGTGCCATGGTAAAAAAAAACAATGCAAAAATAGAGATTACATGACTAAAGTTATGGGCTTAGAAAAGTGTAAATTTTGTGGAGTTAAGCCAGGAGGTCTTATCTTTCTCTCTATCTTCATAAAGTTAAGTATGTTTATATGTTTATATATTTGTATGTGCAAGATTCACTAATAAACTAATGAACCAATCATTATGCATTTTGGAACACAGCTGCTAGGCGTAAGGGGTCCAAATATGGGCTATATTTAGTTCAATTTAGTTTTATGCAATGGGGTAAAAAGGACAGGGGGCGGGGCTTCGTGAAAATTCAGATAACTCTGATTTTTATGAAATTTCAACAATAAATATTAGACATCAATTAATAAATATTAGACATCAATTAATAAGTATTCCCTAAATTCCAGTTTCTTTTGAGTATTTAAAAATAATTTTAGGGAGCATAATCTCCCATTTAAATATTTACGAATTTGCATTGAATTTGATTCATAGTCATTAGACACCAATTAAGTAAGATTTTCTGATTTTCAATTTCTTCTTAAGACCCTTAAGCTTACGCTTTAAATTTTAGACATTTTTTTTAGAATCAAAATCATGTAATGGATTATGAGAAAAATTGGAATCAGGATTCTAGACAAAAGGCTTGGTAGCATTATATCTTGAATTTAATCTGCGTTAGGGGACCTAAAAGCGATGCAAAAGTGTTCTGTTTGGGAAATTAATTTTACCCTTCCTGGGACAGGTATTCTTCTCGTAATGATATAAAATTGTTCAAATTTTTGGAATCTCTAGAATTGTGAGTTTTTGACCCAAATCTCATCGAAGCAAAAGTTTACAAGTCAGTTGAAAAAAGAATTACTTCCCTTGATGTGATTTCTGAAAAATAATAAAGAGAGTTACTTCCCTTTACATTTTTTTTTTTAAATCAAAAGAGTTACTTCCCTTGATATTTTATTTGAAAAATAATTAAGAGAGTTACTTCCCTTGATTTTCAAAAGTTCGTTCGACCGTTGTCAAGCAACAACAATACACAAATATTCGCGCTTTTACGATGGTCGCTTGATTCTTTACTTATTTAATGGGGAAAAACCGCTTTTATTTTATTCGTAAAATAATTACTATTATGAAAGAATATTCCAATTATTCTTCATTTTTATTGTCCGAAATAACGAAGAGGAAATCCAATCTGTAAAAAAAATGGAACACCCAGAAGATGAAAAAAGTCCAATTTTTTCTAAATGCATTCGTCAAATCTCCGTTGTCGGACTGGGTGAAGTTTCCTCGCCCCCGGACTGTTCCAGTTTCCAGGTGTGCATTCGCTCCAGCAAGGAAAACCTCGACGATGTTAAAAACAGTGTTACAAGACGCGTTTCTTACGTAGAACAAGTCGTGAAAAATTTTGAATTCAACAAGGTAAAAAAAAAAAAACGTTTGTCACTCAATTGTACTATAGAGGCCGTTAGTATATATCCCTTATTCGTCTGAAATTGTTGCTTTTCTTGCACTGATGAGAACAATAAGCGTCTGTAGGTATAAATAATTTAATATTTATCAAAATATTATCTTGGCCTTTTGGCCAGGAACAAGGTGTAGTATCTGTTCCGATGGATACTACACCTTATAGACCGGTGTCGTCTTGGCCTTCGGGTCTTGATTCTGCCGGTTTGTAGGTTTATCCTGTGCAGTTCTAGGAGGTCCACCCTCCAAGGCTTTGCCTTCTCGCCCTTTGATAAGGGGTTAGTTTATTGCTAATCGCCTGAGGTGCCCCTACCGGGGAATGCCGATAGGGCTGCCCAGGCATTTTTTCTAGACCAGAGTGCTCACCTTCTCGGGCGCTGGCTTTTCAAATTCCACTTTCCGACCTTGTGTCACATCTTACCGCTGTGGGAGGTAGATAAATAACATATATAAGTATTAAATCAAGGTTATATCATTTTATGATTTAATGACAATTTTGAAACAATTTTATTCCGAAATTGTCATTAAATCATAGAATGATATAACCTTAATTTAATACTTATCTTTATATATATATATATATATATATATATATATATATATATATATATATATATATATTCCATGATAAATGCCAGTATACTGAAATCATATGCCCTTAATAGGGTTAAGATGAAAATTCATATACACTAAATGTACAAAAGCAAGGAAATTCCCAAATATTTACACTTTTATTGTCATTAAGGGTATTACTACATATCAACCAAACCATTTCATTATCACATCACTACAGTATAAATCTCTATGCATGAGTGGATGAAGTGTGTGAGGTGCTCTGAAGAAAAATTCCTACCAGTAAAATACATAGCCCTGTTGTGCTCGCATACCCTTAATGACAATAAAAGTGTAAACATTTGGGAATTTCCTTGCTTTTGTACATTTAGTGTATATGAATTTTCATCTTAACCCTATTAAGGGCATATGATTTCAGTATACTGGCATTTATCATGGAATGTCACTACTTTTGTAAAGGCTATGCCTAAATACAATGGTCATTTTTAAGGTTTTTTGGAATTTTCTAGAAAACTAAGGTATATGGTAAACTGAAATTAAAAGGCATATTAAGGGCATATGATTTCAGTATACTGGCATTTATATATATATATATATATATATATAACGTAATCATGCTCTCATGTAACATCTAAATATTATAGATGCTCATTTTAAGTTGTAAATTACTGGCCGTTATAATAATAAAAAAAAAACCTCAACAGTAAAGACATATTTTTTAAGAAACCAAAACTAACACCGCCTGAAAATGATTTGACGAATCAAATCGAAAGTACTCGCAAGAAAATGGAACAAGAAACCCATGGAACTTACATACAGCAATTTGACCAAAACATTAAATGGACCATTCGGAAAATTGAAAGAATAAAAAAAGTCTTATCAAGCAAAAACACTCCGGGTTATTTAATAATGTTTGCTTAAATGAAAATATTCTGCCTAAATACACACACAATAAATATATATACATATATATATATATATATATATATATATATATACATATATATATATATGGGGTAGCTCGACGGTTGAGTTTCAATCCCGGCTTGAGGCACTAACTGGTCTAGCCGCACTGATAAGCTGTGATACAGCGAAACAGTCTGTATGTGGATGACATATCATTTCTCTCCATGCAATGCATATCCTCAACCTTCACTTCTATATATCATAATCACACTACACATACCTGATAAACTCTTCCCTAAGTCGACAGTGGTAACGTTCTGTTGGTTAGTTATGTTAGAAGTTCCCTGAACTTACTCCATTCACTCCTAATTCTTGCAATCACACTAGCATTTGTGCCCCAATAGTATTACCAAAGTAAAAAAAACTTCTGAACTACCTCAATAGCTTCGCCCTCAAACTATACTTTCTCCACATCTGAGTTCTCATTCGTCTCCCTTATATATATATATATATATATATATATATATATATATATATATATATATATATATATATATATATATATATATATATATATATATTAAAACAGTTCAAAATGTTTTGTTTTTGTTCAAGGAAACCAAACTGGAAGTGTACACAACATTTTGCAGAGAAGACAAACTGAATATTTTGGTGGCTGACATAAAACTTAGTTTTTTGAATTCAAAATCCTGTGATAATCTGAGAAATCTTCTGATTGAGAAACTTGATTCAAATGCCGTCGATGTCGGCCCTGTTCAACTCTACCACAGTACTCAAAACATCGAAAAACTCAGGTAAACAAACATGTTTTTATTGATTTTATTTTTGTTTTCGCTATTGATGAGTAGCGTTTTCATAGTGTCTCTAGACAAAAACTATAAAAAACAGGTTACTCCCCGTTATTGGTCCCCCGATTTTATAAATCGGGGGACTTATGTTTTGAGGCATGTCCGTCCGGATTTTTCTCCGCAACCATCCATTGAATTTCTCTGAAATTTTGCATGAAGGTGTAACTTTGGTCAGGTTAGAAAGTGACATTCTCCGACTTTTGAAAAAAAATCTGGTTAGCTCCCCAGGGGGTCAAAAGGCCCCGAAATGGCAAAAAATGACATTTTTTGCCCTATAACTTTTCATCCATCCATTCAATTTCTCTGAAACTTGGCCAAAATGAGGAGGCAATTGTTCCTAGTAGAAACTAAGTATCGCTGACCTGGTTCGCGCCCCCAGGGGGTCAAAAGCCTCCAAAATGGCAAAAAATGACCTTTTTCTCTCATAACGTTTGATCCATCCATTCAATTTTTCTGAAACTTGGCCAAAATGTAGAGGCAATTGTTCTGGATATAAAATGAGCATCGTTGACCTCAGAAAAATTCTGGTTCGCGTTTCCAGGGGCTCAAGGGGGGTCAAAAATGCCCCAAATTGCCCAAATTTATTGCATTTTACACTCACCACATTGAGTCACATACAGAGGGGGACCACACACGCGTGGCTTGTCTAAAATAGATCATCTCCGATGGTCTACTGTGTCAATGAATTACCACCCTTGTATTCTTAAATTGACTCATCTGATTGGGAAAGACAGTTCCTTTTGACCAATCAACAGGCACTTACTTTTGGCGGGATGAAAGCGGAAAGCTTCTGTTTGTGTTCTTTTGAAAGTGGTCTCCGTCCAGTCAAGACACTAAAGAAGCGACTCCTCTTTTTGAATTGGACGCATTTAGCAAACCGTCTGGTTCAGACGGTTAAGAGGCACATTTTCGTAATAGTTGCTCTTTTAAGTAAGTTGCAAACACAGTTAGTTTTGTAGAGACATTTCTTGTATCATAATTTAATACATATATTATCACTGAGTTTGAATTACCTTGGAGAATTTGAATTACCTACTGGACACCATCCTCGAGTGTCTTCGGTCTCTCTGTACAAGGGTTTATCAGGACAACCTGACATAAGGATGCTTCACCCTACAATTAAAACCCTGACCAAATATTCAAAATAACATAGTATTCAACGCTCAAATAAGATCCTCTCGATATGGTTATACACTGTCTCATATGATGAATTGTGCACCTTCTCTTATTGATGTTACCTGAAGTAACAACACTAAGCTGGATACTCCACCAGACTAGATGAATTCTTGTCGTGGAATCCGGTTAGACCAAGAGACCAAAAGAAAGATATACTATAAAATAGTTAACTGGTCAATTGGGAAGAGGAAAATTAATGTTCTTTATATCTTTATTAACTTAACGTTTGAGAGGTAAAAGGGAACTTTAGTTGAACAATCGGATATTTATGTATCTCATATAGAGATCAAGTGATTTCTGAGAACTTACTGAAGTAAAATTTAAAAAAAAAAGGATCATTTATGACTGTATTGTGTGCCTTCTTCCCTACGCTTTATTTTCAGCATCTTTTCGACATTCGGCAAACAATAACCAAATCATTTGCTAGCAAATCACTTTAAAATGTAAACAGATGAGATAATGGATATAAATAATAAATACATTTTTTTTTTGTTAACACAAACACATTTTATTGATACCTTCCCCCCCCCCTCCCCCCAAAAAAAACACGACTTTGTGTCTAACTTTGTCCTTGTGGGAAGGCATGTAAGTAGATAGGGACTATTGACCTCAAGATACAGTGTTTGAATGAGGAAAATGTTTATTCTATTTCACTCATTATTATTATTAGTTTTTTAATCATTTGTGATATAAAAGAAAAACGATTGGTTTTTACTTACCTAATTTAGGTTTAGGTTTTTTCTTTGCTGGTAGCTTGAGAGATGATAACCAGTTTATGCGGTGGAAGAAAAGAAAAACGATTAGTTTTTACTTACCTAATTTAGGTTTAGGTTTTTTCTTTGCTGGTAGCTTGAGAGATGATAACCAGTTCATGCGGTGGAAGAAAAGAAAAACGATTGGTTTTTACTTACCTAATTTAGGTTTAGTTTTTTTCTTTGCTGGTAGCTTGAGAGATGATAACCAGTTTATGCGGTGGAAGAAAAGAAAAACGATTGGTTTTTACTTACCTAATTTAGGTTTAGTTTTTTTCTTTGCTGGTAGCTTGAGAGATGATAACCAGTTTATGCGGTGGAAGAAAAGAAAAACGATTGGTTTTTACTTACCTAATTTAGGTTTAGTTTTTTTCTTTGCTGGTAGCTTGAGAGATGATAACCAGTTTATGCGGTGGAAGAAAAGAAAAACGATTGGTTTTTACTTACCTAATTTAGGGTTAGTTGGCAGAGGAGGATTTTTGTTAGCAACTTTTTTCTTCGGTCGTAGCTTGAGAGATGATAACCAGTTTATGCGGTGGAAGAAATGTAAAACAAGGGTGATGAATGAGAACTCAGATCTGGAGAAAGTATAGTTTGAGGGCGAAGCTATTGAGGTAGTTCAGAAGTTTTTTTTACTTTGGTAATACTATTGGGGCACAAATGCTAGTGTGATTGCAAGAATTAGGAGTGAATGGAGTAAGTTCAGGGAACTTCTAACATTACTAACCAACAGAGCGTTACCACTGTCGACTAATGGAAGAGTTTATCAGGTATGTGTAGTGTGATTATGATATATAGAAGTGAAGGTTGAGGACATGCATTGCATGGAGAGAAATGATATGAGAATGATACCATTGATATGTAATGTGAGTTTTAAAGACAGGCTTAGATCATATGACCTCAGTGGAAGATTAAATCTGGACAATATAGGGAGATGGGTGCAGAACAATAGACTTTAATAGTATGGCCATATTGACAGAATGGATGAGAGTTGTTGGGTTAGTAGATGTAGAACAATTGAGGCAGCAGGGTCAGTTCACAGGAGAAGGTCAAGGAAAACATGGCAGGAAGTGATAAGAATGGACTTGAGAGGAAGAGGGATAATAAAGACCTGGCCAGAGATAAGTTAGTTTGAAAGTTAATTTCTAAAACTGCTCAACACTTGCCAGCATGTAAAACGGATTTAAAACCGATGATGAGGATGAGGAAGAGGATGAGGAGTGGGAGGGTAAGGCAATTCGAAAAAAATAAATAAATAAAAAGTTCAGATGATGTAGGGAGAAAGACAATAAGTGTTATGGTGTGATCGTGATCTATCCTATTTAGTGAATATATGGACTCTTCCTTTTTTTTATGGAAATCGCTCCAGACAAGGCATGAAGCCACTTGATGTAAGGAGCTAAAAATAAAAATCCTACTTCAAAGTCAAAAACTAGCCAACAGTAAGTGTTAGATTCTGACCTAGTTCTAGACACTATGTAGAGATGAGATTACGACGAAGTCTCGACGGAGTCTCAGAGAGCGGTCTTTCTGTAACATACTATTCTGTACTTCTTTGAATACACACTTTTGTCAATATACCACCGTGTTGTTGTTATGGTGCCGTACCATAATAAAATGCGAGAAGCATTCCAAGTCACCGTCTCCTTCCACCCCAGTTCTATACTGGCAGTCCAGAATACCATTTCTTGTATATATATTCTTTTTCTTCAATAATATATCTTTGTTCCTGTAACCCCGTGTTTCCGTGTCTTTATTTTGGTCTCTAACAGGGTCACAACAGTTGTCTTATTTATTATCGACCCTTCAAGGTCACAACAATTCGCAAAAAGGATAACAAAGTAATCCATACAAAAATATATTCAGTTTAATTGACAACAAATTAAGAACTTTGAAAAATAACCAAAAAAATGTAGTTCAGATGATGAGATGTCATTTCTCTTTAATGGGTGGTCTCATGAGTAGTAATTGGGCAGCCCCGTCGGCATTCCCCAGTAATTGGGCAGCCCCGTCGGCATTCCCCAGTAATTGTGAGTTCAGTGGTTTAATCTATATCAGATAAGTATTCTAGTCATGTCTGTTAGCTGTCACTGCGTGAGTTCGTATGTTAATTTTTGTTGTTGTTTCTTGTTACATGTGTGCCTCTCACCGACTATTGCTGCAAAGAATTTTAGTGACATGCTCCCTTGTGTCAGGTTGGTCGGTTAGTTCTATTTATCTCGCTCCCACTGTAGGAGGTGTGACACAAGGTCAGAGAATGGGATTTGAAACCAGCGCCCTAGAAAAAAAATTTTGCTTGTATTTCAGGCCTTGAAATGGGAGATCAAGCATGGCACTGCCGACATCTGATACTTTTTTGCTACAGAAAAGAAAAAAAAATGTTACAGAAACCTGCATAAAGATATGTCATGTGTATGGGGAGAATGCTGTTACAAAACGGATGCGCCAGAAATGGTTTGCTCGATTCCGAAAAGGAAATTTTTTAGTGAGAGATGCTCCTTGCCTTGGCCGACCAAAGATGATTGAGAGTGACCGAGTGAAAGCCGTAGTTGAACAAGATTGCCGTTTGACAACCAGACAAATCGAGCGTGGAAAATTAATTGCATAAACTCGGTTATGTTTCTAAACTTGAGGTTTGGGTTCCCCATAAACTGACAGAAGTGAAAAAAACGAACAAACCTTTTGGCTAACCCAATATAATATATATATATATATATATATATATATATATATATATATATAAAATTACATAAACAATATTATAGCCTTACGTCAAGCAACCAACGTTTCCATGCGTATTACTGCATTTTGTCAAAGGCAGAGCTAAAATAAATTCAAAATCTATTGAATTTATTTTAGCTCTGCCTTTGACAAAATGCAGTAATACTCATTGAAACGTTGGTTGATTGACGTAAGGCTATTATATTGTTTATGTAATTTTATAAATGTTTTACTTGGTATTGAGCACTCTTGAAAAACTTGGTTTTATGTTCACTTTATTAACACATTTGAACTTGATCAATATGTATATATATATATAGGCATATATATTTATATATATATATATATATATATATATATATATATAGGCATATATATTTATATATATATTTACTACCATCTTTTTTAAGTTGTTTCTATGTAAGCGCCTTAAAAAAGTAGAATCTCATTTTTATTTTAGAAGAATTAGTAAAGTGTGCAGAGCTACACAGTCTTTTTAAAGGAGAAATAAATAAATAAAGACCTGGGCAGAGATAGGTTTGTGTGGATGTCAATTCCTAAAAGTCATCCAACACATGTCAGCATGTAAAACAAATGCTAAACTACAGATGATGATGATGATGATTCTGATGATTCTGATTCTGATTCTGCATAAAATAAAATTAAAATCTTATTGACTAAGAAGTTTCATTAAAACTAGGTGTTGATATAATTTTTTCTTGTTTGTTATTCCGGTTTTTCAGACTCAAAGCCAGTCTTAGACTCTTGAAATCTTATATTTTTAGCGAAGATTGTTGTATCAAGAAATGCCATCGAAACGCAATGCCGACGTAATTTTTTTGTTTTGTTTTGTTTGTTATTTTTGTTTTTCAGACTCAAGGCTAGTCTCTTGGCTATAGAAAATGCCAAGAACAAGGCATGTGTCATGGCCGAAACGATGAACCAGTACCTTGGGCGTCCTCTTGTTGTCCGTGAAGAGAAGAGTCAAGAATGGTTCGGCCTGCTTCCCAACAGCTGCCCAGAGAAAGAGATCGGATTTTCAAGGCAACAACAAATCAAGATGGCTACAAAAAACGTCAAGTGTGAGATTCATGCGCAGTTTGAACTGCTACAAAAAGATCATATGTAAAGAAACACTTTCTTAAAAAAGTGCGCCATTTGGAGCGGAAGGCTGTGTGAATGAAACCTGACCTTGAATGAAAGTTGAACTCAGTGAATTAACTTCCAAACTAACCTATCTCTGACCAGGTCTTTATTTATCCCTCTTTCTCTCAAATCCATCCTTATCACTTCTTCCATGTTTACCTTGGTTTTTCTTCTGCCAACTAACCCTGCTATCTCAACTGTTCTACATCTACTAACCCAAGCACTCTCATTCATTCTTTCAATGTGACCAAACCAACAAAGTCTCCTGTTTTATACTCATCTCCCTATACTGTTCAGAGTTAATCTTCCTCCGAGGTCATCAGATCTAAGCCTGTCTTTAACACTTACATCTTATCATTCTCATATCATTTCTTTCCATGCAACGCATCTCCTCAACCCTCACTGACAACTGTTAAGTGTTAAAAAAATTTTTTTCAATCAACAAAAATCAGAATTATCCCATTTTAGTGAAATTTCAGCATTTATTCAATGATATATTTTAGAAGGAAAATAAATTCCCTGAACAGAACAGATTTGCACTACTTTTATGTCTCCCTTACGAAGATTAAAATCAAAATATAATGCTACAAAACCTTATATTTAGAATCCTTATTTCAATTTTGACCAACATCCATTACATGATTTTGATTCTAGAAACTATCTAAAATTTAAGGTCAAGGATTCTTAAGAGAAAATTGAAATTCAGGGGATCTTGCTTAATTGGTGTCTAATGACTATGGATCAAATTTTATGCAAATCTGAAATATTTGAATTTCCAAATGGGAGGTTGTGCTCATATTATACCCTTTAAAATTCCTTTAAAATACTCCAAACTGAAATTTGGGAAATATTTCTTAAAATATTGTTAAAATTTCAAATAAATTGGAGGTATCTGAATATTCACAAAGGGTTTCCACTTCCTCTTTGCCCCGTTTGCATAAAGCTAAATTCATTTTTGTCCCAAACCAAAGTGCCCTCTTCTGGATTATCCCTACATTAAATTGTCTAACTCAGCTCTCGTGGGGAGGCAAGTAAATAGGGGGAGGAAGTCCAAAGTGTGACATGATGAAGAAGATAGCAAAGTTTTTCTCTTTGGCAGGTGAGCTGATTGGGTTTGGTCATCTTTTTTCTGTCCAATTTGGTGTAGAAGCATGTCTATGATTTGATTGGCTAGGCTTTGCCTCCCCTCTTTGGGGAGGAGTATGTTTATTGCTTACTGTCTGAGGCGCCCCTACCGGGGAATGCCGACGGGGCTGCCCAGGCAATTTTTAAATGGCCAGTGCTCACCTCTCGGGCGCTGGCTTTTCAACCCCCACTTTCCTGACTCGACCTTGGGTCACATCTTACTTGTGGGAGTAGGATAAAAACTGGCCTTGTGCCTAACTCCTGGAGAGGAGTAAATCAATACTCTTTCTTCTTCTCTGCACGTGATGTTGCTAGTCTCAGTCTTTTCTATAAAGACTATTATAGCAAGTGTTCTTCAGAATTGTCTGATCTAATCCCTGCTTCCTTTGTTCCAGATCCTTTGGGTCTCCATCAATTCGCTGTTTTGATACCTCATTGTAATACAGCTTCCTATTCCCAGTAGCTTCTTTCCAAGAACTGCAGACTTGTGGAACTCTCTTCCTGCTGACTGTTTTCCTCCTAACTATATCCTTGGTCTTTTCAAGACTATTATCAATAGACAGGTGTGAGAAAGTGTTTGGAGCGATAGAGACTGAAATTAGGAGAAACAGAAAGAGCAATGGATCTAATGTATGAACTCCAAGAAAAAAATAACAGAAGAAAAAATGATACTTCGCCACATTCATATAAAATATATTTTCCTTTTTAAACTTTCCAATTTCAGACGGTTTTTTTTTTTTCATTCATTTTTTTCTTTAAACTTGACTGATTAACATGTTATTTTATTAACTGTCTAAAATTTAAGGTTAAAGATTCTTAAGAAAAATTAAAATTTGGAGAATCTAGCTTAATTGGTGTCTAATGACTATCGATCAAATTGAATGCAAATCTGAAATATTTTAATTTTCAAACGGGAAGTAGTGCCCATATTATGCCCCCTAAAAACACTTTAAAATATTTTTTTTTTAAATCCACAGAAATTTGAGGAATATTTATTAATTGATGTCTAAAACCTATTGCTAAAGTTGCACAAATAATCAGAGATGTCTGAATTTTCAGGTAGTACTTATATCCCATCTTTGCCCCTTTGCATAAAACTAAATATAGCTCACATTAGTCACCCTCACGCCTAGCAGGTGTGCTCTAAAATTCATAATGGTCGGTTCATTAGTTTAGGAGTGAATCCTGTACATATAAATATATAAACATATATACATACTTAACTTTATATATATATATATATATATATATATATATATATATATATATATATAATTTTTAAAAAGAAAAAAAAACAAAAAACTATACACACATTAAGGTTGTATACATTATAAATTATTTCGACCCTTGAATTAGGTCTCCTCAGATGTATAAACAACCACGTCAAAAAACCATAAACCAGGTTTTTTGACGTGGTTGTTTATACGTCTGAGGAGACCTAATTAAAAGATCGAAATAAGTTATAATGTATACAACCTTAATGTATGTATTTTCCTTTTTAATAATTCTGTTTTGCTCTGTTTAAAGGTACATTGAGCTCTTTTATTCGGATTCTCAACGCAATATTGAAATCTACACACTATATATATATATATATATATATATATATATATATAATACTAGTAGAATACTCGACCCAGGGCGGGTATAAGTAATAAATAAAGCATTAGTTTAAAATGTTAATGTTTTTTCTTTCTTTTGCGGGTATGGTACGGTTTCAGTAGAACTCCCCTAAATCATAAAATTTACAAAAAAATACAATCTGCCCACGTTACTCACCCTGTTTCCTAGAATACATATTCCATAATGCATGGCAGCTACACAACACGTCATGATGGTGTGTGCAAATACATACACTGGAACATCTGCAAAAATCTAAACATCTAATGTAGCACTAAGTCCTGGGAACATCTACCAGAGAGGACTGTGGGAAACAATAAGTATACTATACATTATGATTATGTTGTTCCCACATCTACGTACCTGGAAAATGCAGCAGTCAAACCGGACATAGTCATATTAAATAAGGCAAAAAGAGTGGCAACACTGATTGAGGTGAGTGTTCTAAATAACGGTGACTTAAACAGAGCAGACAGGGAGAAGGTGACAAAATACCAAGGCCTAATGTATGATATGAAGAGAAACTGGAACCTCAAAAACATCAACATTATCCCAGTTATAATAGGAGCTAAAGTCATCATGAAGAAAATTTTTAAAAAGTATCTGGAAAGTATTTCCGGAAAACCAAGTGCAAAAGAAATCCAAATAATTGCACTTAAGAGAACAAACAAAATCCTTAAAAGAGCACTCGGTTGGAGCCTCTAAATAGCAGGTGATAGTCTGGCATTTGGAAGAATGCCCCATCCCTATGCTAACGAAAACAGAAATAAGAAAACAAATTGAATAGTTTAGGAGTTTACCAAGCACATACATCTTATTGACACTCTCGTGCATACACCAATCCTTTTAAAGATGTATTACTTAATATAACTAATAATAATAGAATTAACGATAAGTGAAATATCGTAGAGTGATCTATCTCGATAAAATAAAGCTCAATACGTTGAGTATTGATTTACTCCTCTCCAGGAGTTAGGCACAAGGCCAGTTTTTATCTTACTCCCACAAGTAAGATGTGACCCAAGGTCGGGTCGGGAAAGTGGGGTTTAAAAATTGCCTGGGCAGCCCCGTCGGCATTCCCCGGTAGGGGCGCCTCATGCAGTAAGCAATAAACTTACTCCTCCCCAAAGAGGGGAGGCGAAGCCTGGGCGGGTGGACCTCCTAGAACTGCACAGGACAGACCCATAGACCGGCGTAAATGAAGCCCCAAAGGCCAAGACAATACCAGTCTATGGGGTGCAGTATCCATCGGAACAGATACTACACTTTGATCTTAGCCAAAAGGCCAAGATAATAGACGTTGAGTAGAGCAATCAATTTTAAAGAAAGAAAGATGAAGATAAAAAATTGTACAAAATTACATAAAGTTACATAAATTAATACAAATTTTATTACATCGAAAGTTCAGATGCAAGGAGTTACATCTGCAAGGATTAATGTAACTCCTTGCATCTGAACTTTCGATGTAATAAAATTTGTATTAATTTATGTAACTTTATGTAATTTTGTACAAATTTTTATCTTCATCTTTCTTTCTTTAAAATTTACTTAATATAACTCGAAATTCTTTTCTCTATTAATTTTTTTTGTATCTTATTTTAAAAGTATTTGGGTGAGGGGGGGGGGTTGCACCCCCTAAAAGTGTCTTGATCAGCACATATAGATGGAGAAATCATCATCATCATCATTTCACTATTAGTCGAGTTAGACAGTAGAGTTTCAATAAGACCACAAATGCATTAAAACAGAGTTTTCAATAATGTTAAAAATTATTTGATATTTTTCTTCATTTTTTTTGTTCGGCTAGATGAAAAGTTTCAGAAATACATCTCCACTTTGTTGATGTTGAACTTTTGGAACGAATATACTTAATGATTATGCTATGAATTTATATCCTTCAAAGTTGTTATATATATATATATATTGCATAACCGTCCCGGAATGGGCCGTGGCAGTTCTCGCTTTGTATACCCGTCCCAAAATGGGCCGTGGCAGTTCTCGCTTAAACAACTGGTCATTTTTAATGTCAATAAATTCCCTTTTCTCCTTCTGTGTACCTAGAACTAAACAGAACTTTCATGAGCAAAGTTTCTTTTCATAGAACTGCCCGTCTGTGGAAAACAGTACCACAGGGCTGCTTCACAGCTGACTATAACATTGCCGATTTCAAGTGAATTATAAACAAATTCTTGTTTGGCCATCCTCTTAAATAATCAATTTCTGACCATTTTTTAAAAGAATTTTTTTTTTACGGAAGTCGCTCCAGACAAGGCATGAAGCCACTTGATAAAAAAAAGAAATCCTACCTTAAGGTTAAAAACTAGCCAACAATAAGTTTCAGATGGATAGATTTTGACCTAGAAAACAGCAATTCTTCCCACTTTGTCAGAAACATCGCTCATAGAATGTGAGGACTAAAGGACAACCATGGATGTTTCACCGTCCACCTGACAAACACAATAACCCTTATCCTCGAGTGGCTTTTGGGCCTTGATAAGCAGTGACACGTTTGTAAAAAAAATTAAAATTAAAATAATATAAGAAAAATAATAAAATTAGAAGATATAATGATGATAATAATGATGATAATAATAATAAAAATAATAAAAATAATAATAATATAAGAAAAATAAAATTAAAAGATATGATGATGATAATAATAATAATAAAATTAAAATAATAATATAAGAAAAATAATAAAATTAAAAGATATAATAATAATAATAATAATAATAATAATTATTATTATTATTATTATTATTATTATTTTTATTATTATTATTATTTTTTTTTTTTTTTTTTTTTTTTTTTTTTAAATGTTTAATCTCCCTTCCACAAAATATATCTACACGGCAAGCAAAGATATTATTAAGTTGACTATGGTCAAAAAAAAAAAAAAAGAAAAAAAGGCAACTCAGACACAGATAAAAAGGAAACAACAAAACGTGCAATTTACACAAGTTCAGCTAATATTACATGTAGCTGGTACAGGGACACCGATTAGAAAAAAAATAAGACATAACAGTTGATTTTATTTTTTATTTTTTTCCTTTATTTTATATATATATATATTTTTTTTTTAAACAAGATTAATGAAAACATTTGTCTGCCTAGAACAGACAGGTGAATGATGTGGCCTCCACCTCCTCCCCCTCTTTATGTAATTTAAAACATTTCTTTTATTTTTAGTGTGTGGCAGTTTATTTTTCATATACAGCAGTATGCAAATTAAAATCACAAGTGAGAGGAAGTTGGGTGGTTTTTCTTTTGTGGGAGACCTTGTTTAATGGCCGTGGAGAAAGCAAACATAGGCAAATGATACAGAGATTCAAAAAAAAATGTTTCTATGATACGAGAGAGAGGGGGGAGGAAGGGGGGGGCACACGCGAAAATCCAGGTTTTCCTTTGAGCACAACTGAAACATCATTCACAGCAAGAACTCGACTTCCTACCACCGCTGCAAAGAACTTTTTTCATTTCTTCCTCCGTATGCCTAGCATCATCGTCATAACGTCCGTTTTACATGCTGGCATGTGTTGGACGGCTTTTAGAAATTGACTGGCCAAGTCTTTATATTTATTCTTCTCTCAAGTTCGTCCTTATCATTTCCTCCCATGTTTTCCTTCACCTTCCCATGTGAACTAGACCTGCTATCTCAACTGTTCTACATCTAACCCAAGCACTCGCATATATTCTTTCAATGTGACCACACCAACAAAGTCTCCTGTTTTGCACACATCTCCCTATATTGTCCAGATTTAATCTTCCTCCAAAGTCATCAGATCTAAGTTTGTCTTTAAGACTCACATTACATATCCATCATGTCATATCATTCTCATATCATTTGTTTCCATGCAACGCATATCCTCAACCCTCACGATCAAGTAGAATTTCTATGAACAGTTTCTTTCCAAGAACTTCCCATCCGTGGAAGACATTACCACGGGGCTGCTTCCCTGCAGACTACAACATGGTCGTCTTCACATCCAATGTCAGCAAATACTCTTCATACATCGCCATCATAAGTGATCAAATTTTGTTCATTTAATTCGCTTTTCTTTCAATCCTCTCATAATATTCATCATCATCATCATCATCATCATTTAACCGACAATAATTCCATCTCAGTAACCATTATCCTCGAGTGGCTGTTGACCTTGATAAGTGGTTGCTTATTAGTAAAACAGAAAAAATTCTCCTCGATCCAGACATATCGTAAAAACTAGATCTATTAACCAATTGCATTTTTTTTTGCCAGTAGAGTCATAGATTTATGAAATAAGCACAAAAATCTCAGAACATTTTTAGCAAAAACTTAGATAAATTCAGAAAAAAAAATAGTAAGGAAGGAAATTGGGGGGGGGGGGCATTCAGAAAAAAAACTTAGATAAATTCAGAAAAAAAACTTAGATAAATTCAGAAAAAATTTTTAGATAAATTCAGAAAAAAAACTTAGATAAATTCAGAAAAAAAACTTAGATAAATTCAGAAAAAAAATAGTAAGGAAGGAAATTGGGGGGGGGGGCATTCAGAAAAAAAACTTAGATAAATTCAGAAAAAAAATAGTAAAGAAGGAAATTAGGGGGGGGGCATTCAGAAAAAAAACTTAGATAAATTCAGAAAAAAAACTTAGATAAATTCAGAAAAAAAACTTAGATAAATTCAGAAAAAAAACTTAGATAAATTCAGAAAAAAAACTTAGATAAATTCAGAAAAAAATTTTAGATAAATTCAGAAAAAAAACTTAGATAAATTCAGAAAAAAAACTTAGATAAATTCAGAAAAAAAACTTAGATAAATTCAGAAAAAAAACTTAGATAAATTCAGAAAAAAAACTTAGATAAATTCAGAAAAAAAATTTAGATAAATTCAGAAAAAAAACTTAGATAAATTCAGAAAAAAAATAGTAAGGAAGGAAATTGGGGGGGGGGGGGCATTCAGAAAAAAAACTTAGATAAATTCAGAAAAAAAATAGTAAGGAAGGAAATTGGGGGGGGGGCATTTTTATATAAGAGTCAGGTAAGTCCTACGATGGAGTATAACTGACACATCTTGGAGGTGCCGCTTAGTGACTCATCTATATGCTATTAAATAATGATGCTGTTTTTGTAGTTTATCTGTTCGTACGCAAATAGAAACGTGATTGGTGGACAAAAAAGGAATAGGCAGAGTACACATTTCTAAGGCAGTAGTTTTTACAATGTCAAATTGTAAAAAAACACTGAAAATTAAGTGCAAGTTTGATTTTTTTTTACACTTGCCATACCCGAGTTCGAATCTCGTGAAAGTCCTAAAAATGTTTTTAACTGGATACAGGTTTTATAAATTTAAAGAAATTAACATAACATAATAACATAGAAAAACATTGCGTAAATAGATTTTTTTTAACAAACTGACCGTGTGTTTTTTTTTTTGTTTTTGGTTTTTTTTTTTGATAATTCGCAAAAAAATAGACATAAAGGCTATTCGGCATTATTTCAAAGTTAATTATTTTTGCTTAAAACCATAATTTGTAAAGCAGTAGAAACTAGGTAAAGATGGAAATTGACATACCCAGGTACTGTGCTATCACCGCTCAAGGGGCGAGTATAAACTAGTCAGCAAAATAAATATGTGACGTTTTACCTTTAAACCTAGCCAGAAATCAACAGTTTGAACGCTTCAAAATCACTTTGGAATTTTAGAATGCTTATGAAGTAAACCAATTTTGGCCATTTTTTATTATTATTAATGGACTAGAAATGGTTATGGTAGCTTTTCAAATTTGAAAGCAATTCTAAAGCCTTTAAACTGGCGAATATAAAGTAATTTTCTATCTTGAATTAAAGTTTGAAGAAAATATGTCAACTATTTTTGTTCAGTTGTGCTCTCAAGCCAGGGGAAAACGTGAATTCTCGTATGCGCCTCTATCATATCAAAGAACAAAAGATCTGTTTCATAACGAAGTGATATGCAGAACTCACAATTAACAGAAAATAAAACATGAACAAGTTATATTTTTCTTCTCCTTCCCACAATTTTTTAAAAATGTACAAAATTATTTGAATTATTTAATTCATTAAAATATTTTTTATTATTTTCAAAAAAAAAAAAAAATATCAAAAATGTAAACAAAAAATATATTCAATGCAAAAAAAAATGAAAATGCAAAAGAAATATTGAAAAATGAAAAAAAAAATGAAAATGCAAAAAAAAAATGATATCCAAATGCAAATTCAACATTAAAAAAAAACACGAGAAAAAAAAAAAACAACTGATAATCAAAAAAGTGGCAACAATTTGCAAAAACAGATGATAAAAGTTCAATTTGTTTTAATAAATTTTTGTAGGACAACAAAAAAATTAAACGTTGCTGTAAAAAAAACAGAAAACAAAAACAAAACAACTAACAAATAAAAAAATGTTGTTTTTTTTCTTAAAAAAAAAAAGTAAAATAAAATTTAAATATATGGATGATAAATATCCAACATTTTATTTATTGAAACGTTTTGAAAATAGATATTTAGTATTTAACAGGCAGTCCCATCATTTGTTTTTATATTTAGCTAGTTGCACAATACGTACCAACATGTTGCAGAATACGTACCAACATGTTGCAGAATACGTACCAACATGTTGCAGAATACATACCAACATGTTGTAGAATACATACCAACATGTTGCAGAATACGTACCAACATGTTGCAGAATACATACCAACATGTTGCAGAATATGTACCAACATGTTGCAGAATACGTACCAACATGTTGCAGAATACGTACCAACATGTTGTAGAATACATACCAACATGTTGCAGAATACGTACCAACATGTTGCAGAATACGTACCAACATGTTGCAGAATACATACCAACATGTTGCAGAATACGTACCAACATGTTGCAGAATACATACCAACATGTTGCAGAATACATACCAACATCTTGCAGAATACATACCAACATGTTGCAGAATATGTACCAACATGTTGCAGAATACGTACCAACATGTTGCAGAATACGTACCAACATGTTGCAGAATACATACCAACATGTTGCAGAATACATACCAACATGGCTGAGTATCCTCCAAGCCTTATAATCTTTAGCTAAAGGGTTCACTTGGTTTATGTTCAAATTCGTCTATCCATCTTTTCTTTTGTCTACCTTTCAACCTGCTTCCTTCAACGCATATTTTGCATAGCCCTACACCGGGGTCCTGGGTATGACCTTAAAAGCTGTGGGGGAATGTGGAGTTGCCCCTTAGTTGCCATTGCTCCCAGGCCCACTCTGGCCCGGAGTGGTAGTACCTGTAAGGGACCCATCTATGGGTCAAATAGAACCTACTGGTGCTACCAAATCAGAATGTCTGAAGTTATTGACTTCCTGACTCAAAATGCACCAAACATTGATGTTTTATTGTTTTGTTTTCTTTGCAAAACTCAATCATGTTCTGCAAAATCCAAAACAAAAAACAACAATTTTCCTGGTGCTACCAGACCAGGCTTTATGAAGATACTGGTTTCCTGACCAAAAATGCATCAAACATTGATGTTATTGCTTTTTTCCTTTCGCTTTGCAAAACTCAATCATGTTCTACAAAGCCAAAAACAAAAACAACAATTTTCCTCTACTAAACAACCAAACCAAACACCATGAATAAATATTTGAAGATATAAAGAACTTGAAGCATAAAAACTTTTACCAAAATGACTGTATTCGGCATTAAATAACTCAAAAAAGGTTGATATGCCGTAAAACAAAACAACCAACCAAACCTATACCGAAGCGCTTAACGTGACCAAACAATCTCAAAACTTTACATTTGATGAGAGAGGATATTGATGGGATACCAGTGAGTTTTCGTAAATACATCAGATACTGATTTGATCAGATAGTTTATGATCAGTAATGAAGCGCATGGTATGGCTTTGAAAAGTTTCTAGAGGGAGAGAGTAGCAACCCTAGTTGAAGTCAGTGTTGCTAATGATGCTGGCTGAAACAGAGCTGAGAGGGAGAAGATAACTAAATACCAAGGTCTTATGTACGATATGAAAAGAAACTGGAATCTTAGGAAGATCTTCATCATTCTAGAAATCATAGGAGCTACTAGGACCATGAAAACGGCTTTCATAAACTATCTGGCGAATATACTCCGTGAACCAAGCGCAAGAGAGATCCAAACAATTGTGCTTAAAGGGATGGTTAGAATTCTAAAAAGATCTCTTGGTTGGAGTTTTTTAAATATCAGGTGAATGCCTGCCATCCTCAGCAAAAACAAAAAGATAAATTAAAAAAAAAAAGAATACAGATATAATTTGTTCCACAAAATCTTGCAACAAAGAGGCTGGATTATATATATTAGCTGTATCTAATCGGCGTTGCCCGGGAAACAATGAAGTCATTAGGTTTTGTTTTGACAGGAAAAAAATTCTAGTTATAAGGGATAAAAACTCTTCACTTAAAATGAGTTATTGCCCCTGCTCATTCTTTTTTTTCGGTGATGAGCTTACCAAAAAGACAAAAAATGACAATTCACTAGTGACTGTCCAGTTGCCTTCGAATTACCACACTGCTATGAAAACATCTAGAATGCAAATATCATTACTAATAAATATGTTAGACTCTTACCCCGGTAATTGAGCACTCTGGTCGATTTTTCTTTAAAAAAATAAAAAAAAATATATACATCTTATATATATATATATATATATATATATATATATATACATATTTATATTTAAGATGTATACATTTTTCTGTATTCTGTATGATTTTTCTACATTGCTTTCTTCATCCTGAGGAAGTCTTTCAATAAAGACGAAATATTAATGAATACATAAATCACATAGGTTTTGGTTTTCCTTTTTCCATTACGTCGGATCATTTTATTCCCACCTTTCTTCATATATATATATATATATATATATATATATATATATATATATATATATTATATATAGTAATCCAGGTAAAGTAAACATCCACAGGATAAAAATCCAAAGAATTTCAACCGGGCTTTCCAAATATGATCTGAGGTAAGGATCGAATTTTCTTTCTTCCTGATGAGATCTCAGTTTCTAACAGCTGTTGATCGATAACATTGACATGCCAGTATTACAGATTATGTACATGTCTGAATAAATAAAAATAATCACATATATATATATATATATATATATATATATATATATATATATATATATATTACTTAACTAAGGAGAATAGAATTGTCTATTTTTTACCTATAAAAAGAACAAGAACCAACAAGATCTCGCGTGACTTGCTAGCTCAACCGAGCGATTGCTAAACTACTCTGTTCACCTTATATATTTTGTTGAGGAATCATTTCTATAATGATTATTTTCTGTTAACCGTGATAGTCGGATTACAACAATACAAAAAAACAAAAATAATAGGATTGCTTGTTAAATACAATGTATCTACTTTCAAAACGTTTCATTATGTGTGTATATATATAAAACCCATTTAAGATTTAGTGCAAAATCTAAGAATTTCAGGGTTTTAATAAGTCACAATAGGAAATGATATCCTTGAGAAAGACATTCTTTTTTTTTTATTTTTGTTTCTCTTAAAAAAAAAAATAATTGATAATTGAATAAGGATAGTTTATTTTTTTTGGGGGGGGGGGTGAGTGAGGGAAGCGGTGTGATGGGGAGGGGGCGTGACCTTAACACAATGACTTGCACAGTATCACAGAGTGTTGCACGATGCAGCAAACAATTAAGACGCCACGTAATTTCCAATATCAAAGATCGATGTATAAATATCAAAACACGATTATGAATTTTCAGGGTTTTTCTTCTTTTTTTTCTTTTTTTTTTTTTGTACCAATTTAACATTTTTTTTTCAAATAGAATAAATTCTGTCAGTGTCTCCGTAAGTATGTGTGTATATATATATATATATATATATATATATATACAGGGTGTCCCAAAATAATGTATACACCCTTTGAATTGTTATAACTCGTTCAAATTACTGATTTTTATTTGCAAGATTGATACACAAACAGAAGAGTAAGAATATACACGTAAAAATACTGACAGTAAAATTAACAAAAACATAGAAACTTAACTTTTAACAAAGATAAAGGCTATTTAGGATAATTTCAGAATGTTCATAAAATGAACCCTCACCCTAACCCCAACCCGTTCTGCTCAATACACTTTTCATATAGTGAAGACGTGAATAATTGTACCTACAAACGTCCTACAACATTTACTCCTTGGGCACATTCTACTACAATTGCTACTCCCATTTGTTTGCAATTGCTTCAGGTTTCTTGCTTTAAACATTGTAGCCTTTACGTTTATTAAAAGTTAATTTTCTATGGTTTTGTTAATTTTAGTGTCAGTATTTTTGAATGTGTATTCTTACTCTTCTACTGTTCTATCAACCTTGTTTGCAAGTCAAAATCAGTAAATTGAACGAATTATAACGATTCAAACAGTGTATACATTATTTTGGGACACCCTGTATATATATATATAAATAAGCATAAAAATCAACTTCTCAAAAACGGCCGTTCAGGCATCAATTCCGAAACAACCAAATCAAAATACCAAACCTGTGTATATATATATATATATATATATATAATAAAAGTTTTTAAAAAGGTTGAAGGCAATGCGGAGATCCGGGTAGCTGTAAGCTGTGGAGAACAAAAACAGAACAATCTCCACAGCTTACAGCTATCCGGATCTCCGCATTGCCTTCAACCTTTTTAAAAACTTTTATTATTACTCCCAGCAATGCTTACAGCAAACTACCAATTTATATATATATATATATATATATATATATATATATATACTTTATATAAACATTTAAAATAGTCTACACAAATCAATTCATGTTCCGATGCTACTGTGCACTACAACAAGACCACACTTTATACTAAAAGGTATTTTTAAATATTGTATAAATTTTGGTCCCATCGTTGTGTATGGTAGCACCGGAACATGAATTGATTTGTGTAGAGCATTTTTAAGTGTTTGTGTAAAGTATATTTATAAGGCTCTACCTTGTATTGAGCACTTTTGAAAAAAATATTGGTTTTTAAGTTCATTTTATCAATACATTTGAACTTGTTTAATTATTATATATATATATATATATATATATATATATATATAGATACAGTGGTACCTTGGATTACCAATTTCTCTACTTCATCTAACACTTGAGACCTTTGCTTCGTTAGCCTCGTTATCCCTTCAGCAATATCAGACCCACTTTTATGTAATTAGATTGCCCCTAAGTTTAGGGACTAAGTGGTGGTGATACAAATTCTGACGAAAAGTGTGCTAGGTTATGTTTGGAATTTAATGAAGAATGCGTTGATGGAATTCGAATACAATATTGTGAGATAGTGGGTCGATTTAAAAAATAACCAAAAGTCATTTGTGGGTTAGATAAGGCATGCAGGAAAACAAATTGGAAATGCTATCAGCAGAATGAAACGTCAACACAGACTTTGTCACTGGGTAGCGAGGACACCCTCAGCACTTGCACTCAATGGGGTGGGGGTGGTTCATAGTCTCCACAGTACATAAAATAAAAGAATGTGAGAAAACACTGTAACATCGAATAAAATGAGCTATGAAAAATTCCTTTTGTGTTTTTCGAGTCTTCTATTTTAAACCAGCCTATGAGGGAAAGATGGTTGTGAGATAAAATGTTCATGAGTTAAAATATTTCCAATTGAAATTAATGTAGCTACAATTGGTCAGTTCGCCTGGTCCAGAAACATATTTCATTAATCCATACCATCGATAATTTCTCTCCTTTTAACACTTGAGACATTTGCTTTGTTTAGAATCTAAACGAAGTGACCATCTAAACTTTCGATGGTCACTTCTTTAGCTAAATTAGCACATCTTTATTCTTTAAGATAGTACAGATTGTTGGTTTCACCATCATGTTATACTGCTTGGTGAGATCAGTAACACAAACACCATTCTTATGTTTATCGGCATACTACAAACAATGCAACAGCGAACGATGCTCACAGTACGCAAATCTGAGTACAACTGATGCTCCGCGAGATGCTAGCAAGGGGCAAAAGCCTGTATGTGTGTATTCGTGCACCAGTACATTGTTCACGAGTCAAAACTAAAAATGTGGTTGTGGGTCGATTTGTTTGTGGGTTGGGGTATTTGTGAACTGAGGTGCCACTGCATATAAAAAAAAATTATATACTGCACTAAAAAGTGCAGTCCGGATGAAGTAAAAACCTTAAGACGGTGCTCTATGCTGCGCAACTAAGTGCAACAGAGCGAAATAGTAAAATATAAAATGTATGCAAAATTGCCAACCATGGAGACGTTAGTCAAAGTTTCATGTTTGGGTGAACAATCCGTTTTTATATACTTTTTATATTTTAAATATATGCATATATGTGTATTTTTTTTAGTTTTGTAACACAAAGTACTTATAATAGCTCAATAGTTTAAAGCTAGAGCTATGCTATATTCAGTATTTTTTTGTAGTTCAATACCACATCAATATCACAGAGGACAGATTCACGTCATTTTTTACACCTTATTTTTTTATTTTGCAGACAATTGTTTCGGCTAACATCAAGATATTTGTAAAATGCTCCTATGCATTTATTTATTTCTTGGTGTGGCTATCCTCAGTGCAAATTGTACAAAAACAAATCCAAAAAAAACTTTTCAAAACTTAGCGATTATAGCCCGAATTACAGTCAATATTCATTATCATTTTTATTTTAAAAAGTTGTTTTTTTTATACATGGAATTATGGTCCCTTGACATCTTTTTAAATAACTTGTATGTATCCTATCTTTTTGATATTTCTAATCATTCATCATCGGCTATCATTATTAATCAAACTATTTATAAAATAAAGGAATATATTTTTTACTGATAGGCATATATATATGCAAACATTGTTAAATACCACGGAGTGTTTTTGCTTGGTAAGACTTTTTTTTCTGTTTTTTTCAATTTTCCGAACAGTCCATTTAGTGTTTCAGTCAAATTGCTGTATGTAAGTTCCGTGGGGTTTTTGTTCCATTTTCTTTCTTTTTTTCGCGAGTACTTTCGATTTGATTTGTCAAATCATCTTCAGGCGGTGTTAGTCTTACTTAGTGTTTAAAACTATGTCTTTACCGTTGTTTTTTTTTTTTTCATTATAACGGCTACTAATTTACAATTTAAAAAAGAGCGTCTATAATATTGAGATGTTACATGAGAGCGTGATTACGTTCTAAGAGTGTGCAAGATTCAAAAGTTTGATTGCTTAATAGCTAAGAATTTGATTACGTTCTAAGCACGTTCAAGATTCTAACATATAATTGCTTAACGGCAACATTTTAAAGTGTGTAGCATAGTAATTAACGTTACCAAATTCTTAGCCATTAAGCAATTATACGTTTAAACCTTGAAAGCGCTTAGAACGTAATCAAATCAGAGGTTGAGTTGGCAATGAAACCTCGGCGTCCAACCTCGATAGGAAATACATTAGTTTTCCCGCCATTTCTGACACATTGTGCTCGTTTATATATAAATTAGTATTTAAATACAACTTACTCACTGATTAGAGGTTGCGCGTTTATCTGTTTCTATGGTGCATTCGTATTATGGGGTGATAGTGTGGAGTGTTATTTATTTATAGATTGACATGTGTCTTAAATTCGGGTGTGGCTGACTGTACAGAATAGTTAACAAAACATGGGGAGGAGGGGGGAGCTAAGAATGGCTTTCTAAATAATAACGTTATTATTTCAGCACGGTCCATAAACTGCATAAGATTATTTAGAAAGCCATTCTTAACATTGGAGGGGGGGTGGTTGTTAACTATTCTGTACTTTCACCTAACAATTTAATAAATACATTAACAAATTTGGGAAACTGAAACTCTCGCCGGAAGTTATATTACAGATGAAGTTTAATATCAGGAACTAAATCTGACCGAACACCGTTTGCTGCTAGCTTTGAGTTGGGTGCTCTTTAAGTTTGCCAAGTCATTTCTGGCTTTCAAATTCTTAGCAAATCCTCATTTAATTAAAAGACTGAAAGTCTTTGAGGCTTTTGACATCCAATCATTTTATAAATTGAGATTAAAAGTACATTACTTTAAGAAAATTAGCTCTATAACAATTTGGTCCAATTGATAATCTAATAACCAAACTATACTGTAATAATTAAATTTAACTTTCAAAATCCTATTTAAAAAAAAAAAAGAAGGATTTTGTCAAAAGCAAAAAAAAACAACAACAAAAAAACCCGGTATAGTTAAAAACAAAAAAAAAATGAAAATGAAAAGGCTCCCAGGCAACGCCGGGTACGTACAACTAGCTGATAGATAAAGAGAAGGAAAGACAATGGACTTTAACCTACTCTTGTGAAATGTAAAAACATGGAGTTAAAATATTCATGGATCAACATATGGGATTGACTATTAATTAATTTTGGCAGAATGAAGGGATTATACACAATTCTCTCTCTCACATGACGTTCTACAATACAGGCCACTTGATGGCGCAATTGAGAAGTGCGACTGGAGGCCGATTGACAAATGTTTGATTTTCAGAGATTTTTTAAGGAAATTAAGTCAAATATATTTAGCAATACATAGAATAACATTCTGACCCATACTTCAGAAATTAGTTGGTGTGCCTGCTGCGTCTAGTCACACTGATGATGATGATGATGATGAAATATTAAAAAAAAATCGTGTACACCATAAGATACGCTTGATTGAAGATGAAAAAACAAACATGTATGGAGTACTAGGGTCACATTTGGGCTGGTGAATCTTTGTCCTATTTGAGAATTCTTGATAAAGTGCAGAATCGCATCTGTAATTTGATTGGTCTCACCCTTTCTTCTTCTCTACAGACTCTCTCTCTCTCTCACAGACGTGATGTTGCTAGTCTCAGTCTTTTCTATAAATACTATTATGGCATGTGTTCTTCAGAATTGTTTGATCTATTCCCTGCTTCCTTTGTTTTGACTCGTTGGTCTAGTGGTCTCCATCAATTCGCTGTTTTGATACTTCATTGTAACACATCTTCCTATTCCAGTAGCTTCTTTTCAAGAACTGCAGGCTTGTGGAACTCTCTTCCTGCTGACTGTTTTCCTCTTACCTATATCTTTGGTCTTTTCAAGATTAAGGCCAATAGGTATCTCCTATCTTTATGATAAAAATCTTTTGTTCTTGTTAGCTCCTTACATCAAGTGGCTTCATGCCTTGTCTAGAGCGATTTCCATAAAAAAATAGAAATAAAAGAAAAATTACATTACGTATGTTCTCTTTATGTCAATTATCTCGTTTCTAACTTATCATTTCTATTCAGTCGGTGCCGATAACCTTACATTGTCGCAGCCTTCTAAACCCCAAACATATCTATACACTATGCACAATGCTTTAAGCAAACTACAACATCCTCTTAAATAAAAATTGGTATTTTTGTTGCGGAAACTGATAAGTATGAAACAAAACAGAAAGGTAGTTAAGATATCTCCTAAAACATATGATCCACACACGTAACTTTATTTATTTATCTTTCAACACATCTTTTTATCCTCAGGTATGGATCAGAATGTTCATCTATGTATTTTCAAAAACATCTCTTAGCAAGGTTGTAGCAGATATCCCCTCCTTTCAAAACATAGCTGCACTAACTGGCCGGTAGGTGTTGCTGTTCACCGTTAGGTGGCACTAAAAGCGACCAGGTGTTATCTGCCCTTAGGGGATATATAACCACGGGACACCGGAAAAAGGCCTCTTCTCTATTCAATTGGCCTCGCTGAACGACGCTAAAACACCAGTGCTCCGTTAACACGTGTTCAACAACGGTAAGAGTTCTCAACTCATTTTCTTTGTATGCGGTTTTCAAGGACTTTCCCACGCCGGACTCATTTCTTCACATACACTTTTCAAGAACTGTTTTCTATCGACACACATACATACACCACACACGTCATCATCCACATACATACACGTTCAATAAACCTTATTTGAACCACCTCCTTTTGTTTGTTAATTATTACTGTTTTTGCATGCAACAATTGCTTGATTTTATGAACTCGCTTATAGTCGGGAACACGACCCGATTCTAACAAGGTCAAACAATCAGTCGAGTCAGGGATGCTCTCGTTCTTCTCAGATGAGAAGAACTTCTGCCAAGACCAGTTTCACAACACGCAGATCAACAGGTGGCTAGCCTACAGCCCACACAAAGCCCAATGCATCATGAAGATGAAGTTCCCTAAAAATAAATGGTGTCTGGTAAAAAGATATGATCCACATACTGTAATGTACAGCTAGCCCAATCAAAGGACGATAACTCATCTCGGACGATTAGTACCTAGGAGACCGGAAAAGAGAACACCGGTTTAGTAACAAACGGTGAATGGAAAATAGAAGCTTACGGGCAACAAAAGCATCTCTCTTAATCGGCTAACATCCATAATCAAAGCAAAACATCCTTACGCGCAAAAACCGAGAAGAACGAATATCACACATACGTATCTTTATTTATTCATCTTTCAACACATCTTCTTACCCTTAGGTATTGGTCAGAATGTTAATCTATATGGCAGATGTGAAGTACATGGAGGGCCGCTGGCTTCCGGTGGAAAAAGCTTGAAGAAAGTGTGTATGGATGCCTGAAAGTGATACAATTTTTTTTTTTAATTATATTAATTTCAGACTTTTCTTTTTTTCATATTAATTTCAGACTTTTCTTTCATCATATTCTAATAATTAACATAATACAGACTATTTGAAAAATAGTTTATTTGATTGTTTTCAAAACTTTAAAAAAATTTTCATTGAAGAAAATAAACAAAATAGAATAATCTTTTTTTTTTCAAGAAATAATGTTTTTGAGCAACGGAATGTGTTTTTTTTTTATTTAATGTTTTTTGGGAAATATTTAGTGAAAATAATGTTTTTTGGGAGGGTTAGGGTTAGGGCATTTCCATTTCTAAGAAAAAAGTTTGATTCCGGAAGTTACTCCATTTCCAAGAAAAAAATTTTTCACTATTAAAATAAATGTTTTGAAAACAATCAAATAAAAACAAATAAATTATTTTTCAAATAGTCTGTATTATGTTAATTATTAGATTATGATGAAAGAAAAGTCTGGAATTAAGATGACAAAAAGGAAAGTCTGAAATTAATATGAATAAAAAAAATTGTTGTATCACTTTCAGGCATCCGTACACACTTTCTTCAAGCTTTTTTCACCGGAAGCCAGCGGCCCTCCATGTCCTTCGCATCTGCCATCTATATATTTAAAAAAAAATCTTTGAAAATCAAACATTTGTCAATAGGCCTCTTGCTATCACTCTCAGCTGCGCCATAAACTGACCTGTATTATCGAACGCCATGCTTTCCCAGCATAAGACGATTCTTGTTTTGGTCGATTCAAAACATTTTGTTTTTCAATGGTTATTTGTTACAACAGAGGTGCGTGCAAAAAAACATGTTTTCCTTTGCTTTATACGCACAAACGAACCATAATACTTGACTTTTGTTTTTAAACTTTAATTTAATCCAGAAATTACTTTCGAATTTACAGTTTGAAGGCTTCAAAATTACATTCGAATTTCTGACACTCACAATATAGTAAACAAGTCAGCCATTTTAATCCATTATTAATAGATTACAAGGCAAGTTAACTCAGAGGGTAGAGCGTCGTACAGTCATTATAGGTGGTGACTAATGTCCGTGGTTCGAATCTAGCCACACTGATGAGCTTTGAAAAGACGAAACATGTCTGTGGATGACTAAATTTTCTTTTCGGTTCCAACACATGCCTGCATGTAAAACAGACGTTAAATCGATGATGATGATGATGACAAAAATAGCTGGCATGTTTTTACTCCGTGACCCTTCGAAATATCGATTAAAAAGACATTTTGTTTCGGAAGTTTGGAGATGACAATTGATAATTGTATGATTTGGAGTATTCAGACTACTATTTTCATCTTGGATGTTATTCTCACAACGTTTCAGCCGATGTAACCTCCGGCGTTTGCGTGCATCTCTTTTCGAACGCGGGAATTCACACAGAATTTAAAACTAAACCTTTTATTTAATCCATGGAGGGTAGATTGTTCTTGTCCCGTAAGTCATGACCGGGTAGAAATGTTAAGAAAGTAAATTTTATCTTGTGACACAATGGATAAAGGCGTTTAGTAACAATGAGTTTTAAGTTTTCACTGTTTTCTGGAGGTTGAAGATTCAATCTCACTACAAGTGATACCAGTGGCATGCAGTGAGAGGGGGGGGGTCAATGACCCCAGGCATCCCTAAATTGAGGGGGGGGGGTCCAATCATATTCAAACTATCTCTCTTTCTCATAATATTTCTCAGCACTAACTAGGACTTGTACTTATGTCTTTGGGGCATACAATCAAGGAGTTTGCCTCGGGCATCACTAGGACATCACCAGAGTGATGTCCTAGTAAGTCTGCACACCACTGGGCGATACTAACTATGGCTGACAGAACATCAACGATCTATCGCCGTGGATTGAATAAAGGGTTCAGCTCGAGGTTCAACATAAAGATTCCCGAGTTCAACATGTCACACCTGCAGAAGGTTGTGAAGTTACATCGGCCGAAACGTTGTGAGGAGGATAACATTTAAGGTGAGAATCGTAGTCCGAATGCTCCAAATAATACGCAAAGTCATTTCTAGCTTAAATTGAAGTTTGACGGCAATAAAAGGTCAAGTAGTATGGTTCATTTGTGCTGAAAAACAAATAGGAAAACATGAATCTCAGCGTGAGTCTTTGTTGTATCAAAAAACTGATTATTATGGTGACAGAATTGAATTTGGCTGTATATATAACGTGAATTGAATTTGGCTGTATATATAACGTGAATTGAATTTGGCTGTATATATAACGTGAATTGAATTTAGCTGTATATATAACGTGAATTGAATTTGGCTGTATATATAACGTGAATTGAATTTAGCTGTATATATAACGTGAATTGAATTTGGCTGTATATATAACGTGAATTTAATGGATATTTTTGGTTGGTAAGGTTTCTGGTTAAAAACAATTCTTCATTCAAATAACTGAAGTTCTTTAGCAATTTAGTTTACCATTTAAAAAACTTTGGTAAAAACAATTTTCATTTTATCTTTACCCACATATGGAAGAATTAAAAACAATGTTAGAAAACTGTTTTCTCTAATTATTAAAATTTCAAAAATAACGTTTGATTTTGAAAGAAAAAGTGAAGTTTTAAAAAGTACTCTTACAAATAAAAAAAATATAATTAAGAATATTTTTAATAAAAAAAACATTAAAAAAATGTCTAATAATTGTGAATGTTTGTGACATATATATATATATATATATATATATATATATATATATATATATATATATATATAAGTATAAATTTATATTCATACAAACATTTAGGCTACATATGTGCATACATGTTTCGGCTACAACCTTATTCAAGACTTAGCCTGGTGCTATTTTACTTATAGGCCGATGCAGTTAATTGTGTTCATGTAAAAGCATTATTTTGTACTTACTCAGTCATATTTTATCTCTCACGCCCCGAAAAAGAATTTAAAAATATCAAGCAGAACTTTAATTAGAACGATTTTTCCATTTCCATAAGGGTGATATGAAATGGCGAGTCTGCGATTTTCGGAGTGGCCGGTTAGTGGCCGGTTAGCTAACTAAGGGCAGATAAGTGTTGCGAAGAAAAAAAAACAAAAAAAAACAAACAATAAAGTTATATCGTGGAAAGTATCCCGGTGAACAAAGTAAAAATAATTATTTAATTTTCTATTTTTTAATTTAATAAATATATATTATATTATTATTGCTTATGTGTTTCTTTCTTTTTATAATCCTAACAATAAAAACGGAGTTAATGCCCTTGTCTATTCTACCGACCGCTCACAGCCCAAAATGTCGGCTCGAGCACAAATACAGGTTGGACATCGAAATGGAAAAATCGTTCTAATTAAAGTTCTGCTTGATATTTTTAAATTCTTTTTCGGGGCGTGAGAGATAAAATATGACTGAGTAAGTACAAAATAATGCTTTTACATGAAAACAATTAACTGCATCGGCCTATAAGTAAAATAGCACCCTTAGCCTCATCAGACCACGTCCAACAGGCATGACGCTGAAGAGCGGACATCACGTGATATTTTTTAGCCCAACAGGTCAGATTTCCTGTGCCTCTGTTAACTCGCAATTATCGATTGCCGATCGAATTTTTGTTTAGTATTATATGAAATAACATATATGTATATTATTATCATTATTATTATACTAAATGTGAGTCTATCAACGTTTGTTTCCCTAAAGCTTTTTTCCTATATGCTTTGACAACACAAAGTACATGCTTAAGTATACTTTAGTTCTGGGATTGAGTGTTCTAATTAGCCGTAATTTATAATTGACTGAATATGTCACTCATCTCTGTCTTAGCTATCTATGTATTTCTCTAGGCTGCCTCTCACTCTATGTTGAACCAACCACTCCCTAATATTTCTTAATCTATTTGCGCATTTAGAGAAAGAGTGACTCTTTTTTTTTTAAGCATTGTAATTCTAATTTACATACATGTGTTTATACACTGTAAACACATGTAAATTAGATGGAAAAATAATAACTCTCTGTTCTTCTATGTAAGAATAATGATAATAATATTTCTATATAAGAATAATGATAATGATACTTCCATATAGGAATGATAATACTTCTATATGATAATACTTTTACATAATGATAATAATAATACTTCTATATAATAATACTTCTATATAATAATAATAATAATAATACTTCTATATAATAATAATACTTCTATATAATAATAATACTTCTATATAATAATAATAATTCTATATAATAATACTTCTATATAAATAATAATAATAATACTTCTATATAATGATAATAATAATACTTCTATATAATAATACTTCTATATAATAATAATACTAATACTTCTATATAATGATAATAATAATACTTCTATATAATAATAATAATAATTCTATATAATAATAATAATACTTCTATATAATAATAATAATAATACTTCTATATAATAATAATAATAATACTTCTATATAATAATAATAATTCTAATAATAATACTTCTATATAATAAGAATAATAATACAAATAATAGTACTTCTATATAATAATAATAATAATTCTATATAAGATATGCCACAGTTTATGAATTTTAAGATGAAATCAAAGTAGACTAGTGATAGTGACCCTAACCTCACGGGGCATGGGTACGTCTTGTGTTTATATATATATATATATATATATATATACACACACACTAAACGTACCGATGCATGTTCCTCTCAGTAGTTGAACACTTTGGAGACGGCTGCCTTTAAATAGGTTTAATCTCTCGCTGATTTACCGGGTTATTGATAGCGGTCGTGTGGGCTAAGACGTTGGAATTTGGTTTGAAACATGACTCGGTTTCCGGGGTTTGAGTTCGGCGGACGGTATGAATAATCATCTCTACACTGACGATTCCCAAAAGGATGAAACGTATACGTATGTAGATAACAAATATTTATTATATATATACATATATATATATATATATATATATATATACATACACTATTATCATCTTATTTATCATAATAATTAAAAATATTTATTATAACATTATATCTTCTTCGCAAGATTAGTGGAAGGGAACCCCAGCAGAGTGTTTGATTATTAAGAAAATTAAAAAATAAGAGCGTAATATTTTTTTAATTTAAGCATTACAGAAGATCAGAACAACATCGGTACCGTCGGTTTCAAATCCAACAAAGAGGGGAACAGCAGGTGACCGCCCTTTATGGAAAGCAACAGACCACAACAGATGCTGAGGAGAGTCCATAAAGTGTGGTCACGTGCTGTTACCCCCTTTGTTAGATTTGAAACCCACGGTACCGATGTTGTTCTGATCTTCTGTAATACATATATATATATATATATATATATATATATATAAATAACTTAATATTTATTTGTAAATATTATTATAAAGCCCCTTTAAGAAATTAAAGTTGAGCACTGTTTGTTCGGAGATATTAAAAACAGACTATCACTTAGCTATTTATGCTGTTTACTGTCCGCTATATTTTGTGATAAATGTAACTTAATTTCTCCTGTATCACGTGATAATTTCTGATGGCCGTGGGGATAGAGCGAAAGTGTGCCGAGTCTTGGTTGACTCTGTGAACCGGGTTTGCGCCCTGTGACTGTCTAAAATCATCATTTCCTACACAGATGAGAACGTAAGCTTGAAACGCTGGTGTATGTAGGTATAAATAATTTGATATTTATGTGTAAATATATATATATATATATATATAGAATAAAGAAAGAAAAAATTCACATATACATTGCAACTGTCAGCATTTATAATTTATTTCGACTTCCTAGTCTCTTCAGAATGCTAACAAGACAGTTACATATTGGTAATGATGGAAAAAATAAATATACAGTGGTAGCCTCTGAGGAACGAAAATCTTACACCGGTGGTTTCTTCGTCAATTTTGTGTAATTCCAGTATCCCTAGAGGATTTAGACAGAGATGTAATTTGTGCTTCTTTTTTCCGTCATTTCGAATATGTAACTGTTGGAAGTCGAAATAAATTATAAATGCTGACAGTTGCAATGTGTATGTGAATTTATTCTTTCTATATTCTATTCTTGCTCTGTTTTCTACATTGAGCTCTCTTACAAGGATTTCTTACCAAAATTATTCACTTTAACACACACACACACATACATATATATATATATATATATATATATATATATATATGCCACAGTTATCCAGGTAAAGTTTGTATCCACAAGGTAAACATCTGGAGAATCTTGACTGTGTTTATATAATATTATTTCTAATAAATGTTTTATTCATACAAACATAGCATGACTACACATTTTGGAACATGTTTCAGTCATAGCTATAATAAGCTCAACATCCCAATTTAAACCATCGTTACCAATCATCACGGTGTTATCTAACCGTCCACCTGATAAACTCATTAACCTTTATCCTCAAGTGGCCTTCTGACCTTGATAAGCGGTGACGCTTTAGTAAAAAAAAAAATCCTCAGACTAAAAAAAGGTCCGTTCTTTACGCCTACAATATGAAGGCGTAAAAAGACGGACCTTTTTTTGGCCTGATAATGTCAAGTTTATTATAGCTATGACTGAAATATGTTCCGAAATGTGTAGCCATTCTATGTTTGTATAAATAAAACTTTTTTTTATTATATATATAATAAAACTTTTTTTATTATATATATAATAAAACTTTTTTTATTATATATATAATAAAACTTTTTTATTATATATATATATATATATATATAATAAAACTTTGTTATTATATATATATATATATATATATATATAATAAAACTTTGTTATTATATATATATATAATAAAACTTTGTTATTATATATATATATATATATATAATAAAACTTTGTTATTATATATATATATATATAATAAAACTTTGTTATTATATATATATATATATATATAATAAAACTTTGTTATTATATATATATATATAATAAAACTTTGTTATTATATATATATATATAATAAAACTTTGTTATTATATATATATATATAATAAAACTGTTTTATTATATATATATATATAATAAAACTTTGTTATTATATATATATATATAATAAAACTGTTTTATAATATATATAATATATATATATATATATATATATATATATATATATATATACATACACACACACCATTTTAAGATAAATATTTATTATTATTACCTATAGACATCGATTTTTCATGCTTATGCAATCTTCAGTGTAGGGAATGTTAATATATATATATATATATATAAGTATCGTATTGAAGTTTATGACAAAGTGTATTAGACAGTAAATAAAAAATATAATTTCTAGCATCAAACAGAACTTTCATGAACAGAGTTTTTTTCCAAGAACTTCCCATCTGTGGAACACATTATCACGGGATTGCTTCTCTACAGACTACAACATGGTCATCTTCAAACCCCATGTCAACAAATACCTGTCATATAAACAGTTTTCAGAAGAAATCAAATTTTGCTCATTCCATTAATCAATTTCAATCCTCTCATAATAGTCTTCATCATTGAACTGACAATCCATTCATCTCTTTAACCCTTATCCTTGAGTGGCTTTTCGCCTTGATAAGTGATGACTCAGCAAAAAAAAAAAAAGAAATTCTAGTCTTTACTGATTCGGACAAGTTTCTTCATTTGAAGATATTTCCGACAAGATGCTGTATCGTTGTTATTTAAATATTTCTTATGGTTGTCCTTATTTACTTGCCTCCCCACGAGGGCAAAGTTAGACACCAGGTTGGTTTTTAATTTGGGGAGAATCCACCTATCCTAAAAGAGAGCACTCTGGATTGGGAGGAAAACATTTTAATTGCATCAGTCTGGAAGGATTTCTCCTCCACTGACCGAGGACAGAACAGAATTATTTATTTGCAGAAAATATGAAAAAATTTACGTTTAAGGCCATCAAAAGTGTGTGAAAAATGGGTGTCGTTGGTCATCCTCGGTAAAAAATTATAACAAATGTCTATCCTACTTTTAACTAGAATCATCTCAGTCACCACAATACCGCATTTACTCTAGACGCCATCTTACTTTAGCTATCCTCAAATTAGTTTAACATTTTTATTAATAAATAAAGATGGCTATATATACAGAAATTCATTGGAGTATAATGGGAAGTGGAAGAAAGAAAAAAACAGTTAGTAAGACCCTTCCAACCCTTCCCACTGTTTTTCGGTTTATTAATAACCGAAAACAAGCAGGTCGTTTTCTAAATGGGAGTGGGGTCTAAGTGGGAGAGAAAAAAACGGGTGATGGAGTTGGAGAATGGATGGTGTCATTCCAAGATAAATACAATTTGACCGAGGACAAAAAATTTAAAGTGGGGAGTGGGTATACACTTTGATCCCAGCCCAAAGGCGAAGTTGTGCACAATCTGTCATGTCTTGGTTGTCATGTTTTACAGCATTTCGGCCATTTTGCTCCTTTACCTTTTTCGGGTTTCTATTGTCGTAATTGATAACCACGTGATTGAGGACCACGTAATTGAGGACCACGTAATTGATAACCACGTAATTGAGGACCACGTAATTGAGGACCATTTCAAATAAATCCTTGCATAACAATAATAGTTTTATTTTTACCTGTGTTCACCGGAACAAAAAAATAAAAATCACAAACTGCGTACACTTTACGAACAAATAATAATAAAAAAAAAAAATTTTAAATCATAAAAATTGTAACATGGAAAATAGATTTGCACAAAAAAAAAAAAAATATCTGCCGTCTATACGACACATTCCACGCATCTTGTTCTAAAAGTTTGTTTTTTTTACCTAATTTTCTTTTTAATTCTTTGGAATACCATAAATTAAGCACCAGATTTTGAATTACTTCTAATGAATGGACATCCAGAGGATTTTAGTACTTACGGAGTCAGTCCTGAGTATTGACGTACAAGCTTGACGAACAGAGAACAAACTGTTTTTTTTTTGTTTTGTTTTTTATTTTTGCAAAGAATTTATTTAACAAAAACTGATTTTTTTTTCTTGTTTGCCCAGAAGAGGGACATTTTTTAAATGTCAAATGTTTAGGGTCAATTCAACCCCCCCCCCCCCCCCATCCGTGTAAAGAATGGATTTAATAATTTTCTTCAAATCAGTAAGCAAATCATCTTTATTTATTAATATTTTGGGGAAATGTTTCCACTTTATTTATATTTGGGGGGGGGGGGGGGCGAAATTTGTTAACCCTAACCTAACCTGGTTTTACATTCATATACTTTAGTGTCGTCTGCCTTTTAAATTTTATATCGTCTGTCTAACTCGGTCAAACATGTAATCGTATCCTTTTTATTCGTATCGTCTGTCTTCAGACTCCGATGTACTCGAGACTGACACAGGAATTTCCGTCAATACTTGGAACTGACTCCATAAATATTGGAATCCGCTGGGATCCCATACATTACAAGTATCAATTTTAAAATGAGTTTCAAAATCGACCAGTTCAATTTTTAGGTGAGGGTTCAGTTTGTTACGGAAGTTTTGTGTGGAACAACCCCCCCCCCCCCTAGAAGTTGATATTTCCCCCAAGATGTCCACTACACTCAAAACTTATTTAATTTTTTCGGAAAATAAAATCTTTGCATTATCTTCAAATTATTAAAAGTAAATGTTGAAAAACTTATTGTACAATTTTTAGACGGGGATGCACGTTTTAAATTGCGATGTAAGTTTAATGTAATATGATCACCTTTGTAATTAGAGTTTGAAAAATTAAGTCGCGGAACCATTTATGTTAACCTTATAAAGAAAAGCAGTGCAATCTAGAACCTTCTACAAAGTTGTCTATATTAGAAATTGAACAAGTAATTTTTTTTCAAAATTTATTTTTATAATCTGAAAATTTAGTGTTTGTTCCAAAGAATTTTTTAAAAGATTCTTAAGAGATGGAGGAATGTTTCATATATGGCAATTTAAAAAGTAATCTGAGTATTTTGTGTTCAATCAAATCTGAAGATTTAAATAACCAAAATTTTAGAGAGTAGTGAAGAAATTTTCAGGAAATATCAACCCGCGGAGGGGGGGGGGGGGGGATGGGGAATCATTTTTCGTTAAATTTGTTTTTATTTTATTTTTTTTTTCTTACTAATGGTTCCCCATATATAAAAACTAAAAAAACAAAAAACACTCAAGGATAAGGGTGTGTAGCGGTTACATGGCTGAGATCTACTTTCTTTTGTATTCATACGCAATCTCTTGCATAGTGATTAGTCTGTGATTCGGTTGGGTTGGCTAAAACAGGCATGTTAAAACTCGTGCAGAAAGGCATTGGGCAATTGTGTCTATTCAGCTTTCCTGATTTCCGCTCAGCCTGAGTTTGGCGCTAAAAATGAAAATAGTTCCTGAACAGACGCCGTGGAGACCAGACGCTAAAAATATCTTCTTGTCCCTTGCCATGAAGTGGCAGGACAAGATGAAACTCCTGAACTCAACTCTTTTTCTATAGCTAAAGCCGAACTTAAGCTGTCTTATATCCTTGTGTTCCTGCGTTAATGAAACGGTTAAATAAGGTTGAGTTCAGTTTAAAAGAAGATGTTGGTATTTTTATATGGAATTCTGGTGATCCTTTTTCTTTCTTCAGTTCAAAGCAACTCAGTCAGATGAATACAGACACTCTAGTCTCCGGCAAGCGCCTCATCACACCAATAATAAGATAGATTAACAGTTGAATGGTGATTAATACTATAAGAGGACTGAAAATTTCCACATACCACCCACTCAAAACAGCAGCCGACCCAGAAAGTAGAAATTCTTCCCCCTTTGTCAGAAACATTGCTCATAGAAAATGTGAAGACTCTAGTCTTCAAATTTCTATGAGAAAGATAGGGGGAAGAAAAGCGAGAGTTGCAAGGCCAGCGAAAGTAAATCCAATGTCAACTTTCTACCTTCACTTATATAGAAAATTGATCCATCACCTAAAAATTGAACATGTCAATTTAAAAAAAAAAAAAATTTATGATCCAAGAATTTGGTGTTTAATCTATAATATTTTGAAGAATTAATAAAATAAAAATTAAATTTTTTTTTTTAGATAGAGTGGATGGAATGTATCGTATAAATCTGTCGCAAAATCTTGTCGTCGACCAGTTTGTAGAAATATTTCAGGTCTGCAAAATAGCATTGTGTCAATTTGTGCAACGAGAGACGCTTTGGCTAAAATTCAATTCATACAATCGTAACAGATGGATAAACGCAAACAGATTACCTTTAAAGGATTCACGAATGACGTCATTTGCCAGGGGTAATAGCTTTCAAGATCACATATACGCGCACAAAACAAAACAGAAAATATCTTGGTGCTTCTATAGTTTCACAATGAGATGTTAGGCCTCTCTTAAAAAATAAAAAATAGCTGAAGAAATGTATAAACTTTGTTATGTACTTACGTGGTAGCTGAAAAAAAGACTGTACGCCAAAAATTATGCAAATTCATCCAGTATTTATTAAATTAAAAATCTAAAAAACGATTTTATCTATATGTCGCCATTTTTTTTATATTTGGAGTTATCGCTTCATCAGTAAGCTGAAATGTCTACCGATACGTTTTTTGTTCTTTTTCTTATAATTTAATAAATACTGGATGAATTTGCGTCATTTTTTCTGTACAATCTTATTTTCAGCTAACACGTAAGTACGTAACAAAGTTTATACATTTCTTTAAATATTTTAATGTTATTGTGAAACTACAGAAGCACGAATATCTTTTCAAATCTTGGCAGTTTTGTTTTTTTTCTTTAAATCCAATTTCTTTTTCTTTGCTTATTTTTTTAAAAAAATCAGATTTTTTTCCTATATTTAAATTGGATCTTTTTATCATATTTGCAAAATCGTGTTTTCCTTCTTTTTTTTTTCAATTGTTCTTTTTTTTTCATATTTTTAATCCGTGTTTTTTTCCTTATTTTTCAACATCGTGGGTTTTTTCATTTTTTTCTCCATATTTTAAAATAGTGTTTTTTCATATTTAAAAAAAAAATTTCAATATTTTTTAATCCGTGTTTTTTCCTTTTGTATAACATGTTTTTGTAATTTTTTTTCGATATTTTTAAAATTGTGTTTTTTTTTCTTATTAAAAAAAAAAACAAATAAATTTCTTCAATATTTTTTAAACCATGTCTTTTCCTTTTTTAACGTCATGTTTTTTGGGGTTTTTTTTACTCCATATTTTAAAAATCGTTTTTTTCCTCATTATAAAAAATTTCTTAAAAATTTTTTATCAGTTTTTTTTTTTTTACCTCATTTATTAAAATTGTTTTGTTTTTTTATTCCAATATTAACATTTTTTTTCTTCTTTTTTACAATTAGATTCTTTTTTGTTTTCCTTCTTTCATGACATCAGAACTCCTTCTTTATTTCATCTTGCCGTAGGAAGAACCTTTCTTGATATCACTTAGTCCCATGGACCAGCGTGCTGCAATGTAAGTCACTGGAAAAAAAAAACATACAACATACATGAAATGACGGATGAAAAAAAAATAGGTGAAAAATTTAGTGCAACTATATATAAATATATATATGAAATTAAAATGGAATAAGCGGAAGACCTAAAAAGCTCAACGTTTCGCCCAAATGTTATATGAGCTTTGTCAAGAGCGAACAAAAAAAAATGACAAAAGACGAGAAAATCTATAAATTATGAGAAATATATATAGTGGTAGGGTTCATGTAGAGAGGGGAGATATGTAAATATGTATAGAGTCAAAGATAAATACATAGCAAAAGAAAAAAAAAAAAAAAGAAAAGAAAAATTAGTAACGGAAAAGAAAGAATAAAGAGTAGAAAAGGGGGTCCAAAGGAAGACTAATTCAAAACTCAGGGAATAAACCGGTGTCTAGATATATCTTGTTTTCATGAATAATTGCTTTTGATAGGTGAGGGGAGATAAAGTAGAAGCCCATTCTTTGTTTAATTTTATTTGTGGAAAGGGCTATGAGTGCAGATTCAATTAGTCGACGTGTTGATTTATTATGTATTATCTTGATTAAAGTAGATTTATCAAAGTCAAAACAATGCCCATACTCCATAGTGTGAGCATATAAGGCGTTAAGCGTGTTGTTGGTTATAATCGCTCTTTTATGCTCATAAATCCGCTTGCCAAGACTACGCTGCGTCTCCCCTATGTAGATCTTATTACAATCTAGGCAAGGGATGGAGTATACGCCAGCTTTGACATTAGGTGTAGTGTTAAGTTTAGATGTTTTGATTACATTTATAATACTTGCTGAAGTTAATTGTGTTATGTTTATGCCTAGTTTATTAAGTTTTGGGTAAATGGAGTTGTTATTAGAATTAGTAGGTAGAGCTATATGTCTATTTATTATAGGGCTGGTTGATGAGTTGTCTTGTTTGAGATTTGAGGGAAATAACTCGATTCTGTTTTGTTAGGTTGCCCTAACACAAAACACAATAATTATTGGCGCTTGTTCGTAATACTCCACCACCCGTTTTTCTCAACTTTTTTACTGACCAAATTTTTGTCTTTTTTCGGTGTAAAATTACCTATCATGTCACTAGAGAATTCCGGATTGTTTTGAATTTTTTTCAAATAGGTTAGATTTTATAAAGGGGATCAGTTTTCTATATAAATTTAACGTAAACTGATCACTCACTTTTTGACCATGTTTTATGTTGTTGTTTGTTCACCCATTTTTTTTTTACCTAGATTTTTAGGAGAGGGATCAGTTTCCTATATAAATTTAACATAATACTTAGCTTTTGCTTACTTAGCTTTTGCATTTTAATCCATTACATGATCTTGATTCATAGGTAATTGTACACAGAAAAAAGAAAAAAAATTTGGTCCGTAAAAAACGGACCAAATTTTTTTTCTTTTTTCTGTGTACAATTACCTATGAATCAAGATCATGTAATGGATTAAAATGCAAAAGCTAAGTAAGCAAAAGCTAAGTATTATGTTAAATTTATATAGGAAACTGATCCCTCTCCTAAAAATCTAAAATATTTGAAAAATAATTCCAAAAAACCTGGAATTCTCTAGGAACATGATAGGTTGTTGTACACAGAAAAAAGAATTTTAAAAATTTGTGGTCAAAAAGTGGGGGATCAGTTTACATTAAATTTATATAGGAATCTGATCCCCCCTTTTAAAATCTAAAGTATTTAAAAAAAAATTCCCAAAAACACGGAATTCTCTAGCGACTTGATACATAATTTTACATCGAAAAAAGAAAAAAAATTTCTGAGTAAAAAAAGTTGAGAACACTGGGTGGTGGTGTATTACGAACAAGCGCCTAATTATTAATATTATTATTATTTAAATTTTTCGTCTTTATGTTTATTCACAACAAAAACTCGTCTAGCTACAACCACTATTAATAATTCCCTTTTCTCTTTCTGTGTACCTAAAACTAAACGGAACTTTCATGAGTAATGTTTTTTTCCTAGAACTGCTCGTCTATGGAACATAGTACTACGGGACTGCTTCTTGACTGACTACAACATTGCTGTTTTTAAGTCCAATGTCAACAAATTTTCGTTGAGCTGTCCTCTTAAATAACCAATTTCTGACCAGTTTACGGCCATCGTTACTAATCTCCTCGATGTTTCACTGTCCACCTGTCAAACTCAATCAACTCTTATCCTCGAGTGGCCTTTGGGCCTTGATAAGCGGTGACTGGTTTGTAAAAAAAATTATACTGAGATTAGACGTTTTGTAAATGACTTCCAACTTCTGTCTGTTGCCATTTCGTTTGTATTGCCGCTGGGAGCAGGTCGTCATCAACTGATCCTCTCCACTAGTGATGGGACGATTCCAATATTTTTCCTGATTCCGATACAATTACCGATTGCTCTAAATTACCTATACAATTACCGATTGTTCTAAATTCCCGATACAATTACTGATCGTTATAAATTACCGATCGTTATAAATTACCGATACAATTACCGATTGTTCTAAATTCCCGATACAATTACTGATCGTTATAAATTACCGATCGTTATAAATTACCGATCGTTATAAATTACCAATACAATTACCGATCGTTCTAAATTTCCGATACAATTACCGATCGTTCTAAATTTCCGATACAATTATACCGATCGTTCTAAATTTCCAATACAATTACTGATTGTTCTAAATTTCTGATACAATTACCGATCGTTCTAAATTTCCGATACAATTACCGATTGTTGTAAATTTCCGATACAATTACCGATTGTTGTAAATTTCCGATACAATTACCGATTGTTGTAAATTTCCGATACAATTACCGATTGTTCTAAATTTCCAGTACAATTACCGATTGTTCTAAATTACCGATTGTTTTAAATTTCCAATACAATTACCGATTGTTCTAAATTTCCAATACAATTATCGATTCAGATTTTTTTAAAATCTCTAAATATTTAGCTATTGAGTTGTTTTTATTTAAAAAATTTTCGGATTACCCACGTAATATGTGCATATATTTTTGCAAACGTAAAAATACACTTGTGGGATCTATAGATTTTAGTTTTACAGGTAGTTTAAAATCAATAAATATTCATCATTTAATCATTAAAACCAGCAATGAAAAATTAAGTTTTAAACAAAAACAAACAAATAAAAGAATCGTTTTTGGCATCGGAAAATCGGCACAAATTTTTCCGATTCTGATACTGTTTCCGATACCCCCAAAAGTTCTGATTTTTACAGTTCCCGATTCTGATTAATCATCACAACACTACTCTCCACGTCTTAGGGGGACTTTGATCGTCGACATCAATGTGTGACATACTTTGAAGCATGACCGACAGCAGGCGACGTAGCTGTACCAGTTCAGACGTCGTTGTGCGATGCAAGTTCTCATGGAAGCATTTACTGAAACAAGGATCATTTCCTTTTGATTGTTCGTCATCAACCACGTCTCAGAGCTATACAAGAATACAGGTCAGAGATATGTTTTATGCTTCTTTTCTAGCACACATAATTGATGATAGTAAAAAATTTAGGAGAATTTATATAAAGAAAATGATTTTTACTTACATGAAATGATGGCAATAAGTAAAAAGAGGTTTGATAAGTGTGAACCTTCCCGGATAATTTTCATTGTGTAAAGAATTAAAGGCGTACACAAAATAATGGCCCAGCCAATCCAAATACTCAAATCCCAATATCGCCGAGGGACCTTATGTTTCTGCAGACCTTCAAAACGGCCTTTGATAGTAAAATCATGAAATATTTTGTCCTGAAAAACAAAAAACATAATTCAATTATTATTAAAAATACAGATTAACAAATAAATTGATGACGTCAGAATAAAGATAGATGTTCTTTGCCTTTTGGTTGACTCCTCCTTGCAGCCATCTAAACATTGCATTCAGGCTGCAAATAAAACAAGGAGCTCCTTATTTCCTATTCGACGCCCCATTCTGCAAACTCACTCCTGAAATATTTCTCCCACTTTATATCTCCCTCATCAGACCACTGTTAGAGTATAGTGTCCAGCCTATTGCTCTATATCTAATACGGTAAATCTGGCACCTGGAGAGCGTTCAACCACTGGCTACTGGAATGGTGCAGGGACTACGGGATCTGTCCAACAAAAGTTGATTCGAGAAGCTTAATATTTTCTCCTTTTCTTTTTAAAATTTTTTTTTTTTTTACATATTTCACCCCAAACAAGGCAGGCCACCACTGTAGACGTAAGGGCTACTGAAAATTAGGGTGTAGGTTTTAGGTATCATCCTAAGTTGGGAGCTGTGCAGCAAGATGTCTGTTTACATTAGTTTTAAACCTTTGCGTGTCAATACTGTCGGGGAAACAGGGGGCGAGTTTCAGAGGCCAGCAGCACGAGGAAAGAAGATATTGAAGTAGAAGGCTCTCCGGCATCTGGGGACCTCCACAGGTAATGGATGGGATTTAGCTGATTGTCGAGTTGGTCTAGTGTATTTACGTCGAGGGGGCACCAGAGTAGCCAATTCATCGGAACACAATCCATTGAAGTATTTGTAAAACAAGAACAAGGATGCTACATTGCGGCGATGGGACAGAGGCTGGAGCTTGGTGGATAGTGAGGGACCTATTAAATTGGTGACTCTTTTTTGGACCTTGTCTAGGAGGGAGAGACTAGTGGATGATGCACCAGCCCAGATGTGACAACAATACTCCATGCATGGGCGGATGGTGGCTTTGTAGAGATACAAGATAATGTCAGGTGTGATGAGTTTACTAGCACGTTCTTTGCCACTGCCTTGGCAATGACTTCAATGTATTTGTTCCAATTCATGTTACCTGTGAAGGTTAGGCTGAGGAGTTTGAATGTTGAACTCTCAGGTAGGGTGTTATTTGCCATGACAATCGGTGGTTGAAGAAGTTTCTTGTAGTTATTGAAGGAAAGGAGCTTTGTCTTTGCAGCATTAAAAGTTACCCTTGAGCTCTAATGTTTATGCATTTTGATCTAGAATTTTCTCAATGCCCATTATGATCTCCCTCAGATGTTTCTGACAAAGGGGGAAGAATTGCTGCACCAGAAAAGGGTCTGCGTGGGCATTACAAGAAACTGTTTCACCGCCGATTTTGATTGAACTGGAGGAGGGACGCTTTCTCGATCAGGATCTTTGGACTCGACTTCTAAGAGATGTAGTAAATGCACCAATGATGCAGCAAAGAGAGTGGAAAGTGACTAACTTGGGTTTACTTTCGGCAGTTACCTCGTAACTATCGCTTTCCTTATTTTGTCCTTTAGTCCTCACATTCCATGAGCGATGTTTCTGACAAAGGGGGGAGAATTGCTGCATTCTCTTCTGTGTATAGTTTTAATCACCATTTCACGACATGACAACTGAAGCAGGCTAGTTTTCTTTTCTTTTTCCAAATTTATTGAATTTATTCAATTTTCGAGATGCTGATTTCTGATAGGATTTATTATTTTCGCTCATAACATCTCAATTTCTTTAGCTATATAAAAATACTAGCCGTACCTGTGACCTACTGAGTCACGGGTACTACACCTATTTATTTTGCTTCGATTTCATTTAAAAATAATTAGACTGTGACATATCTGTTAAGATATTCTTCTTACATAATGAAAAATAAGCCTTTTTACTACGATATTATGGATAATATAAAAGTAAAGAGATTTATTATTTTGCCATCTAATTCACATACGTGTTTGTGGTCTGTACAGTATTTGAATTACATCATTTTCTAACCTAAATTTTTGAGATGCTGATCAACTCTCATTTTTTTTTAGGGGATGTTGCTTCAGACAAGGCATGAAGCCACTTGATGTACGGAGCGAACAAGAAGAAAGATGATTAGGTTACATGATAACAAAAATGGGGAGGAAGTTAGAATCATTTCAAAACAAGGTAGTCTTTTAACTGACGGTAATGAATTTGGAAGCAAAATAATTGAACATAATGCTGAAACATTAGCATGGCAGTGACGGACCCAGTCATATACGCTGGAAATACCTCAAGGGACACACATCCATGCATAACACGGCACTTGAGAATATCACAACATTTAGCGAGTGCTCAAAAGCTCCCCCTGAGTTCAGTCCCCTGTACTATCATCCGGGAAAGTGCCGATCAGAAAAGCACTAGGGCCTCACCCTCTACCAAGGATACTTAACTGTCTTCATTATCTGTCAGTTATCAGACAAACCAAGCCTGAAAGAGACACCACCACCAGCGTTAATCTCCTGGACCACAAACAGGCTAGTCAAAATGTAAGTCCTTCAAGAGCGCAATAGGAAAGGAAGGGGTTACAAAGCTAGCTGGCTGACTGACAAAAAATTGAGGAAGCCAGCTCAACCAGCCCGGGGTATATACTGCACCAGCACAGGACTTTGGGGTCCGTCGCTTTTGACAAAAGATAATTTGTAGATAACATTAAGCAAGGAGAAATTTCAACAAATAAATGTTGCGATAGATGTTATCTATCATGTTTACCTGCTGCGTACATTACATTCCTCAGTAAAGTGTTTGGATTTTGAAGCGCATTTGAAAAAAAGGCGAAAACCCACGTTGGTATCATTGCGTCATTTCTGTTGACAGATTTGTACGAGACGTTCAGACTCTTTTAGAAGGCATGTACTCCCACAAATTTCAGTTGCTATGGCAGCAGAAAATTTTTTTTTTTTTTTAAATAGGCTTTCTTAATTTCAGACGTGTCATCTAGAGTCACTTTACATTTTTTAAATCAGAAATGTCACACTTCCATTGCTTCGGAGTCGATTTTAAATGAATTTTTATTTTTATGGAAGTCACTCCAGACACGGCATGAAGCCACTTGATGTAAAGAGCTAATCATAATAATAAAAAGGGAGAGGAAAGTAGAAATAATAAAAAGGGAGAGGAAGGTAGAATCACCTCAAGACAAACCAAGCCTGAAAGAGACCCCACCACCAGCGTTGAATCACCCTGGACTCCAAATAGTTTAACCAAAAAGTAAACCCCTTCAAGAGCCTAATAGGGAAGGAAGGAGTTGCAAGGCCGACTGACAAAAAGGTCTACCCCTAATTTGTTTAGAAATACTAAACATAACCGGGATCAATTACAACTGTTTATTTTACTTTGATTTCATTTGAACATTCATCAACTGTGACTGCCTGGGCCACCTGACATCCAGTTGTAAGGTTCTGCTGGGGGACAGCTACTATACAATGCGACCCAATGGAGTGTGTAAATATCTCCACTGAACCATCTGTAAAAAATTGAATATCCAGTGTAGCAGTAAGTCCTGGGACACATATACTACGAGAAAGAACAGTTGGAAATAAGTCATACACCATCCACTATGCAATTCCTATAACTACATACCTAGAAAACTGAGATTGTTACGGAATTTTTGAGATAGGGGTTTTTAATTTGTACCCTCATCTTGGGTGTCATTTTTATAACGTTTCGGCCAACATAAACTTCTTCCGGTGCATCTTCTCAAACTGTTCCAGTTATTCAAATTCAATTTATATTGCTACTGTGAAGGATGATAAATCATAAAAAAACACACATCAATGTTTTTCATAAAACATGATACATTGCATTGACACACAAAAAAAATCCAATTTTTCTAAGTTCTGCTGGGGGACTACTACTATACAATGCAACACAATGGAGTGTGTAAATATCTCCACTGGACCATCTGTAAAAAATTGAATATCCAGTGTAGCAGCAAGTCCTGGGAGCATATACTACGAGAAAGAACAGTTGGAAATAAGTCATACACCATCCACTATGACTATGCAATCCCTACAGCTGCATAACTAGAAAACGGAGCTGTTAAACCTAGCATAGTTATATGGGACAAAAGGGAGAAAGTAGCAACCCTAGTTGAAGTCAGTGTCCCTAATGATCGTAATGATGCTGGCTTAAACAGAGCTGAGAGGGAAAAGAGAACGAAATATCAAGGTCTTCTGCACGACATGAAAAGAAACTGGAATCTTAGGAAGATCTCCATCATCCCACTAATTATAGGGACAACCGGACTAATGAAAAAGAATTTCAAAAACTACCTGGCGAATATACCCGGTGAACTAAGTGCAAGAGAGATACAAACAATTGCGCTTAAAGGGACCGTTAGAATCTTAAAAAGATCTCTCAGTTGGAATCTCTGAAATAGCAAGTGTTAGTAATTCAAATCCTGTAAATGCAATGTATATGGCATGCTGGGATATGAAGAAATGTGGCGTTTACTTAGAAGCATCGATAAGTTTGAAATATTAAAATAATTGACAATTAGAAGTTTTTCAATGCAAGATTAAAAAAAAAAAATTTTTTTTTACTTTAATCTTAATTTTTTTACAATTCTGTAAAGTGAAAAAAAAAAAAAAAAAAAAAAATGTGCATACCTTGTATTGGTAGAGATTGTGAAGCCAGACTGAACATGCTTCTTCATCCTCATAAGGTATCTCCTTAACAGGGATTCGCCTTTTCAGGGAAAATAGACAATAGTCGATAATTAGAAAAAAAAAACCAGGAAAATAAATACAGATAAGAAACATATCAAAGAGAGAGAGAGAGAGAGAGAGAGAGAGAGAGAGAGAGAGAGAGAGAGTAGTGCAGTATTAGTGCAGTTCCAACGAGAGAAAAGTATATATGTAAAGGGGTAAGGCTACCAACATTTGTGAAAAGGTTTTTCAACATTTATTTATTATTTTGTTATTTTATCATTTTATAATTTTATATAACGCGTTTCAAGTGGTGGTCCGCTCTCATAAGATATGTAAATCCATTTGAAGAAATTTCTTTTGATTTGAAAGAGTGTCGTTTCATGAAACGACACTCTTTCAAATGTCTTTCGATTTGCAAATCGAAAGACATTTCTTCAAATGGATTTACATATCGCTGAGAGTGGACCACCGCTTGAAAAGCGTTATATAAAATGATAAAATAACAAAATAATAAATAAATGTTAAAAAAAAGTGTTAGCCTTAGGAATGGATCCCTCGATTTCTGAGAACTTCGACTGAAGTAAAATAAAACAATAGCAGAACAAAGAACACAAGTTAAATGAACACTTGTGACACGAACACGAAGTATAAACTTTACAAAGAACATTTTCATAAAAAAAAACAACGAACCCTTATATTACAGGAAACTTATGGCTTTACTAATGCCTTATCTAAAATAAATTGTTTGTTAATTCTAAAATGTTTTGTTGCTATAATAATCTTTTCTTTCACTTGTTAATTGACTGTCTAAAATAATGTTTTCTTTCCTTTTCTTCATTCATTCACAAAATGCCATTCATGTGGAGCGGGCACTTGCTCGCTGATGACCCAAACATTTCTCCTCTAATATCTTTCTTTCCTTTCATTTTATTCCCATTTTATTTTATTACACATGTCAAGTTAACCCTTCGCCATATTGGTACCCCACGTGGTCGATTGACATGGACCACACTTCTACTTATATCTTATCTTTTGACACAAATAGCTTACAAATGAATAAGTCAAAAACAATATTTTGGTTTACTTATTTCTCAACGATATTTCCTTTAAAATAATTAGTGACACCAATAGTAACGTGTATCTAAGTAGCATAAGGATTAAAACATTGTGTTCTTCATAATTAGTAAACAAGCCACATGGACGCCATGGCATAAGACAGTGATTTTAACAGTAATGAAGAGAAAATAGTAATAAAATATGACTTGAATCTAATTATGAAAATAAGGAGTTAAGAAAATGTTAATAAAGTACACAGTCTAATATTCTTACGGTAATTTAACGTGGGTTGGCTTACGTTAAAATCACTTTACGGCTGGGTTGTCATAGCCAATTGCAGTCATAAGTCGACGATGACTTGTGCTATAAAAGAATCCCATCATAATACACTATCGAACATATATAGTTATCATGAACATTGCCAATATTGATAGGTACTTACACGAGGGACCACGTGAAGGTTGCCAACATCCATAAGTTAAAATAGTGCTAGAGAACCGACTGGGTTCGAACCTTGCCCCCCCCTCCCGATCATCAGTCCTAGTCATTATACACTTCACAACAGCCACCTCCCGAAATATTCTAAAAAGTAGGTACACGAAGGGCCACATGAAGGTTGCCAACATCCATAAGTTAATATAGTGCTAGAAAACCGACTGGGCTCGAATTTTGCACATCCGGGTCCTCAGACTGCGTTGTTACCCACTTCAGTCGCAAACCTCCCAAAACAGAGGAATAAATTGTAAAGACGAAAAAAGAAGATGGCGACATGCATGATTGACTTGCATTCTTTTTCGTGGTGGTCTCTTTTTGTAGCGACTAAGAAAAACAGGGAAGGGAGACTTTCACAGACAGACACTCACTGATATTTGTACAACTGGAGAACCCCGAAAAGACGAATCAGCAAAAATATAAAAATGAACCTCGCCGGTATCAAGCCAGTAAGTCTAGCAAATGTAGGTAAATAAGGCGTTTCATTTTTGAGCAAAGAAAACGGGGTTCTCATCGAGGGCATGCCGGTTCTAGGTCAGAACTCGTCTGGATACCACAAATGAAAATAACTTTCCTTTCTTCTTCCGTGTGCCTAACATCAAACAAACATCTTCCTTTGTCTTTTGGCTAGGAACAAACTGCAGTATCTGTTCTGATGTTACACTTAATCTATTCTGTCGTCGGTCGTTGACAGAGAAATCATTCTAGACTGAGGCAATTTTCATTTTTATTCCAATCCAGAGTGCTCCTTTTTGGGGAGCTGGATGTTTCCCATATTAAAAACCGACCTAGTGTCTAACTCTCTCCTCGTGTGTGTGGAGGGAGAGGGGCCAAGTAAATAGAGACATCAAACGAAAACCGACCTTGTGTCTAACTTTACCCTCGTACATGAGGAAGGGGGGGGCAAGATAATGGCGACCGACTATGTTCAGATGTTTATTTACTCCTCGCGGAGTTAGGCACAAGGCCAGTTTTATCTTACTCCCACAAGTAAGATGTGACCCAAGATCGGGTCGAGCAAGTGGGGTTAAAAGCCAGCGCTCGAGAGGTGAGTACTCTGGCCATTTAAAAATTGCCTGGGCAGCCTCGTCGGCATTCCCCGGTAGAAGCGCCTCAGACAGTAAGCAATAAACTTACTCCTCCCCAAAGAGGGGAGGCGAAGCCTGGGAGGGTGGACCTCCTAGAACTGCACAGGACAGGCGTGCAGTATCCATCGGAACAGATACTACACTTTGATCTTAGATGTGTCTTATTTCAAATATTGCAGATAGTCAATCTAAATTAAAGCAATTTTAAAAAGAATAGATAAATTTCTCGACTTGAGCGCAGAATCTTACCTTACATGCATTTCCGCTCGACACGTTCGTCCATTTAGAATATTCATAAGAGTTGGCTCAGCAGCGTCTTTGCGAAAAGCCACTGTACAGTCATAAATCACAGGAACTGATGAAAAAAAAAAAATTACAACGGTTATCTCCCTTTGAATTGGAGAAAGAAAAGTAAAACGGTTATCTCCCCTTGAAGTCCTTTACATGAAGACAGAAACAAAGGGAGATCACTCAGCCCTCCTTTACAAGCATACTGACTGACTATGACAGAAATTAAGAGTTATGAAAACAAATAAATATTAAATCACAGCGATCGTTGAGGGGAAACACTGAATAAAAAAGATGGTTAACAGTACATTTAGGGGAATTCCATAAAATGCTGCAACTTATTGAATAAAACTATTATATTTAACGTTTTACTTCTATATAAAAAAATAATAACTAAATACTTCTAATAATAATAATAATAATAATAATAATAATAATATAGACGTATTATTTTTAGTTATGCAAGAAGAATATGTAATATGTTTATGAATTTTCAAACTAAATCAAAGTAGAATAAATAGTGGTAGTGGTTGTGACTCACGGGTATATATATATATATATATATATATATATATATATATATATATATAGTGAATGTTTTTATTCAAACATGTACAAGGTCTGCTACACTGGCATGTCGATGTTATCGATCTACAGCTCTCAAGACCTCAGCTCTTGAGAGCTGTAGATCGATAACATCGACATGCCAGTGTAGCAGACCTTGTACATGTTTGAATAAAAGCATTCACAATACAGCTCTATATTTTTATTGAACACTCTTTTATAAGCCCGGTTTGATTCCCTTTGGATTTCTACCCTGTGGATTTTTACCCTACCTGGATTACTATATATATATATATATATATATTATGAAGGCTTACCAAAGCATTCCTTTCAAGACACCAATGATCACCATTAAAGATATTTTTTCTTACAAATATTATTTATTCAAATTAAATTTAACATTTAATTTGAACATTTAATTTGAATAAATAATATTTGTAAGAAAAAATATCTTTAATTGTGATCATTGGTGTCTTGAAAGGAATGCTTTGGTAAGCCTTCATAAAATCACATATAAATGCTCTGTACTCTGTAATCGAGTATCATCGAGCTTGTTTTTTATTGGAACAACCCCGGTCTTCACTGAATGATCTATTTTATAAGTGAAAAATCTAAATCTATATATATATATATATATATATATATATATATACCTTCTTTGTAATATAGCAGGCAAAATCCCAACAGAGTGCTCGATTAATTGAGAATTAAAGTTAAAAATTAAAAATTAAGAGCGTAATATTTATTTATTTTGGTACAGAAAAATTAGTATAACATTCGTACCGTCGGTTTCAAGCACAAAAGGACTTAGCCATCTGGCTCTCTTCAGCTTCTGTTGTCATCTGTTTCGGAAATGTGATTCACGTGTCACTCTTGTTTGGAAGCGTTATTTGCTTAGAGTGTTATGTATGTTTGTTTAAATTAAACCTTCCTTACACTAAATTTAAACAAACATACATAACACTCTAAGCAAATAACGCATCCAAACGAGAGTGACACGTGACTTCACATTTCCGAAACAGATGACAACAGAAGCTGAAGAGAGCTGGATGGCTAAGTCCTTCTGTGCTTGAAACCGACGGTACGAATGTTGTACTAATTTTTCTGTACCAAAATATATATATATATATATTACTAGCGGGACCCGTGGAAATTCCACAGTTGTATCCTTTATCTGATGTATATTGTTGCCATGCTTAGAAATATTTCCATTCTATGGACATCAGGCGCGAATACAGACCCCACAATATTATTGTCAGAATATATCTGGTTATAGTGGTCTTTCGGAAATTTTAATTTCTTAGCCATTAAGGCTACGTGAGAGGTCAACATTCCCTGCTAAGTGTTCCCTTTCGCCTGTTTTCATTGTAAGCCTGTTGCCTTGATGTATCTAGCTTCGCCCTCTTTATCTCCGTCGGCACCCTTGTGTCACTGTCTCCATCAGCTCAACGCCTTAGCGACCCACAAGGATGAGGGGAATGACTTGCACTGAGAATGTACTGAAGAACCCTGAGGTCAAGGCCGTTTCCCTTTTGTTCAAGCTCCTTCATTTAGCGCCCGTTTCTTGCCAGTACTGGTCAGAACAGCATCCAGAGAGGTTGTGTTTTGGCTTGCCTCCATCGAGCCGCTGACCGACATTAAACATTTTGAAAGAACCTCCCTTTTGTAAAGGCTAGAGGTTCTTCATTTATGTTGAAGTTAAGTCTCAGAGAAACACTTTTTTTAGAGGTCAGAGGTCATTCATGTACAGGGATAAATCGTTCCTTTGAAGAACCCCACCTTTTGTAGAAAGTTTTTTTTTTGTGTGTAAGGACAAGCGTCCTTAAAAAGAAAGATTGAAAACACGAGAGGGTTTTCCTATTGACATTTTCATCGAGAATACCAAAGAACTTTGAGGGTTTTATTTTAAAAGAAAAAGAATTCGGCCCTAAACGACCTGTTGGAGAAAAGGACGAAGAGGGGACATTTGGAAGAATTGGTTTTGGAGAAAACCTTTTTTTTTTATTGAATTTTGTTGCATGCTTCTTTCTCCAACTATTTAAGGTATTTTTTCGTTTTACTTGTGTTTTTTTTTTTTTATTCGAAGGAAAAGTGCGACCCTCCCCCTGCTATGTATTGTTATTTTTGTTGCTATCGCTGGAAGCGTTAGCATATCTTTTGAAAGGATGGGCTTTTTTCTGTTTTTTGAGCTCCTTTGAAATGTTTTTTTGTAGAGCTTTTGGTATTTGTGTTTGGTTTCATTGTTATTCAGGTTGGCGTGAGTTAACCTTGCTTTTGAACTTCAAAGCAGCTTGCCCCTCTTTTTATGTCAATAAAGAACTGTATTTAATCACTACCGAACCTCTTATTTGCTCAGTTTGTCCCCTTGTCATGTTTTACTTTATTCTAATTTTGTCACCCTCTTGTTACCCCAAAGACAAAATTTGGTAATGACCCCAGATTTTTGTTAGTCTATCTCTAAAACCCCTGTATCAGTTTGTGACCTATTACCATTATATGAACATCCGGCGTGAATGCAGACTCCATCTTTGTGTTGTATTGTGCGGGTCTTAATAAAAATGAGAACACAGGTATCTTAGGAAAATATAATATGTATATTTATTTGTCGGTGACGATGAGGGTGATGGTCAGAGAGGCTTTGTGCACAGGGAACTAGATGGTTGATTCTCTCCGAGGTTCGATCGTCAACTGACTGTCTTTTGATTTTCGGTTGTTATTATATAATGATTTTGTCGCCACCTGGACGACCTCATTGAGATTGCACTTGGTGACAGCTTGAACTTTATTTGACACTTCCAAAATCTGTCCATCTTTTCCTGGCATGACACAACTGCACCCGGCAATATGATCTTTAACCTTTCCGACATCTGTTTCTTCTGACATCACTGTTTAAGTGATTCTTGCAGGTGCATCCTTTTTTTTTGTCGGAAGAAACTTATCTTTTGACAATCGATCATATGTTGCCTCTTCCTGTGCAGGTGTTTGTCTGGTTGTGAGTTTTTTAATTTTATTTTCAAATAACTTTTTGGTCATCCGACAATTATCTTATCACTGACAATCGCCAGGTGCATCTGTTTTATCAACAAACTTTCCGTGCACCAACTCGGATATGTAACATTTGGACAGAACAGATACTACACTTTAATCCTAGGCTGAAGAGCAAAAAGGTTTGTTTTAATTCCAGTTTCACGTTCGACACAATAATGTCATCAGATGAAATTTTTTTAATTACTTTTTACCCATTGCATCTATGGCGATCGATCCATCCTATTTTTAAAGAAAGGGGTGGAGAGTGATAACGTACGTTTGAGCATAGAATTGCGTTAGAATATTATTATATAGATGGCAGAAAAATGATTATACAAGCATGCTACCAAATATGGACATATTCTTTTTTGGCTTAATGTTTATTCTTGAAATACAATAACAATAGTTTCACTTATATGATTAAAAAAAGCAACATTTTTTTAGAATATTATCAAAAAACATTTTTTTAGAATATTATCAAAAAAAACATTTTTTTAGAATATTATCAAAAAAAACATTTTTTTAGAATATTATAAAAAAAAACATTTTTTTAGAATATTATCAAAAAAACATTTTTTTTAAGAATATTATCAAAAAAAACATTTTTTTTTAGAATATTATCAAAAAAAACATTTTTTTAGAATATTATCAAAAAAGACATCAGTCTTTTCTGGACAACCCTACTACATGATTCAGTACTGCCCATAGAGACAAAGTCACATGATAATATTCAACCAATTAGAAAACAATTATCTTGGGAAATATTGAACTAAATTTTAATTAATTTAATAAACATATCCACCATCTCGTCTATATTTTGCATTACCTATATTGAACTTGAGACATATTGACCGGCATGCACACAGTCAATTTTAAGGTCAGCAAGCTGTTCTTAATCTTCTTCTCCAGGATAACTACCGCTCGATTACCACACAATCACCAAATCAATATGTAGATACGATCAAAATAATTTACTAGCATAAATATGTCATTATATCCGTTAGTTTCTCTTCAACCTTCTGGAGTATATGTAATTTCAACTCCATCAAATTATAACCCTTTTGTGTCCTCGATCTAAAGACCCGTTATCACAAGGGTGCTGAGTGTGTACCATTGCTTGGACTGGTATCTCAGCTAGTATATAAGTGCATGATTTTGTAATGTCTGAAGCTTCCTTAATTCTTGTTAAGGTGAGTGTGAGTTTAAAGTCTACTGGAGTAGGAAGATGCATAACAATGAGGTATCTAAACAACAAATTGATGAAGACCACTAGACCAACAAGCTGAAAGAAAGGAAGCAGACTTGTATAAGCATTTCTTCTGCCATCTATATATATTAGGAGAGTTACCTACTGGGCACCATCTTCGAGTGTCTCTGGTCTCTCTGTACAAGGGTTTGTCAGGACGACCTGACATGACGATACTTCACCCTACAAGTAAACCCTGACCAAAGATTAAAAATAACATAGTATTCGAAGCCCAAATAAGATCCCCTCGACATGGCTCATATAAGGAATGGTGCGCCTTCTCCAAGTGATGTTACCTCAGACTAGATGAATTTTTATCCTGGGATCTGGTAAAACCAAGAGACCACACGAAAGATATACTGTTCCATAGTTAATTGGTCAATTGTGGAATGGAAAATTAATGTTTTTCACTTCTTTATTAACTCAACGTTTGAAAGGTAAGGGATAATTTTAATGGAACACTTGGATATCTATGTATCTCATATTGAGATCAAGTGTTATCTCTAAAAAAGGGGCCCCTTGATTTCTGAGAACTTACTCTAAAGTAAATTTATAGAAAATTTAAGATTTTATGAACGTATCTTATTTCGATTCGTCATGTGTCTCTATTCGACCTGTGCGATTAGTCTATCTGTCACGCGTAAGTGTGACATAGTATCTTTTTTGCTTGTTGTTTTTAGTTGGAAATAGCATCTTTTTCTTTTTTTTAATGTGAAAAAGTATCTATTTTGGGTTTTTTTTTTCAGTGTGAAATAGCATCTTTTTCAGGTTTTTAGTATGAAATAGCGTCTTTTTCTCTTTTTTTCATGTGAAATAGCATCTATTTGGGTTTTTTTTTTTCAGTGTGAAATAGCGTCTTTTTCGTATTTTTAGTATGAAATAGCATCTTTTTCTCTTTTTTTTTCATGTGAAATAGCATCTATTTGGGTTTTTCTTTTCAGTGTGAAATAGCATCTTCTTCGTATTTTTAGTATGAAATAGCATCTTTTTCTCTTTTTTCATGTGAAATAGCATCTATTTGGGGTTTTTTTTTTCAGTGTGAAATAGCATCTTTTTCGGGTTTTTAGTATGAAATAGCATCTTTTTCTCTTTTTTCATGTGAAATAGCATCTATTTGGGTTTTTCTTTTCAGTGTGAAATAGCATCTTTTTCATATTTTTAGCATCTTTTTCTCTTTTTTTTATGTGAAATAGCATCTATTTGGGTTTTTTTTTTCAGTGTGAAATAGCATCTTTTTCGTATTTTTAGTATGAAATAGCATCTTTTTCTCTTTTTTTTTCATGTGAAATAGCATCTATTTGGGTTTTTCTTTTCAGTGTGAAATAGCATCTTCTTCGTATTTTTAGTATGAAATAGCATCTTTTTCTCTTTTTTCATGTGAAATAGCATCTATTTGGGGTTTTTTTTTTCAGTGTGAAATAGCATCTTTTTCGGGTTTTTAGTATGAAATAGCATCTTTTTCTCTTTTTTCATGTGAAATAGCATCTATTTGGGTTTTTCTTTTCAGTGTGAAATAGCATCTTTTTCATATTTTTAGCATCTTTTTCTCTTTTTTTTATGTGAAATAGCATCTATTTGGGTTTTTTTTTTCAGTGTGAAATAGCATCTTCTTCGTATTTTTAGTATGAAATAGCATCTTTTTCTCTTTTTTCATGTGAAATAGCATCTATTTGGGGTTTTTTTTTTCAGTGTGAAATAGCATCTTTTTCGGGTTTTTAGTATGAAATAGCATCTTTTTCTCTTTTTTCATGTGAAATAGCATCTATTTGGGTTTTTCTTTTCAGTGTGAAATAGCATCTTTTTCATATTTTTAGCATCTTTTTCTCTTTTTTTTATGTGAAATAGCATCTATTTGGGTTTTTTTTTTCAGTGTGAAATAGCATCTTCTTCGTATTTTTAGTATGAAATAGCATCTTTTTCTCTTTTTTCATGTGAAATAGCATCTATTTGGGGTTTTTTTTTTCAGTGTGAAATAGCATCTTTTTCGGGTTTTTAGTATGAAATAGCATCTTTTTCTCTTTTTTCATGTGAAATAGCATCTATTTGGGTTTTTCTTTTCAGTGTGAAATAGCATCTTTTTCATATTTTTAGCATCTTTTTCTCTTTTTTTTATGTGAAATAGCATCTATTTGGGTTTTTTTTTTCAGTGTGAAATAGCATCTTCTTCGTATTTTTAGTATGAAATAGCATCTTTTTCTCTTTTTTCATGTGAAATAGCATCTATTTGGGGTTTTTTTTTTCAGTGTGAAATAGCATCTTTTTCGGGTTTTTAGTATGAAATAGCATCTTTTTCTCTTTTTTCATGTGAAATAGCATCTATTTGGGTTTTTCTTTTCAGTGTGAAATAGCATCTTTTTCGTATTTTTAGTATGAAATAGCGTCTTTTTCTCTTTTTTTTCATGTGAAATAGCATCTATTTGGGTTTTTCTTTTCAGTGTGAAATAGCATCTTTTTCTGGGTAAATTTTTTGCGGCTAACTTTTCGGAAGGCGTCTTCTTCGGTTCGGGTCGCTGCACCGTGGAACAAGCTACCAGAATCCATGGTCAGCCTAAAGACGACAAAACAGTTTAAGGCAGCGCTGGATGCATCGATTATCTATATATCTCATCAAGTGTTTGCCCCAGGAAGAGGCCCCTTGATTTCTGAGAACTTCGACTGAAGTAAAATGAAACAAAAAAACATATATATACTAGACATAAACGTGAATTTTTTTTTTTTTGCTTATAGTCACCCCAAACAAGAGGGCACATTGCCACTGAGACATAAGGGGCTACTGTGAATTAGGGACCAGATTTATAGGGCATCCTAAATGGGGAGTTGTGCAGCGAGATGTGTGTTCACATTACATTTAAATTTCTGCATGTTGGTAAAGAAGCTATTAGAGTAGAAAGCTTTCGCATCTGGGGATCTCTACAGTGAAGGGGTGGGATTTTGCTGATTGTTGGGTTTTGCTGGGGTATTTACGTCGTAGAAAATTCCATTGAAGTAATTGTAAAACAAGCACATGGATGCAATGTTGGTAGATAGTGTGGGACTTATTAGATGCCCTTGTAGGAAGAGACTAACTTGTGGTTGGTGCACCAGCCCAGAGTTAGCAACAATACCTCGTGCATGGGCGAACGGTGGCTTTGTAGAAATATAGGATACTGGCAGGTGTGAGAAACTTTTCTAGCACGGTAAAGGGAGCCTACCTTCTTTGCAGCGGACTTGTCAGTATCCGCTCATAATATAAGGGGCATTTTTTGTGTGTCTGTGTGTCACAATTTTTTTGAAACGTAAGTAATACATTTCGATACTGAAATATCTTAACTTCTTTTAGAAATAGAAAATACTGCATTAATACTAAATAATAAATTCCCAACAAATAAAGCGGATGCCATGACCAGAAATCGAAACCGAAACCTTGAGATGTTAAGTCTGATGTTCTATGAACTGAGCTATTTAGATTTTCCTATAAATAGAATTTAAAACATTACCTTAACAAAATAATTACAGCTTTGACGTGACGTCATAGATTTATGATTTGCGTCATGTTTCAAAACATGAATTCTAACATAAGTGACAATAAAAATAAATAAATAAATAAATGGCTAAACATTATCAATAGCATTAGAAATTCTTTTAATAGTTTAAAGCAATTTATTTTGCTTTAACTACGTATTGACGTTAAAAACTATTTTATATATAATATATACTAGAATTTGGACCTGTATATATATCAATATTTGAATAAATAAATATTAATTATTTTTACCTACAGACACTGGGAAATGAAAAAGGACCCCCCCCCCACCTATTTTCAAGTTATCTTCATTTCTTCAAATCTTTTTCTAAAACTATGATACCACCTACATACCAAAGACACAGAGTTCCCCTCCCCTCCTCTTTCCTCAGCCCCTCAAAACCCTAACCCACACCTCACCATGACAAAAACCTCAGCATCCCCTCCTCTCTCTCCTACCCTAAGACAAATTCACTAATACTCTCACCCCTCCACTTTTTCACTGCTGCATTAATGGTACCCACTTAAAGCTCTCCATATTCATTTCACTCTTTGCCACTGACTGACTTCTCTCACCCCGGACCCTCGTCCAGCGCTCTTAGTAGCCACGGCTACTACTTTTCCTTATCAACCCATCATGTCAACCCAATATTTCGATGTACTTGCATGACATTTTTCTTAAAATTATCATCCTGAGGAAGTCTTACAATAAAGACGAAACGTTGATGAATATAAAAAAATATCTCTTGGTTTTTCCTTTTTCATATATATATAGATATATATATATATACATACTATGCAAACTGTCTACGTCTGGAGGGTCTAGTCTTTTATGTATTTGTTCTAATTTATGTTACCTGTGAATGTTAGGCCGTGGAATTTTAATATTTGTCATAACATTGACTGCCGAGTTTTGGCCTTTTGGCTAAGATCAAAGTGTAGTATCTGTTCCGATGGATACTGCACTTCATAGATCGGTATTGTCTTGGCCTTCGGGGCTTGATTTCTGCCGGTCTATGGGTCTGATCTGTCCTGTGCAGTTCTAGGAGGTCCACCCTCCCAGGCTTTACCTCCCCTCTTTGGGGAGGAGTAAGTTAATTGCTTACTGCTTGAGGCACCCCTACCGGGGCTGCCAGGCAATTTTTAATGGCCAGAGCGCTCACCTACTCGGGCGCTGGCTTTTCAAATCCCACTTTCCAACCTTGTGTCACATACTCCTATTGTGGGTAGGCGTTAAATACCGGCCTTTTGGCTAAGATCAAAGTGTAGTATCTGTTCCGATGGATACTGCACCCCATAGACTGGTATTGTCTTGGCCTTCGGGGCTTGATTTACGCCGGTCAATGGGTCTGTCCTGTGCAGTTCTGGGAGGACCACCTTCCCAGGATTTGCTCCCAGGCTTTGCCGCCCCTCTTTGGGGAGGAGTAAGTTTATTGCTTACTGTCTGAGGCGCTTCTACCGGGGAATGCCGATGGGGCTGCCCAGGCAATTTTTAAACCCCACTTTCCCGACCCGACCTTGGGTCACATCTTACTTGTGGGAGTAAGATAAAAACTGGCCTTGTGCCTAACTCCTGGAGAGGAGTAAATCAATACAACCACTACCACTGCTTATTCTGCTTACTTAACACATGTACGTGAGTTTGTAAATTAATGATCAATGATCAAAGATGGCCGACCAGCATAAAAAGGTTAACCTTTTTAAGAAATAAGTAAATGTTATTTTTGAAATGGAATCAGTTTTGTTTTTGTACCTACTTTTGCCTTTCATTGCTTGCAGAGACAACACAAAGCCCTTCGTTCTTGGGAGTAGGTGATGCCGAAGTCGGGGGAGGCCTTTCTGGTCAGCGATGTCCATGCTGATCTTGTGTTTTTCTTCTGTGAACCGAGTGCCTTCACAGAAGAGCAGGATCTGGTCGAGGATAGAAATAATGGAGTTAAATGTTATCATGCGGATGGAGGGAGGGGGGGGGTAAATGGAATGGAGAAAGGGGAGGGGGAGGAGAAAAAGAAAAAAGACCAACAAGAATGAAAAGGGGGGAAAAAAAGAAAAGAGAAAAGGAGAAAATAAAATGAAAACGAAAAGAAAAAGAAAAAAGACACAAAATAAAGAAAGAAAAGAGAAGGGAAAAAAGAGAAATAAAAAATTTTTAAAATAAAAGAGAGAGAAAAAAGGAAAATGAGTAAAATGCACAGGATAACAAAGAAAAGGGAAGAGAAACGAAAATAAATGAGAAAGGAAAAAGAGAAGAAAAAAAGAAAAAAGGAAAGAAAAAAGAAAGGAAAAAGATAAGGAGCCAAAAATAAAAATAAAGAACGAAACGAAAAAAAGGAAAGGAAAAAAAAGAAAGAAAATCAAAGAAAGAAAAGAGAAAAAAAGAGAGGGAAAAAATTGAAAAAAGCAAAGTAACAGAGACCCCAAAAAAGGGAAACAGAAAATTAAAACGAAATGAGAAAGAGAAAAGAAAAAGAAAAAAGACACAAAGGAAAAAGAGAAAAAAGAAAAGAAAGGAAAAAATAAAAAAGAGAAAGAAAAAAAGAGAAAGGAAAAAATAAAAAAGAGAAAGAAAAAAAGAAAAATGAGTAAAATGCACAGGATAATAAAGAAAAGGGAAGAGAAACGAAAATAAATGAAGTAGGAAAAAGAGAAAAAAAAGGGAAAAAAAGGGAAAGAAAAAAGAAAGGAAAAAGATGAGGAGTCAAAAGTAAATAGAAAAAATGAAACGAAAAAGGAAAAAAAAGAAAATCAAAGAGAGAAAAGAGAAAAAAAAAGAAAGGGAAAAAATTGCAAAAAGCAAAGTAACAGAGACCCCCAAAAAAGGGAACAGAAAAAAGAAAAGGGAAAGAAAACACGAAAGAAAAGGGAAGAGAAAGGAAAAACAGAAAATATTAGCAAGAAAATTTTAAAACAAATTGACTTTATTCATTCCTTTTTCTCCGAAGTTCATTTTTATCACTTCCTCCCATGTTTTCCTTGACCTTCCCCTATGAACTGGACACGCTACTTCAACTGTTCTACACCCATTAACCCAAGAACTCTGATCCATTCTTTCAACATGACCATACCATCGAAGTCTCCTGTTTTGCACATATCTCATTCTATCCAGATTTAATCTTCCTCTGAGCTCATCAGATCTAGGCCTGTCTTTTAGATCCACATTACACATCCACCATATCATTCTCATATAATTTCTTCCCATGCAACGCATATCCTCAACCCTCATTGCCAGTTCTGACTTCCATACATGATCATACTGCATACACACACCTGATAGACTTCTCTTGTTCGACAATAGTGAAGCTCTGCTGGTTAGTAGCGGCAGAAGTTCCCTGAACTTACGATATTCACTCCTAACTCTTGCAATCACAGTAACACCTGCTCCACCCTGTGCTCCAATGGTATCACCAAGGTAACAAAACTTCTGTAAGCCTCAATAGCTTCGCCATCCAAATATACTTTCTCAACATCTGAGTTCTCATCAGTCTCCATAATCTTGTCCTCTCTCAAACTACCAGTACTTCCACAGCACTTCTTGTGTACCTAATGCTTTTTATTTATTTTTTATCATAGTTCACCCCAAACAAAGCAGGTCACCACTGTAGATGTAAGGGGCTACTGAGAAAAATGGTGAAAGTTTTTTTTGGGGGGGTCAACCTAAATTGGGAGCTGGGCAGCGAGATGTCTGTTTACATTAGTTTTAAATTTCTGCATGTCAGTACCGTCAGGAAAACAGGGAGCAGGGAGGGAGTTCCAGAGTCCAACAGCACAAGGAATGAAGATTTTGGAGTAGAAAGCTCTTCGGCATCTGGGGACCTCCACAGTGAATGGATGGGATTTGACAGATTGTCGGGTTGGTCTAGTGAATTTGCGTGGTGGGGGCACCAGAGCAGCAAGTTCATCGGAGCATATTCTATTGAAGTACTAAAAAGTACACAAAAGTGAGTTGCATCTCTTTCCCAAAACTGATTAGGGAAACTTTCCTCTTTTGGGGAGCTTTCCAACTCTACAAGCACTGATCATCACTTTGGTCTTGGTAACATTCACTTTTAGACTTTTTACTTTTCATAGCATTCCTCAAAGTCTTTAACTTAACAAGTAGATCTTCCATAGTTTCACAGACAAGTACTAAATCATCAACATACAGCATCTCTTCCAGACAACCTGTACAGAACTCTCTGGACACAAATGCTTCTAAGACACGAATCAAAAACAATGGACTCACGACAGAACCCTTATGTACTCCTACTTTAACATTTAAGCCGTCACTAAATGTGCTGTTAATTCTAACACGACTTTCAGCATGTCTCTACCTTCCTTGAACATTGAACAACTTTCACCAACCACTCTTATTTAAAAGGTAAATTAATTTATATAAAAATTATGAAAATGTTAATGTTTATCTATTTATATGAATAAATGTTAATGTTTATCTATTTATATGAATAAATGTTATTGTTTATCTATTTATATGAATAAATGTTAATGTTTATCTATTTATATGAATAAATGTTAATGTTTATCTATTTATATGAATAAATGTTAATGTTTATCTATTTATATGAATAAATGTTAATGTTTATCTATTTATATGAATAAATGTTATTGTTTATCTATTTATATGAATAAATGTTAATGTTTATCTATTTATATGAATAAATGTTAATGTTTATCTATTTATATGAATAAATGTTAATGTTTATCTGTTTATATGAATAAATGTTAATGTTTCTTTATATGAATAAATGTTAATGTTTATCTATTTACATGAATAAATGTTAATGTTTATCTATCTATATGAATAAATGTTATTGTTTATCTATTTATATGAATAAATGTTAATGTTTATCTATTTATATGAATAAATGTTAATGTTTATCTATTTATATGAATAAATGTTAATGTTTATCTAATAAAGGTTACCAACGTCGATCGTGAAAATGATGTTATTGAACTGAATTCGAACGAGTTTTCAATCTGTGAAAAGATCCACCTCACCACTTCCACCTTCCACACTTTTTTTTTTTTTTTTTTTTTTGACTCAGGAGTCACCTCTTATCAAGACTAAAAGCCACTCAAGGATGCGGGTTAATTAGATTGCTAGTTAAATGATGATAAATATTATGAGAGGATTGAAAATAACGAAAGGCATGAAACCACGTTGTTTGCTACCCATAAACATTTAATAGTGGCAGAAACTTTCGGAATTTTTTTTAGATGAGGATTGATAGATAATTTGGATTATTCAGACTACTGTTCTCATCTTGGTTGTTATTCTCACAACGTTTCGGCCGATGTTAATTCTTCTTAATCACCCTGTGTATAGAAGACACATAACAAATAAATATGACTTTTCCAATTTTTACAGTACCACCGATGAAACTGAAGCAGGGGATAAAAACATAGAACTAAATCGACTCACGGTCACCCAGTAGTTTTCGGGGAATTCCGACAGCTGTTGCACATCATGGATGAGGGTTTTTTGGTCTTGGCTCCAATTCCTCTTCAAGAAAACGCTCTCTGTGAGGTACCAAATCCAGCCTAAAATGGGGATATACATCAAATTTCGTTTTCCATAAATCTTGGAGCCCTGCAATAGAAAAGATCACAGAAATGTTGTCTGTTTAGGTACGAATGTACACCCTCCGTCAAAAGTAACAAAAAAAAAAATTATGTTTCGTCAGTGTTCACAGTTAGATTCATATTCATATAAAATAATGCCTGAATCAGTGAAGTTAAAAAAAAGGAAATAAGAAAGAAAACATCTAAAACTGGAATGAAAGAAAAAACGTATAAATCGGTATAGAAAGAAAAAAAGAATGAAAACGTCTCATTATTGAAATAGATTGAAGGCGGGGGGAATGTCTTACTTGCTATTTGCTTTCTTAATACCTCTAAATAGTCTAAATGGATTCGTCTGGAAATTCTTTCCTTGTTAACTTTTGTGTGATATATATATATATATATATATATACACATATATTTGTGTTATAATGAAATAATTCCAGGAGGAAATCCGGATATGAGAGCTCAATGTAATAAACAGAGCAAGAATAAAATAAAATATAGTAACACGAAATTACATAATCATCGATGCAATAATTTATTTCAACCATGTGGTATTTTCAAGCATCCGATTTAGACGCTTACATTTTTGAGTTTTTGAGTTTCAAAAATGTAATCATCTAAATCGGATGCTTGAAAATACCACAAGGTCGAAATAAATTATTGCATCGATGATTATGTAATTTCGTGTTACTATATTTTATTTTATATATATATATATAAGATTATGATGACATTAAGAACGTTTTGGAGTTAAAATCAATTTAGTATTATGCAATGATACAGAAAAGAAAACGTTTTGATACTTTTTTCGTCTTGAGCGATACAAAAAATAAACATGGCTCCATGAGCAATACAACAACACTTCCGGTCCGCTAAGACTCCATTTTGTTCAAATCTCGATTATTCTAGCATATTTGCACATTTCTAACGTGTTTTTCTTCAGATTACATGCGTAGTACTAAATAGATTTTAACTCGAAATGGTTCCTCATTTAATAATATTTAAAAATAAAAACAACATAAAACTATTTTTATCGCCTTTGTTTAGACCGTCGACCTCATCATTTACCCATGTGTTATAGATAAAGCGAGGAAAAACTGAATCGCAGCGATTAAGTTTTAAATAGAAATATTAACGAAGAATACGCAAATATTTGGGCGATGGCAAAGATAAAAAAAAAATAATAATTCAATTAAAAAGGACGGAGATTCTTAAGTTGCGCCTATTCAGTCTACGGCTAAAAAGTTATTTCAAATTTAAGGATGACAGATCGACAGAAATTCTATTGAATAGACATTCATGGTTGAGACTGGCGAGACGTGTAAGACAATGGAGATGGATGAGAACTCAGATGTGGAGAAAGTATATTTGGATGGCGAGGCTACTGAGGTTGCTCAGAAGTTTTGCTAGATTAGAAAAAAATTTGGTCAGTAAAAACGTTGGGGAAAACGGGTTGTGGACAATCACGAACAAGCACCCAAATTGCTTTTGTTACGCATGGTGACGAAATTTGGGGTTCATACCTTTCCTAATTATATTAGTGTATAACTGAGCACAAAAGATCGAGCACAGGGAGGAGCAGGTGATAGTGTGATTGCAAGAATTAGGAGGGAGAGGATAGAGTAAGTTCATGGAACTTCTGCCATTACTAACCAGCAGAGCATTACCAATGTCGACCAAGGGAAAAGTCTATCAGGCATGCGTAGGCAGTGTGATGATGTATGGAAGTGAAACCTGGCCAAGGAGGGTTGAGGATATGCGTTGCATGGAGAGAAATGAAATGAGAATGGTACGATAGATGTGTAATGTGAGTCTTAAAAACAGGCTTAGATCTGATGACCTCAGAGGAAAAAATCTGGACAGTATAGGGAGATGTATGCAGAACATGAGACTTCATTGGTATGGTCATGTTGTAAGAATGGATGAAAGTTCTTGGGTCAATAGATGTAGCACAATTGAGGTAGTATGGTCAGTTGGCAAGGGAAGACGAAGCAAAACATGGAAGGAAGTCATAAGAATGGATTTGAGAGATTGGTTGTTTTGTTTTATGGCATATCAACCCTTTTCAGGTTATTTAATGCTGAATTTGGTCTTTTTGGTGAAAGTCTTTATACTTCAAGTTCTTTATATGTTCAAATATTTGTTCATGGTGTTTGGCTCAGTGAAAGGGTGGGAAGGGATGGGGAGGGATGAAGGGGAAGGGAGGGGAATTGTTGTTTTTGTCTTGGATTTTGCAGAACATGATTGAGTTTTGCAAATCCCTGATTGACAGCATACAGCACGACCCTCACTATTTTTGTGTACCCGCATGATGGCTGCTGCATTTCTTTTTCAGTTTGGGTCAAACAACAGCTACCAGAAGCTGTGGTCAGCCTGCAGGGAGTCAAAGATGTTCAAAATGGCACAGGACACATCGTGACTGCTGACCTTTGGATGATTACCTCTGTATATAACTCTCTCCCCCCTCTTTCGCAACTCGCTTTTATATGGCTTTAGCCCTGTGCTAATCTGTTGCCAATATATTAAAATTAATTGAATTGAATTTTCGGTACTTCGACAGTTTACGGATTGTGCTGAAATAATAACGTTATTATTTAGAAACCCATTCTTAACATGACTAGGGTGGGGGCTTTGTTAACTATTCTGTATTTTCACCTAACAATTTAATAAACAAAAGATACCGTAATAATTGAATTTAACTTGAAAATCCTATCTAAAAAATAGCACAGTCCGTAAACTGCAGATGTACCGAATTTTCCAGCTCAGGTATTTTATAGATAAGGTTTGACCACAATACCATGAGAGTGCTTCCCTGCTGACTACAACATAGTCATCTTCAAGTCCAATGTCAACAAATACTTGTTGAGCCGTCGTCTCAAGTAATCAAATCCTGCCCTTTTCATCCATTGTTTCCAATCCTCTCATGATATTGTTCATCATCCTATGGATAATGTCACTAACCCTTATCCTCGAGTGGCCTTTGAGCCTTGATAAGTGGTGACTCATGTTGTTCTTGTTTTTTTTTGTTTCTTTCCCGTGGAATGCCTGACTTCTAAATGCAATCCGCATCAATTATTCTGCCTTAAAAATGAAACCTTGACTTTTCCAGCTCGGCCATTTCATGCACAAGGTTTGACCACTTGCCAACGTGCGGATCGCAATCAACAAGATTACAAGGACATAATGACCATTTAATTTTATTACTCGTTCACTTGTGTCCATTTGACTCGCGCTGCTGAGTTTTCTATTATTCCGTTGTTTTTCTCTCTCTGCTCAACATTTGTTAGTGTTTTAATTGACGCGGCTAATCTTTTGCCAATATATTGACTTGAATTCAAAAACAGAAATGACAGACATCGAGAAATCTTGATAAAATTCATTGGTTGAGTTTTTTATAAAACACATTTGATACAATTTTATAAAATATCTACATTAAAAAAATAACATACAAAAAGAAAACATCTATTAACAATCAGAGTTTCGGAGCCGGAGGGAGTCAGAGGTTTCGGAAGAAGTCAATGTCGGAGATTTTGGAAGAAGTCAATGTCGAAGATTTCGGAAAAAGTCAATGTCGGAGATTTCGGAAGAAGTCAATGTCGGAGATTTCGGAAGAAGTCAATGTCGGAGATTTCGGAAGAAGTCAATGTCGGAGATTTTGGAAGAAGTCAATGTCGGAGATTTCGGAAGAAGTCAATGTCGGAGATTTCGGAAGAAGTCAATGTCGGAGATTTTGGAAAGAGTAGGAGTTGAATTTGTAAGAATGCTTGGAGTCAGAGTCGGATTTTAAAACATATTTTCTACAATTCTATGTATATTCAAAGAAAAAAGAAAAACAAACAAAACACAAACATCTATTAACAATATTATTTTTTTTTTAAGTGCTATCAAAAAGAAAAAAAAAATCCCAGTGTTCCAAAAGTTAAAACAAAAATAACAAAATAATTGTAAAAAAAAAAAAAAAGGGTACGATTAAATTTGTTAAATTCTGGTTAGTAAATCAATAAACGAAACTGAGCATCATGCAAGATAAGTGAAGCATACGAAATGCGTCTCCAAAGATTAGAGAGTTATTAATACAAGCAGCAATTCAACATCACCGGACAAAAAACAAAATGGTGGCAGTACAGAACACAACTAACAACCATGTAGTAGTAATATTAGTATGTAGTAGTAATATTAGTATTAGTATTTTATTATTAAACGTTTTTTCCCCCCTAGCTGCAGAATAAGCACTAACATAGTTGAGTGTCCTAGGTTTTATTTACTCCTCCCCAGGAGTTAGGCACAAGGCCAGTTTTATCTTACTCCCACAAGTAATATGTGACCCAAGATCGGGTCGAGAAAGTGGGGGTTAAAAAGCCAGCGCTCGAGAGGTGAGCACTCTGGCCATTTAAAAATTGCCTGGGCAGCCCCGTCGACATTCCCCGGTAGGGGCGCCTCAGACAGTAAGCAATAAACTTACTCCTCCCCAAAGAGGGGAGGCAAAGCCTGGGAGGGTGGACCTCCTAGAACTGCACAGGACAGGCGTGCAGTATCCATCGGAACAGATACTACACTTTGATCTTAGCCAAAAGTTGAGTGTCCTAGGTACTTATCCAGATTAGGACCCAAGCTAATCCTTAACCGACGCCAAGTCGATTTTAGCTTGGGTTCTAATCTGGATAACTACCATGTCCTCCAAGCCCTACGATCTTGGGCCAAGCTGTTCGCTTGGTTTATGTTCATGTTCGTCCATTCACAAACGTTTATCCATTTTTTGCTGTCTACCTTTCAACCGGCTTCCTTGTATTATACCTTCAACCGCATCTTTTGCATAGCCCTAAACTTGAACGCTTAACGTGACCAAACAATCTCAAGACTTTACATTTGATGACAGAGGATATTGGTGGGATGACAATGAGTTTTTTGCAACTCTGCGACACTGATGTGATCGGATAGTTTATGATCAGTAATGAAGCGCATGATGTGGTTTTGGAAAGTTTCTATTATCTGATGTAATTTTAAAGTCTAGTTGACAGATTCAAGTCCGTATAAGACTACAGGAAGGACATATGCGTTATAGATTCTCGCTTTGATTTTAGTATTCAGTTAATGAGAAAAATGACACAATATATATTCACTAGCAGCGGTACACACCAATGGTAGATTAAGTAAAATAGAAATGCTTAAATGACGACACACTGTTATATGAAAATATGATGATATATCTTTATTGTCAGTGGCGGTGAATGAGTGAGAGTTGATATTGGATCCACAGTGTTAGTTAAGTTATAATAAAGTATATTTTATAAAGAACAAAATATGTATCCCAGTGTTGTATTTCTGCTGTGCTTAAAAGAATAACGACACACTGATATATGAAAATATGATGATATAACTTTATTGTCGGTGGCGGTGAATGAGTGTGGGTTAATGAGGAAAGAAAGATAGACGCACAGGAATTCGACTGGGTGTGTTTTCTGGGACCCAAATTGCCAATCAACTACATATCAATTTCTGGTTGTTATTATATAAAAATTTGTGACACTTCTGCCTCCACCTGCAAACGCCAATTGTGGGATTTTGCTGTCAATATAGTACCACCCCCAGGGCGTTTTATTCGACAATGGGGTATTTCCTTCTGTCGCTAACTTTTACAGGTGGTTTCAATCAACAATTATTTTATTTCTAACAATCGACCACATTTGCTTTTCCCGACCATGATGCTTGACTTTAACCAACAATTATTTCATTTCATACATTAGATCCATTGCTCTTTCTGCTTCATGTAAAGTCGGTTATCTCTTTTCTCTCCAAACTCTTTCTCATACCTAAGGCTATTCTCTATCTCTACAAATCTACTATCAGACTATGTATGGAGTACTGTTGTCATATTTAGGCTGGTGAATCTCTGTCCCATTTGAGGGTTCTTGATAAGGTGCAGAAACGTATCTGTAATTTGATTGGCCCTACCCTTTCTTCTTCTCTGCACCCTCTCTCTCACAGACGTGATGTTGCTAGTCTTAGTCTTTTCGATAAATACTATTAAGAAATGTGTTCTTCAGAATTATGTGATCTATTTCCTGCTTCTTTTGTTCCAGCTCGTTTGACTCGTTGGTCTAGTGGTCTTCATCTAATCGCTGTTTTGATACCTCATTGTAATACAGCTTCTTATTCCAGTAGCTTCTTTCCAAGAACCGCAGGTTTGTGGAACTCTCTTCCTGCTGACCGTTTTTCTCCTACCTATAGCCTTGGTATTTTTAAGCTTTGTCTGGAGCGATTTCCATAAAAAAAATAATATATTTATATCCTCCCTCCAGCTATGGATTAAATAGTATGATAGACTACCTGGCCTTTTAGCTATAACATCAGTACCTCCCCGTCTTACGACGAATCTGACTCTTACACAGATAGCAGATTGCATCAGGAGTTAGGTACTTTCGGGAGGGGTAGAATTTCCAGCAACTTTAGCAACAGATTTGATGCAAGTCTTTCACTTCAGGTCTGGGGTGAAAGTCAGTCCTAGGAGCTTATCAAAGCAGGGGGCTTCTTCAGTGAGAAATCCATTCATTTCGAATGAAGAGAAGTGAGGATCCGAGCATTGGTGGTGAAAAGAGGGAAGCTTAATTTTAGAGACGTTAAAATTAACAAGCTACTTGTCATGATTATGATTAATTGTTGCTATTTTTACCAATACCTGGGAGGAAATTGTGGGTTCATACCTTTACCCCACAGTAGTGTGTAAATGATCACAGTCGATCCATTAGAATTTGAATGTAACATAGTTATACTTGGAAAGTGGAATTGGTAATGGTTTTTATGATTGACGGCAGGTCAACCCTTTTTGGTCATGTAATACCTAAAAAAAATTACAATTATAAACGATCCGTTGCCTATCTCTATTTATATTAAGTTAGGTATGGAAAATGAAAAAAGAAAAACATATTCATCAATGTTTCGTCTTTATTTCAAGAGTTTCTCAAGATGATTGATTTGAAGAAATAGTAAATTCGTATGAATCAACATGATACAACTTAGTAGACCAGCTTGATCCTGTTGTTGGGGTTTTTGCAGGAGGGACCACGTAATGGTTGCCAACATCCCTAAGTTAAAGTGATTCTATGGAACCGACTGGATTCGAACTTGGCACACCCAGGTTGTCAGTCCACGTCGTCATCCACGTAACCACCATCACCTCGAAGAAATAACATACAAGTACAATATTTTCAATGAACTTAGGTATGTGTATATGTTTATACATTTGTATGCACAGGATTCACTCCTAACCTATTGAACTGATAATTATGAATTTTCGAACACAGCTGCTAGGCATAAGAGTTGTTAATGTGGGCTATATTTTGTTTAATTTAGTTTCATGCAAAAGAGGTAAAAAGCGGGTGGAAGCCCTTTGTGAAAATTCAGATACCCCCGATTTTAGAGAAATTGTAACAATCGGTATTAGACATCAATTAATAAATATTCCCTGAATTTTAGTTTCTTTGGAGTACTGTAAATAGTTTTCAGGGAGTATAAAATGCTCCCCCCCACTTTTTAAAATTCAAATATATTAGATTTAAGAAACCCTATTATTTGAGAAAAAGCTATATTTTCAAACAATGTTTTTATATGTGTGTTACTTTGTAACATTTGCAGAAGTGTCCGATGGCAGAAGAATAAATAAAATAAAATACCAAAGGCTTGTATTTTTATTATATCTATATCCTGGACTTTATTTACCTCCCCAGAAGGTTAGGCACAAGGCCAGTTTTATCTTGCTCCCACAAGGTAAGATGTGACCCAAGGTCGGGTCGGGAAAGTGGGACTTGAAAAGCCAGCGCCCGAGAAGGTGAGCACTCTGGCCATTAAAAATTGCCTGGGCAGCCCCGTCGGCATTCCCCGGTAGGGGCGCCTCAGGCAGTAAGCAATAAACTTACTCCTCCCCAAAGAGGGGAGGCAAAGCCTGGGAGAGTGGACCTCCTAGAACTGCACAAGACAGACCCATAGACCGGCGTAAATCAAGCCCCGAAGGCCAAGACGATACCAGTTTATGGGGTGTAGTATCCATCCGAACAGATACTACACTTTGATCCCGGCCAAGGACTCTACCGTTGATTCAACATATGACAGTGCGACTTGACATTTAAGTCTTACCAGTGACGAGTTTAGATTACGAGATAAAATGGCCGATATCAATGACACTTTTATCTTTATTCTTGTATGCCTAAGATGTTGTCGGCATCTTGTTTCGGATATTTTAATGTCCTTGCAACAGCTGGCTCTCCATTTCTTTCGATCCAAGACCGATAATGGTGTTAAATGGTATTCTGACAGCTTCAAGATTGTCCTTTAGATTGTCTTTGTACTCGAGCCGCAGACTTCACACATTCTTTTGTCAAGTTAGGCTTCACATTAAAACTCAAGGTATTTTGTTTTCTTAACGAGTCAACATTTATCGAGATCAAAAGCCGCTCGAGGATAAGGGTTAACGAGATGGAGTGATTGACATTTGAACGATGAAGAATATTATGAGAGGATTGAAAATGATGAATAGAATGAAGAAAATTTTAATTCTAATAACGGTTTATGACAAGTATTTGTTGACATGTTATAGTCTGCAAGGAAGCAGTCCCATGGTAATGTGTTCCACGGATGGGAAGTTCTTGGAAAGAAACTCTGTTCATGAAAATTCGGGTTGATGCTATGCACACAGAGGGAGAAAGGGAGAAAGGAAAGTTCTTTGTGGTGGAAGATAAGTTCTTGTTGTGTAGGTCTTACAAGGATGGACCAGCGATTGGAGCTCAGCCGAGAACCTTCCATGGAAATAACGATATAAAAAAGACCATCAGTGTCTCATCTGTGATAAAGGGGCTGTAGAAGACAGAAGGGATCACCCCCCCCCCCCCGATCGCAAAGACGAGTTTGTACTCTTTCAAGGAAGAGTGTTTGTAAAACAGGCATAAAGCTTTTTCCGGTAGACATGAAGTTTCCTGACATGATATATTTATCGGAAACGTGATATGCAGTCGCTAAAAAATTGTATTTTTTTTTTTAAAGATTATGACATGCCGAACATATTTGTGTTAAAATCAATTTAGTATTATGTATGAAATTAAAAAAAAACAACACTTTTAAAATTAGTAAATATGGGAGCATGGCAGCATATTTTCAATATGGCAGCATATTTTCAGTATGGCAGCTTATTTTCAATATGTTAAAACAGGTCGCCATATTAGAAAATAAGCTGACATACTCACATATTTTGGCCTTTTGGCTAAGATCAAAGTGTAGTATCTGTTCCGATGGATACTGCTGCACCCCATAGACTGGTATTGTCTTGGCCTTCGGGGCTTGATTTACGCCGGTCTATGGGTCTGTCCTGTGCAGTTCTAGGAGGTCCACTCTCCCAGGCTTCGCCTCCCCTTTTTGGGGAGGAGTAAGTTTATTGCTTACTGCCTGAGGCGCCCCTACCGGGGAATGCCGACGGGGCTGCCCAGGCAATTTTTAAGCCCCACTTTCCCGACCCGACCTTGGGTCACATCTTACTTGTGGGAGTAAGATAAAAACTGACTTTGTGCCTAACTCCTGGAGAGGAGTAAATCAATACTCACATATTTACTAATCTAAAAAGTTTTTTTTTCTATTTCATATACTAAATTGATTTTAACACCAATACGTTCAGCATGTCATAATCTTTAAAAAATATATCCAATTTTTGAGCGACTGCATATAACCTTTTTAATAAAAATATCATGTCAGGAAACTTACGTTTACCGAAAAAAATCTATATTACATAAACAAACATATTTTCAATTGGTCGCCATATATTTTATCCGACATTGATCGATTTGTTTTTTTCTGACGGTATGGAATCTTACACCCCTGACCACGTTGATAAAATGAATATTCAGTGAGATTAAAATATTATATGCTCACCTGAAATGTCATACTTTTATGTTCAATGATTATTTAACTGGTTTTAAAATAAATCTCAGTGACTTAAGCCGCAAATTCTCTGCGACTTAAATGAAAGCTAATGATTAGGTTTCGCTGAGAAGCTATCTTGAAACACAAACATCTTTCACGTTTAATCTTCACATTTGAATTATCTCTCCAGATTAAGGATCAGGTGTTCTTATCTTTAATCGTTCAGACCACAATTTAGCATACCCTTGTTTACTTATATATATATATATATATATATACAGGGTGTCCCAAAATAATGTATACACCCTTTGAATTGCTATAACTCGTTCAATTTACTGATTTTTTAATTGCAAGATTGATACACAAGCAAAAGAGTAAGAATATACATGTAAAAATACTGACAGTAAAATTAATAAAAACATAGAAAATAAACTTTTAACAAAGATAAAGGCTACTTAGGGTAATTTCAGAATGTTCATAAAATTAACTCTCACCATAACCCCAACCCGTTCTGCTCAATACACTTTCCATTTAGGGAAGACGTGAAGAATTGTACCTACAAACGTCCTGCAATATTTACTCTAGTATTTGAGCACATTCTACTACAATTGCTACTCCCATTTGTTTGCAATTGCTTCAGGTTTCTTGCTTTAAACATTGTAGCCTTTACCTTTATTAAAAGTTATTTTTATATGTTTTTGTTAATTTTACTTTCAGTATCTTTAAATCTTCTACTCTTTTATCACTTTTGTTTGCAAGTCAAACGCAGTAAATTGAACGAGTTATAACGATTCATAGGGTGTATACATTATTTTGGGACACCCTGTATATATATATATATATATATATAACGTAAAGAAAGAGGCAAAATGTCTTCAGAAACCATTTGTTAGATGCGTATATTATTTTATTAAAATCAAAACAAATATTTTCATTTTGACTTATATATATCAAGGTTTTAAATAGGTTGAACCGAGTCATAGCGAGTCGAGGACAATATCACAAGAAAAAAAAGAGAGGAAATTTGTAGTAATATATTTAATCGTCGGTAGACATTCGATTAAAAACTTTTAAAAAGAATAAAAAGATCGACTAAAATTTACAGACTAAATCCCAAGGTACCTTTCAACCGACACATTGTCAATGTGTCGGTTGAAAGGTACCTTGGGATTTAGTCGATTTAGTCTGTTAATTTTAATTGATCTTTTTATTCTTTTTAAAAGTTTTTAATCGAATGTCTTCCGACAATTAAATATATTACTACAAATTTCCTCTTTTTTTTTCCATGTTCTCGACTCACTATGACTCCGTTCATCGTATTTAAAACCTTGATAAAATTCTGTACCACAAAAAATTTGTTCATATATATATATATATATATATATATATATAATAATAATAATGGTAATAATCCAGGAGAAAAATATCCACAGGGTGGTAATCCAGAGAATTTTAACCGGGTTTATAAAAAGTGCTCAATATCAAAATAGAGCTTTATATATGATAATTTTATTTACACAGACATGTACAAAATCTGCGACACTGATCATATTTGGAGATCTGAGGTTAAGATCGGATTCTAACTCTGCCTGATGAGATCTCAGTTTATAGTAACTGTTGATCGATAACATCGACATGCCAGTGTCGCAGATTTTGTACATGTCTGTGTAAATAAAATTATCATATATATATATATATATATATATTAAATTTTCACTTCCTAAGTGATAAAAAGTAATGCAGAAGATTGCATTTTTAGTCGCCCTTAACTTTATATGACATATTTTTTGTTGATATATATTTTTTATTAATTTATTACGTACATAAAAGTAATCCATTAACACGTGTAAAAACATCATGTCATCAGCATGGCTAACTTGGACAAGGATCGAACCTTCAATATCAATGTCAATAGTCTGGATTTTTACCTCCGGACCATGACGCCTTGCCTGGACATATGTACGATTTCTATCACCTTTATATTTTAAGTATTTTTATCTAATTGTTTTTATAGGTGATGGCAACGTTCAGCCTTTTCTTATTTGATTTTCACTTCCTAAGTGATAAAAAGTAATGCAAAAGATTGTATTTTTAGTCGCCCTTAAATTTATAGGACATATTTTTCGTTGATGTATATATTTTTATTAATTTTATACGTACATAAAAGTAATCCGTGCACACATGTTTCTGAACAGACTATAGGCATTGATATCGAAGGTTCGATCCTTGTCCAAGTTAGCCATGCTTTCAAATCGAGTCTAATGTCATGCTTCTCTGCCTTCCTTGCTGTTCAGTCTCTCATTAACTTCGGTTGATTGAGGACGTCGGGATGGGGTAATACCAGTCGATGATTCGTTCTCGACAATCAGTCCGGCAGGAACTGGGCGATTTCGATGGCCTTTTATCTGCCGGGCTGAGGTATACTGTTCTGGGTTGTTCTAGGAGGTGCACCCTCCCAGGCCTTGCCTTCCCTCTTTGGGGAGGAGTACATTTATTGCTTACTGCCTGAGGCGCCCTGACCGGGGAATGCCGACGGGGTTGCCCAGGCTATTTTTGCTATGCAAGAGTGCTCCTTCTTTAGGTGCGCTGGCTTGACTCTTCCCCCACTTTCCGACCTTGTGTCACATATTCCTGCAGTGGGAAGGCATTAAATACCTGGAGTTTTCTGGAATTCCTGATCAATCCAGTCGTTACGACCCAATTTGTCGCCTTCATACTGAAGTTTGGATATCTCAAAAGATAGATATAAATTCCATGAATTTGGTTGTAGCAGTTTTACGTTTGAGAACTATTTTCTTTTTGTGCAAGTTTATTCTTCCACGCCGAGTGATTAATACATTATCCAATCAGAACACTTTGCGTGAGAGGTACTTCCACTGTTTTTCCCGCTTTTGAACGGTCAGATAGTAGACATCAAACTGAAGAGACATGCAATGTTCCTGTCTCAGCAAAATGGATGCCAGACCCAACCCATTGGGAAGCTGTACGCGCACCCACCGACTCAGCGTGCTATGGTATTTCTTGGTACTTAAACTCATTCATGGTCCCTTGCTGTTTGTTGGTGAAGCGATGTATGAATAGAACTGATTTAAAATGTGAGGGGAAGAGTTTCTCTTTATATACGAGTTAACGGTAACCCTTACTAACAGTGACACAACTGTAACCCCTTATTTCTTCTTATTAACCCTAACCCCTTATTTTTCCTCATTAACCCCTTATTTCTTCTTATTAACCCTAACCTCTTATTTTTCCTTATTAATTCCTTATTTTTTCTTATTAACCCTAACCCCTTATTTTTTCTTATCAACCCTAACCTCTTATTTCTTCTTATCAACCCTAACCTCTTATTTCTTCTTATCAACCCTAACCCCTTATTTCTTCTTATTAACCCTAAGCTCTTATTTTTCCTTATTAACCCCTTATTTTTTCTTATTAACCCTAACCCCTTATTTTTTCTTATTAACCCTAACCCCTTATTTTTTCTTATTAACCCTAACCCCTTATTTCTTCTTATCAACCCTAACCCCTTATTTCTTCTTATTAACCCTAACCCCTTATTTTTCCTCATTAACCCCTTATTTTTTCTTATTAACCCTAACCCCTTATTTCTTCTTATCAACCCTAACCCCTTATTTCTTCTTATTAACCCTAACCCCTTATTTTTCCTCATTAACCCCTTATTTCTTCTTATTAACCCTAACCTCTTATTTTTCCTTATTAATTCCTTATTTTTTCTTATCAACCCTAACCTCTTATTTCTTCTTATCAACCCTAACCCCTTATTTCTTCTTATTAACCCTAAGCTCTTATTTTTCCTTATTAACCCCTTATTTTTTCTTATTAACCCTAACCCCTTATTTTTTCTTATTAACCCTAACCCCTTATTTCTTCTTATTAACCCTAACCCCTTATTTCTTCTTATTAACCCTAACCCCTTATTTTTTCTTATTAACGAACCCCTACAAAATGGACACTTCTTCTAACAAAGCAAACGTAAAGATTGGCTTTTGGTAACAACAACGAAAAGGGTTTATTCACAAAGGTTACCTATACCGGTAGAAGGAACTTGGACATTGTCCGAGAGAGGAAGAGGAAATTAAGAGTTCTTAGAACTGCCTGAGGTCTGTCAGCAACTATCTTCAGGCAAAGATAGTGTTTGCTGTGAGCGTCCAGTGGACAGGGGCAGGAGAGAGAGAGTGAAAGAAGTGTTTCCTCGTTGCTTGCCGGGGTCTCTCTGGTGACCGCCTGTGATTCTGACAGAAGGAATCAATGCGCTCTGCAGGCTAATTGGTCGGTGTGTGACCTGCTCACCCAATGGGGACATTTTTTGGAGGGAGAAAATAGGTCTATGTTTATGACCGCTACATCGTGGCATATCAATCCTTGTTGGTTATTAAATACTAATGCAGAAGTCACATATTTTTATGCACTTTTTTCCTTTGCTGTAAAAGCAGGTTTACTGCTGAGTGATTTGCCCAGCAGCCAATCAGAGATCTTGGCATAGGAACACGTTAATTGTGGGACTATTTATTACAACATCCACATAATTTCGGTTTCCCAGCTTGGTTAATTGAATTAATTAAAGACATCGTCTTGGCAAGACGTATTTTCATTGGTTCTCTCAACACACCAACGACATGGTAAATCTACCGATACGTATTTCATTGGCTCTTCCAACTCAAGATAAAATTGATAAATCTACCCAACACGCATGGCTCCCTTTGTTTAGATGGACTCTTAGCTGTGTTTAATTCCTTTTCAGCACAGCATAAAGAAGAAAGGTTGCTAGTCTCTCTCTACTCTATCGTTATCTTCATGGAAGTTGCTTGACTGAGCTTCAATCTATGGTTTCCCCTCTGTAAAACATTCACAGCAAAAACTCATCTTCTACAACCACTGTCAAAAATGTCCCTTTTTCCCCTCTGTGTACCCAAATCTAATCGGAGTTCCATGAGCAAAGTTCATTTCCCAAAACTATCCGTCTGTGAAACAGAATACCACAGGGTTGCTTCCCAGCTGACTACAACATAGGCGTTTTCAAGTCCAATGTTAACAAATTTTTGTTGAGCCATCCTCTTTGATAATCAGGTTCTGCACAGTTTCAACCATCGTTACCAATCCTGAAGGTGTTCTTTCACCATCAACCTGACAAACTCGTTAACCCTTATCCTCGAGTGGCCTTTGGCTTTGATAAGCGGTGACTTACCAATCGTCATCTAAAAAATTCCGAACCCTAGCAAAGTTTTATTTTTTTTATAAGCAGACGATATAACCAACCACCACCACATTAAACAGACAGATCACAATACATCACATGACCAAATAAACAAAACAGCCGGTTGACACACCGTGTGACCATATAAAAAATTGAAAAAATTAAAATATCAAAGGAAAGAAAAAGAACCAGACATATTTGAAAGAAATTGAAAAGGAAATGTTTTTTTTTTTTTTCGAGCAGTAGATATTGAAAGCATTCTAAAAAGAAAAGGTGGCGAGCACAGGTTCCCAAGTTGAATTGATGTTGTCCTTACCCCAAGCATGCCAAACCTTTCAATGATTATCCATCCCATGAGCCAGTCAATGTCATACTTGTGATTCATAATGACAAGTGCATGTTCGTTGGCGATATATGGCAAATCAGAAGGATCGATATACAATTCACACTCCGAGCCTGACCACCATTGCCCAAGGAAAGTAAAGTCTGGAATATGAAGGCCACAAAAGGTGAAAGGCAATGAACAACAAGAAAAGAGAAATGAATAAATAATGATAATAACAATAATAATAAGTAATAATAATAATTATTATAATAAGTAATAATAATAATTATAATTATAATAAGTAATAACAATCATAATAAGTAATAATATACCAGGAAAAAAAATTCTTTTTAGCCTTCAAAAAGGCAGATTTTTTTTTTTAAATCCAAAACATTTTAGTAAAAATCAAAATCAAAATCAAAATTAAAACATAACAAAGGATTATTCGTGCCAGAATATTAATATTATATATATATACAGGGTGGGCAAAAATAAGGGTCCTATTTTTAAAAATTCATAACTTTTTTATTTATTGATTTAAAAAAATTTTTTTTTTAGAATAAGTAAAGGACCCCTTCCGAAGCAAGCATGAGCCGTATTAGCCCTAAGGAACGTACCCTCATTTAGAAAACATTATTTTTGCTTAAAAAACTCAAAACAGTGTAAAAAACAATACTTTAGTTTTTGTAAGTTTTAAAAAGTGTTTTTCGGCTAAAATTTGTTTTGTTTATTTCAAAAAATCTCGGAAGGGTCAGTCTACACACACATAAAGTTTGGTGAGTTTAACTTTTATTTTGTGGAAGTTATTCAAATTCAAGTTATTCAAATTTAAAGATAGGACCCTTATTTTGGCCCACCCTGTATATATATATATATATATATGAGGAAGGCAGGATGAGAGTGATCCGATGTAATGTGAAATGAAAAAGGAAAAACCAAGAGATATTTTTTATGTATTCATCAACTGACTGCCACTGACTGACTTCTCTCAGCCCGGACCTTGGTCCAGCGCTCTTAGTAGCCACGGCTACTACATTTTCTCATCAACCCATCATGTCAACCCAATAATTCGATGTACTTGCATGACATTTTTTTAAAAATTATCATCCTGAGGAAGTCTTACAATAAAGACGAAACGTTGATGAATATACAAAAAATATCTTTTGGTTTTTTCCTTTTTCATTTCCCATATATATATATATATATATATATATATATATATATGGAAACTGAAAAAAAAGAAAAACAAAAATTGTTCATATATTCATTAACGTTTCGTCTTTATTTCAAGACTTTCTAAAGATGACTGATTTGAAGAAAAAACATAGAAGTCAATATTGGAAAAGATGTGGAGTGTCTATGACGTGAAAACAATGACACACAACATATTTTCCAATATTGACTTCTTTAAAAAAAAATTTCAAATCAGTCCTCTTGAGAAAGTCTGTAAATAAAGACGAAACGTTGATTAATATTTAAACAATTTTCGGTTTTCTTTTTTTTCATTTATCATTACGTTCGATTATTATTTCCATAATTATCGTCATATATATATATATTTTTTTTTTCAATTTCAAAAGAAGAAATAGTTGAATTAAAGATTGAAAAATAAATTAATTTGGAAAAATGTTTAAAAAATGTACATATTAAAAAAGAAATGAATTATTTTTAAATGTTAAAGTTACCAAAAACATTAACTAAAAGATTTTAAATTATGAAATTATGAAAAGTTTAATTAAAACGTAAAAAAACTTGCAAATTAAAATAAAATTTAGATCAATATTTTTTCAATGAAAATATTTTTGTAGCTTCAAATAATTAGAAATATTTTTTTTTAATTAAAAAAATAGATTTATATTGAAAAGAAGTGTAAGAAAATTGTTTAAATTATACAGAAAATAGCAAAAGAAAACATTGATAAGTATCGCAATCAAAAGCATTAATTAAAATAATAAAAACAAAATAATGATAGCAAACAAGTTTAATATTTTCAAAATGAAGCAAACACTGTTAAAAAGTTTGGATCAAATGGACTTGAAGCACCCTCGAATGGACAACACCCAAAAGGACACATATTTTCCTTGATACTGCTTTTTTTATAGCCGGTTGAATAATGAACAAAACAATAGTAACTTTGTATAATTTCGATCATTCGGACTACTGTTCTCATCTTGAGTGTTATTCTCACAACGTTTTGGCCGATGTAACCTTCGACCTTCTTCAGGTATATTTCGTCGAACTCAGGTATCTTCCTGTCGAACTCGGGAATTTGCACGGAATTTCGAACAGAACCCTTTATTTAATCCATGGGGGTAACATGCTATTGTTCCGTCAACCATGATTGGGTAAAAGTCTTCAGTAATTCGCAATTCCTATTATCGCCCACACTGTGGATTGAACCTTCAACCTTCAGAAGACTGCACCTAGAGCTGAATTTTACTTAAAACTTTATAAGTGCGAGCGATACTAGGACTTGCGAAACATAATAGTAACTTTGCCGTCACAGTTTTTTTTTATTAAAAAGGGAGTTTATTTACGAAAGGTTTTACTAATAGCCTTACCAATGATTGGTATTAATCTTTAAGGTTTTACAGTTTAACAAGGCCGAAATTGGGTGGGGTGCGATGGTATGGGCTTAAACTAGTTCCAGTCACCAAAATACCACATTCATTCTATGGGTAAAACCTGCTTAACATTATCCCCAATGGTTTGACGTTCTTTATTTACAGAAAAATATATGTACAAATTCATCGGTTGGGGGGTGCTAAAAAACAACAGAGATTGCTGAAAAATAAAAGTGTGGTGGTTAGTAGGACCCCTCCCAAATCTATCTAGGTATGAGCTGCTCACTGTTTTCCGGGTTATAGGCAGGACTCATTTGTACCACTTGCTAAAAGACTGGAATGGGGTCTGATAAGACCTCAGGTCAGCATGCACCATACCTAGTCAGGGAACATGTCTTCAAACTTGGTTCGTCCAAACACACATAAGCTAGCGGTGTGTATCCACCTCTTTTTAAATAGTGCAGAGTGCAATTCCCTCCTATCCCATCTGATTTTGACTTTAAGCTGATGTTTAAAGTGTGAAATGAGATACAGTACATACTTTTGTATTTGCAAGCACGTTTTTGTTATACGTACGTTTTATTAAAAAAAAATCAGTTTAATTTACAAAATATTTTGTAAAAAATAATTTTAAAAATACAATTTATTTACAAAACAATTTATTTAAGCAAAATGTATAAACAAAGTAAAAAAAACAACAAATATTAAAATAAAACATTTAAATAAAAGGTTGTTGTGCAGAGATGTTTTACAAAAATATTTTTTTCTTAAATATGAAAAAAATATTGGATTGTATTAAAAATATATTTTTTAAATATTGGATTTTTCGCTATAAAAATAATTTATCATAAACGATAAAACCGGAAGTCAACAGTAAAAAAGAAATCGGCGTTAAGACAAAATGTGTTCTTTTGGATGCTGCTCATTCTAGGGTACCTCAAATATATTTGATCCATAAGTTGTTTTTTTTCCTGTATTTTAATCAAAAGAATATTTCAAAAATATTTTGCAAATTATAATATAAGATTCGAGACTCATTTAGTATTGGTGTTGGTTAGCAAGCAAAACTCAAAAAAAAAAAAATTTTTTTACTGAAAAATTAGTTATGTAACTTCCCTAAGTTTAATCAATGTGTTTCGGCAGAGACGGACTTTACCATGAGAGATGATTTAAACTTGTTTACCGACCCATTTAGCATAATGTTTCAAGTGTTTACTAATGGGCGAAGAGACACGGGTTCAATCCTCGGTCAAGTCATATCAAAGACTTCAAAAATTGTACTTGATGCCCTTGCATTATAAGGTGAGGATCATGGTTAAGTGGAGTAATTCTAGGAAAGGAGTGGCGCCATTCCCTACATCTCTTAGCGGGGGAGGGGCCCTGGACATCAGTTACAAAAAAAGTTTAGTTTTTGGTACCAAGTCGAAGCTTAGGGTCTAAGTAACAATTTTGGTCCGAGTGAACAAAGATCACATGTCGTAGTTAATGAAAAGGGAGTGTTCGGGTTTCCCTTGACTATGATCGGCCATTTTTTTTTTTTTTTTTTTTTTTTTACTGGTTGGAGGAAATTTTCACGAAGTTTAATTTAGGGTTGGGTAAAGAAAGTTAATGTAATTTTTTTATTTTTTTAACAAAAAACTGAATATCACTGATTGAAATAAAAAATCCAAAAATCAGAGAATTATCTGATCCTAATTAAATTTTCAATATGGTAACGGTCTAGTTTAAAGTTTTGTAATCAAAAATTATGTATAGGCGATGAAAATGATTTTATGTTGTTGTTTTTATTTAAATAATATTAAATGAGGGGCCATTTTGAGTAAAAATCTACTTATAATCGGATGAAAAACATCTTTGAAATGTGTAGATATGCTACAAAATAGCATTAAAAAATGCTATAAAATAGACGCAACGAAAAATAGAATGGAAGTACGAAACGAAACCAGCACTTTCATTATCTCAGAATTTTAATAATTCCCAGAATAGTATCTATGAAAAAAAAAAAAAAAGATGAAAGACATTTTACATTTTGTATTTTTATTGAGATGTTAAATCAAGAAACTTCTTAAATTAATTATTCGGTGCTTATTTAGAATAGGGTCCCTGCAGAAAATTATTTTTAAACTCATTATTTTGTACTTACTCAGTCATAGTTTCTCACTCACGGCACGAAAAAGAATTTAAAAATATCAAGCAGAACTTTAATTAGAACGATTTTTCCATTTCCATAAGGGCGATATAAAACGTCGATTCGCCGACATTTTGGGTGTGAGCGATCGATGGAATAGCCAATTTTTATTGTTAGAATTTAAAAAAGAAAGAAACACATATGCAATAATAATAAAATATACATTTATTAAATAAAAAAAATAGAAAATTAAAATTATTTTTGATTTCTTCACCGGGGTACTTTCCACGATATAATTTTCTTGTTTTTTTTTTCTTATTTACATGGTAACTGGGGCCCTTAGTTAGCTATTCCATCAATCGGCCACACCCAAAATGTCGGCGAATCGACGTTTTATATCGCCCTTATGGAAATGGAAAAATCGTTCTAATTAAAGTTCTGCTTGATATTTTTAAATTCTTTTTCGTGCCGTGAGTGAGAAACTATGACTGAGTAAGTACAAAATAATGATTTTACATGAAAATAATTTTCTGCAGAGAGCCTATTCTAAATAAGCACCAAATATTTTTATAATACGAGAGTTCGTTTCAGCATTCCATGCTTCACAATCCACGTTTTTGTATGCTTGATGTCGATATTTTGTGTTTTAGACGAAAAATGTATTAAAACGTCTTAAAACGGTAATAATAAGTAGATTTTATACTCAAAATGGTTCATTATTTAATATTATTTAAAAAAATTTTTTTTATTACAAAACTATTGAAGATAAAGGTCTAGTTTAAGACCTTTACCTTCAATATTTATTAATTAATACATGAATGTGACATATAAGACAAAGATGAGAGACTGGTTCAATTAATTATAAATTATGGCAAATTAGAACAATTAAAACAGAATTTTTTTTCAAGCATAACTCAATCCCAGAACAGAGGTATATTTTTATATATTTTGTCTTATATAGGAAAAAGTCGTTCGGGAAACAAACGTTCTATAACTCACATTTAGTAGTAGTATTATTATTATTTTACTCACTAGGCGTTTTCACACAAGCCATTATCAGTGATGATTCACTGACAATAACCGGTGATGTTCCCTAAAAACTGAGTGACAATAAGTCTCCTAAAACTTTTTTTTTTTTAAAAGATCACTCTGTACAAGGGTTTGTCAGGACAACCCGACATGAGGATACCTCATTCTACAAGTAAACCTTGACCAAATATTGAAAATAACAGTATCCAAAGCCGAAATAAGATCCCCCTCAACACGGCTATGCACTGGCTCATATGACGAATGGTTCACCTTCTTCGAGAGATGTTACCTCAAGTAACAGCACTTAGCTAGATACTCCACCAGACAAGATGAATTCTTGTCCTGGAATCTGGTAAAACGAAGAGACCACAAGAAAGATGTCATATAACATAGTTAACCGGTCAATTGGGGAGATGAAAATTAATGTTTTTCGCCTTTTGGCCAAGATCAAAGTGTAGTATCTGTTCCGATGGATACTGCACCCCATAGACTGTCCTGTGCAGTTCTAGGAGGTCAACCCTCCCAGGCTTTGCCTCCCCTCTTTGGGGAGGAGTAAGTTTATTGCTTACTGCCTGAGGCGCCCCTACCGGGGAATGCCGACAGGGCTGCCCAGGCAATTTTTAAATGGCGAGATTGCTCACCTCTCGAGCGCTAGCTTATCTAATCCCACTTTCCCGACCTTGTGTCACATCTTACCTTGTGGGAGGTAGATAAATAACTTTAATTCTTTACTAACTCAGGTTTTGAGAGGTAAAGGAGAACTTTAGCTGAACACTAGGACATCTATGTATTTTACATAGAGATCAAGTGTTAGCTTGGCCTTTTGGCTAAGATCAAAGTGTAGTATCTGTTCCAATGGATACTGCTGCACCCCATAGACTGGTATTGTCTTGGCTTTCGGGGCTTGATTTACGCAAGTCTATGGGTTTGTCCTGTGCAGTTCTAGGATGTCCACCCTCCCAGGCTTCGCCTCCCCTCTTTGGGGAGGAGTAAGTTTATTGCTTACTGCCTGAGGCGCCCCTACCGGGGAATGCCGACGGGGCTGTCCAGGCAATTTTTAAACCCCACTTTCCCGACCCGACCTTGGGTCACATCTTACTTGTGGGAGTAAGATAAAAATTGGCCTTGTACCTAACTCCTGGAGAGGAGTAAATCAATACAGGAAGGGTCCACTTGATGTCTGAGAATTTACACTGAAGTAAAAAAAAAAAAAAAAAAAAAAGAGAGAAAGAAAGAAAGAGAGAGAGAGAGAGAGAGAGGGAGAGGGAGAGAGAGAGAGAACACACACATACGTCTGACTGCCAGATATTCCACTGATTATTTTAAACCAGCCATTTTGATCAACAAGGTTAGGTTTTTATTGCCTATTTTAGTTATTCAATACGATTGTAAACAATCCCTATTGTAAACATCTATTATTACCTTCTACCTGGGGAATGGGAGGGTCATACCTTTCCCCAAATGTCTTAGCAGTAAATGAATGCAATAGAATCCGGTGGAATTTTTATATAATCTGTATCTCATCAGCAAGAGAGAAAAGCGGGGGCGGGTGTTTTTAAGATTTAAGTAACGGATATGTATTGTACGGCAAATTGAAGCAATAATCATGTTACGGGGTGGGGGTTCATAATATGCATGAGATATAGACGAGGGTATCTCGTCTTTGAATGTACCACAACCAAGGCGATCCATAATACAGGCCTGGCAAACATTTCTTACTAAAACATTTCTCGGTAATTATTATTTAGTAGTAATTTTGATCTTCACATGTAAGCCCCCCCCCCCCCCCCAGTCGCATGTTTGCCAGGCCTGTATTATGGATCGCCTTGACCACAACCCACGCTAACAGTTAAAATGTAAAAATAGGAAAATGGATGTTTGAAATTAAGAAGATAAAATATAATTTGAGAACACAATGTAAAATTAGGGTGCTTATCCAGAACTACGGAGACATTCGAAAAAAATAAATAAATAAATAAATAAAAAAATAAAAAATAAAAAATAAAACAAACAGAAATATCTGTTTGATGAACGTATGTCACGGAATGAATATATTGTATACCAAAAAAATCACATAAATTAATCAAGAAGTTTTTATTTTATAAAAGAAAATGAAATTTTACCGATAAACGGGTAATGTTGATATATCAGCGGCATTTTTGGTTATATTCAAGGGAGCTAAAGGAGATAACACCCAAAATTCAAGACTTTATTTCTCTATTTTACAAAAGTTCGTATTATCTCTCTTAAAAAATATGACCGATATAGCTCGGATATTTCAACCTTATTCGTTTATCGATAAAATTTGTTTTTACTTTTATAAAATAAAAACTAATTTATTAATTTACGTGATTTTTGGTATAGGATATTTTCAGTCCATGACAGGTACGTACATCAAACAGATATTCCTCAGTTTGTTTCATTTTTTTTTTTTTTTCGAGTGTCTCCGTAGTTCTGGATAAGCACCAAAATTACGTATGTTTTTATATATTTCTATGTACAGGATAATCTCTTAAACTAATGAACGGATCATTATGAATTTTGAAATATCAGCACATTACTTTTACCGTAAACTTTAACATTTGGGTGTGAGGTCATGTATATCAATTTTATATATATATATATATATATATATATATATATATATATATTTCATTGTGCAGGATAAACTCCTAAACATATGAACTGATCATTATGAATTTTGGAATACATATTCTCAGCAACACGGTGAGTAACACGGGCACATTATTTTCTTGTAAATTTTAACATTTAAGGGGTGCATGTATATAATGTTAAGTATGCGTATATGTTTATATATTTCTACGTACAATTAATCGATCATTATGAATTTTGGAACACAACTGCTTCTAGAATAAAAAATCACATGATATATTTTGATCAAAAGTGAAGTAAGGATTCTAGACATACAATTTACTATCATATTCTGATTTTAATCTATGTAAGGGACATAAAAGTGGTGCAAAACTGTTCTGTTAAGCCAATTAATTTCACTCGTCCTGTGACGGGTATTCTTAATCGTCATTTTACATGCTGACATTTGTTGGACGGCTTTAAGAAATTGACTTCCAACCTAACCTGTCTCTTGTCAGGTTTTTATTTATCCCTCTTTCTCTCAAGTCAATTTTATCTTCCTCTGAAGTCATCAGAACTAAGACTCACATTACACATCCATCGTATCATTCTCATATCATTTCTCTCCATGCAACGCATGTCCTCCACCCTCATTGGCCAGTTCATATATATATATATATATATATATATATATATATATATATATATATAAGAGAGAGAGAGAGAGAGAGAGAGAGAGAGAGAGAGAGAGAGAGAGAAAGGTAATAATTTAAAGATATAAATAATATATTTAGCCAGCAGACTATCAGGATAAAAACAAAGCTCAATATAGTGTATAGAGCAATAATATTAATTGAATGACATAGTAAAATGATAGCAAGCAAATTCCCCGCCTGGATAAGTTTTTCATTTTCATTTTGGACTATCAATCACCACCTGGATTGTTTTTAATCAACTTCTTTAACATTTTTCTTGAAATAGTTTTAAACTTTATGACTTGGATGAACTGTATAAGTTTAACAAAAAAGTGTTTTTTCGCCGATATATTTCATGTTTTATATACTTTTATGTATTTTTTATATATTTTTATATATCTTCAAGACTTAATTTTTATTACCTGCAGTAATGTCATTGCGGTAATGGTCCTCTGAGGAGAAGATTTTCTTTGAAAACTCATGAGTTAAGGATGCAGTATCACTCCTTGTTTTTGAACTTCAATAAAAATCTGATTAATTTCTTATTTCTCATCTAGAGATCAAGTGTTAGCCCCAGGAAGGGGCCCCTTGATTTCTAAGAACTTCGACTGAAGTAAATGAATAAATGCAAAAGTCTGGTCCGTTTCTTGCACTAACATTAAAGTCAAAGCACCCTATTTTAAGTTAATTCAACTGTGTACACAATAGACGCACTATTTTTTTGTATATTGATTATCTATATGCAATATCAAGGTTAACTAATTTGCATATTGGTTTTAAAAAGAACGTTTTATTAATTAACTATTAGTTTTTATTGTTTTTGTTTTTTTTAATTCAATAACTGTTTTGATTTTAATCTAACAATTAGTTCTGTTTCGCAATATTGTTTTATTTCCTACACAAATATTTAGCATTTGTGTTCAAATGTTTCTTTCTTTAGAGGTACCGATTTGATTTTCAACAAGTTGCGAACTGTTTCTAAATTGCAAGTGAAAAAGGCAAATCGATTTCTTCTTTCTTTTCCTTTCTTTATGGTCACATTCAAAAGATAATTAAATTTGTATCAAAGTTACCAAAATGTTAATGTTTATCTATATGAATAAACGAGAAAGATTTTGTTTCGTGTTTACAACAAAGTTATGAATGAAATGTGTATTATTTTTAATTACTGTTTTAAGTATTTCAAGTAGCGAACTTTGCGAAGCGATAGGGAGCCGGCAAAGGCAGTTTTTTTTTTTTTTATATAAATATAATGGATAGGCAACGTCGGTAACCCTGATAGTAATTTCGTAGATGTCATACTGTTTCTAACATCTATTTGTTAGCAATATTTTGTGCACTGTTTTGGCTCGGCCTTTTGGTCGAGATCAAGGTGTAGTATCTGTTCCGATGGATGCTGCACCCCATAGACTGGTATTGTCTTGGACTTCGGGGCTTGATTTGCGCCGGTCTATGGGATTGTCCTGTGCAGTTCTGGGAGGTCCGCTTTGCCTCCCCTCTTTGGGGAGGAGTAAGTTAATTGCTTACTGCTTGAGGCGCCCCTACCGGGGAATGCCGACGGGGCTGCCCAGGCAATTTTTGATGCTCGGGCGCTGGCTTTTCAACTCTCACTTTCCAACCCGACCTTGGGTCGCGTCTTACTTGTGGGAGTAAGATAAAACTGGCCTTGTGCCTAACTCCTGGAGAGGAGTAAATAATACTGTTGATTTTGATAGTAAAAAGAGGAAGTTGATAGGCTAAAAAATTATGTTAACTATAAGAGATAAAAACAAGTTATGAGTTTGAATCAATTGTTGTAGGGAAATGAGAAATAATTTACTCATAATTGAAAAGAAATCATTCAACCATGTTCAGCAAATCAGAGTGTAAACATTCAGAGTCATAAAAATGCATAGGATTTTTAAAAAGAAAAAAAATAGAAAAGAAAACGAAAATAAGAAAGAAGAATAGTGAAGAAAGGATAAGAAAAAAGAAATATGGAGAAAGAAAACTGGAGAAAGAAGAAATATGGAGAAGGAAGATATATGGAGAAAGAAGATACATGACAAACTAATTAACCCTTATCCTCGAGTGGCCTTTGGGCCTTGATAAGCGGTGATTCGTTAGTACATGGAAAAGAATAGAAATAAAAAGTGTCTTATTTTATCAAAATCTACTAACAAATAATTTTAATTAAAGATAAGGTACTACTCCAGATGAAGCGCTTAATTTCCGTGACTGCTCGGCGGCAACGATCGGGCAGGTCGCGGAAGCGCCCGAGAGCTGCCGAGACGAAAACGAGGCTGAAGCAGAGCTGACCGATCAGGTTGCTGCTAATCGTCTGCGCTCAGCACAACAAAACAAGCGGTTGGAAGACTTTTCGAACCGGTCGCAAACGTATCCGTAAACCCTGACCCTTGACGAGAAAATATATGAAATCCCCCCCCCCCCCCCAAAAAAAAAATATACAAAAAAACTTGCCTAAATATCTTAAGAAAAATAACATACTTCTTTGTTTTATGTAAAAAAAAAAGACGAAAAAAAAAGTTGCCTAAATATCGTAAAAGTAATAGCATTTACTTTTTGATTTATGTAAAAAAAAGACAAAAAAAAAAAATTAAAATGGTTCATTTCGCCCACGAAAAAAAAGAAAGAAAGTTTCTTCAGCTATGGTTTTTTCATTTTTTTCTTTTTCATTTTTTTTCAAATATACGTATTTTTTGTTTTGTATTCTTCGTCCTATATTGTCGTCTGCCACTCTTCCATTTTATGACTTTCAGTTTTGCTTCAGCCTAGTTTTCGTCCCAGCAGCTGTCGGGCGCTTCCGCGACCTGTCCGATCGTTGCCGCCGAGCAGTCACGGAAATTAGGCGCTTCATCTGGAGTAGTACCAAAGATAAATATGCCGATATCTTTTTTTTGTTACCTCCGCCAAGGAGGTTATGTCTTCGTTGGAAGTTGTAACTATGTTTGTTTGTGTTCAGCCTAGTGTCCACATCGCTTGACCAATCGTCACCAAACTTGGTCAAAATATTATTAATGGTCTAACTTAGAACTGCTTTAATTTTATAATATCAAGGTCAAAGGTCAAGGTCAAGAAAAAGGTAAAAGTCGGACTTAGCGAAAACTTTGGTTCTGTTCATCATAGAGACTCGCTACTTGGTCCATATTATAACCAATGAAGTCCCGCATCTTATATGACATTGACCTTTTGACATTGACCTTTTGATTTGGCATTGACCTTTTGATTTTGAAAAGTTTGAGATTTTGATGGAATTTTGTGGTCAAGCAGAGCTATGCAGTCTCACAACTGACTGATATTCTTGTACTTAATATTATTTATTGTAATATGTTAGTGTTAAGCATGAACGGCGGCACGGGGGGGGGGGGGGGTAGGGCAGGCTCAAGCCCCCTCATTTTTTGACTTGGGACCCCCACTTTACGGTCATCAATAATTAAGTTGATATGTATGTGTTTAACCAGGCCCCCCACTTTTTAGAAGAACCCCTCCCACACACACACTTTTATAACTGTCTCGGCCCTGTAAGCAAAAAAGAATTATTTCTGAAATTTGGGTTTGAATTTATTGTTGTAATTCTCCAAAAAAAACTAGTTTCTTAACATGAAGTTCCAATGTAATGATATAAGTTAGAGAGAAGCTAGCGCTAGTGTGATTGCAAGAGTTCAAGGAAACTTATGCCATTACTAACTAGCAGAGTGTTACCGCTGACGACCAAGAGAAGAGTCTATCAGGCATGTGTATGCAGCGTGATGATGCATGGAAGTGAAACCCGGCAAGTGACGGTTGAGGACATGCGTTGAATGGAGAGAAATGATATGATAGATGTGTAATGTAAGTCTTAAAGACAGACTTAGATCTGGTGACCCCAGAGGAAGGTTAAATGTGGACAGTAAAAGGAGATGTTTGCAGGACAGGAGACTTCGGTGGTTTGGTCACATTGGAAGAATGGATGCGAGTGCTTGAGTTATTAGATGTAGAACAGTTAAGGTAGCAGGGTCAGTTGGCAGGGGAAGTCTAAGGAAAACATGGGAGAAAATGATATGGAAAAAAAAAAGGAATAAATAAAAACATGGCAAGAGATAGGTTAGTTTGGAAGTCAATTTCTTAAAGCCGTCCAACACATGCCAGCATATAAAATAGACGTTAACAAACCTTGAAGAGACAGAAGAGGAGCAGTAGGAGGATAGGAAGAAAGTTGTTGTTATTATTTACTCACTAGGAGTTTTCGCACAGGTCATCATCAGTGGCGGTGTTCCCTGGAGTCTGAGTGACAACAAGTTTCCCCAGATTTCCAGTACTCTTCACCTCTTTCGATAGTCATTGCAAATGATTTTGCGTTATCGCAACAGCCGCTTACTATTGATTTCTCGCTAGCAACAACCATTGGTCTTCGTATCTAGATGAGTATGAAAAGACTACACCGCCTACGACGGAAGAAAGAAAACATGCAGCATCTGCTCAACCTCCCACACCAACCAAGCGAAGAGATGGACGAGACGGACGAGACGGACGGGTTGGAGGTGCTATCAAGCGTCTGCACTTCAGTAGCGACCAGGATGACAACAGCGATTAAAAATCTAAAACTACAATTTGATGCATTGTCTGAACTGTGTATAAATGTAAAAAGGCATGTAAGACTATTGATGGAGTCTGAGTGACAACAAGTTTCCCCAGATTTCTAGTACTCTTCACCTCTTTCGATAGTCATTGCAAATGATTTTGCGTTATCGCAACAGCCGCTTACTATTGATTTCTCGCTAGCAACAACTATTGGTCTTCCCTGGGATTTGGGTGGCAATAAGCCTCCCCAAGGTCTCAGTACTCTCTGTACCCTTCCAGTGAAGGTCTGGTTAGTGCTCTCCCTCCTCGATCTTTGATCATTCACGACCATTTTGTGTGGTATCAGCCGAGGTTGGTGGCGTCACCTTTTTATTGAGGGGGGGGGGGACAATTCATAAGATGGGGAAGGATAGGTAGACAAAAAGACAATTAAAAAGTTAGAAAGATTGTCGGGCAAACACTTTGTCGAAGAGTGTCCATAGCCGTTTCGTGTCCATAGACCACGTGTGATTAAAAGATTTTGCTAAACCGTTAAATATTAAATTATGTAAATAGGGCTGGAATATTAAAAGTCTTAAAAAAAAAATTTAAAAAAAATTCAAAGAAAACAGAAGTCCTTTCATCATTCCATCTCAAGATTTTCGAATATATCTATATCGGTATAAGACATCCATCTTTATGCAGACAAAAGGCTTTTCTTTTTTCTTTTGAGGCTGTTTAAAGACTTAACATTCCAGTACTATTTACATAATATTTTTTCCCGCTCATTTTTTTCGTTTTTAAGATTTTATCAACAATGTTTTGCTTTATTCTCCATTGATTTTTTACGGTTTCTTTTTTTTTTTTTTGGTATGTGTGTGGGGGGGGGAGTAACTGATTACGTCACGAGTGTACCCCCCCCCCCACGTAAAAAACTGAGGGAAAAAAGTATGCTTTGCGAGCGTTCGCACTAGTATTTTCATTCAAATAAAATAACGTCTAAGTCGTTGAAGTTGAAAAAAAGAAATAAGAGAAGAAAAGCTGGACAGTTTTAAAAAGAAAAAAAGGAAGAAAAAATGTATCAATTAGTATAGAAAGAAATAAGGAAAAAAAAAACAGAAAGAAAACGTCTCATTATAGAAATAGAGTGAACGATTACTTTTCAAATTCATTTTAGACAGGGGTTGGGGGTTCGGACTTGTAATTTTCTTTATCCCTTTCCTTCACTTGAAATGACTTCGTCTGGCAGCTTTTTCAGTAGCTCAATTTTGTGTGACAGGACAGATATAGATTTATTAATATATATATATATGTGATAAATATTTGTTTTTTGTTTATTATCTATGTACATATACGTTTCGTCCTTTTTAATCAGGACTCATCAGCATAGAGATATAACTATTCACTACTGGTCACATGATTCGAAAGCCCGGGCTACGAGTATTTTACTCAAATCCCAACACCCAGAACCATTCGGCCACCGCTGGATAACTAGATAAACAGTGATAATTTTAACACTTATATATACATATTAATAAATCAGTATAAATAATGTTGATATATATATATATATATATATATATATATCAGCATTAATCGGTCTACCAGATTGTTTACGATCGCTTAGACTTTTTGAACGCAGATCTGTGATTGAACTTATTGTTGACAGACATATTTTTTACTGATCCCGAGATTAATACCTCTACACTAATTAAATGTTCTTTTAATAAAAATAATTATCCAACTTTTGCTGTAATTTTCCAATATGGTGGCATTGTTTTAAATACATTAAGATGTAAACTCCTAGGTCTTCTTCAAGTTTTTATCTTTAACTTAAAATGAAGAAAGTCTGGGTGTTTTTTTTTTCAGTCTCTGCTTGATTTGACATCATAGTTTTTCTCTTTTCTTCCATTTCTCCTGTAATAGTCTTTGGCCCTCTGCCCTACAATGCCCGGAAGAACAAAGAAAAGTATCTGTTCTGATGGATACTACACCCCATAGACCGGTGTCGTCTTGGCCTTCGGGCCTTGATTCCGCCGGTCTGTGCAGTTCTAGGAGGTCCACCCTCCCAGGCTTTGCCCCCCCCCCCTCTTTGGAGAGGTGTAAGTTTATTGCTTACTGCCTGAGGCGCCCCTACCGGGAAATGCCGACGGGGCTGCCCAGGCATTTTTAGTAGGCCAGAGTGCTCACCTTACTGGGCGCTGGCTTTTCAAATCTCACTTTCCTGACCTTGTGTCACATCTTACCGCTGTGGGAGGAAGATTAAAAAAAAAAAAAAAAAAGTAAAAATAATTCTAGCTTTTATAGAGTTCAACTTCTTTTCTTTTTTTTTTCTTTTCTTTCTTTATTTTTTCTTTTTCTTCTTCAATTCACCCAAAGGCACACTACTACTGAGACATAAGGGGCTACTGAGAATTAGGGGCCAGATTTATAGGGGGCATCCTAAGTGGGGAGTTGTGCTGCGAGATGTTTGTTCACATTACATTTAAATGTCTGCATGTTGGTACAGTTGGAGAAGCAGGGGCATAACATTTTTTGGTCTGTCATGCTTAAGTTCAAAATAGCATTTTTACATCTGTCCTTGCATCGCTATATAAGCAACTTTGACTGTCGATTGGTCAGTCCATCTGTCAGAATTACATTAGTAATAAAAATTTTTTTATGTGTCCAATCATTTCTATAAGAAGCTCTGTCCGTCCGTCCGTCCGTTCATCAGTCGCTATTTACTTGCCTTACCACAGGAGTAAAGTTAGACACAAAGTCAGTTTGTGGGGAAGATCAATCTTCCCACAAAATGCACTCTGTATTGGGACAAAAATTGTCTCAGTCTAGATAGATTTCTCCTTTGACCGAGGACAGAACAGATACTACATTTTAAGAAGAGTAGAAAATGGACCTTGGGTTTAGTTTTGGCAGCGTCGTAACTCTCGCTTCCCTTATTTTATTCTTTAGTTCTCACATTCCATGGGCGATGTTTTTGACAAAGGGGGAAGAATGGCTGTTTTCTGGGTCGGAATATATCCATATAACATTTATTGTTGGCTAGTTTTTGACCTTGAAGTAGTATTTTTTTTTTTTAGCTCCGTACATCAAGTGGCTTAATACCTTGTTTGGAGCGATTTCTATAAAAAAATGAAAAAAAAAAATGCTAGATCTAAAGGCCGGACAGTCGGTCAGTTTATCACACATAAATCTGCAATAGCATTTTTGCATCGATTCAATGAACGCACCCCTTGCTTTCTTTCCGTCATCTTATATAATAAAAGTAATCACAATATTAATTTGAAGTGTCACAGAGTGCAAGAGACTAAGTCGTGCTCGAAATGAAAAGAGGTTATAGAGTAGAAAATCCCCGTTTGTTTGTGTCTCTCAAAATCCCCCAAAGCTTTTGTGACTTTGCCTCAATAGGAGAAAACAAAAACACCATGTGACCAATTCAGTAGAGGAGCATGAAGAAACAACATATCGTCCTTTGATCAGATGACAGAAAAATCAAAAACAGAAGTTGATCTTTTGTTAGAGAAATAAAAATGAAACAGACTCAGCAACCTTCACCAAATCCTTCTTGAACCAAAGCTGCTGATTCTAATGTTATCATCAAATAGATTACGAAGTAAACAATAACACAACAAGAATGGATATTCTGAAGATGCAACTATTCAGTCTGATCGTTTAGCAGTGTAAATAATATTTTAAACGTGAGCGGTAAAGATTGAGGAGAATGCTAGTTCAAACTTGAGCAAGACAGGAAGATGAATATGATATTAGATCTTGAGCCAGACAGAACGAATAAAATACTATTTAAAACTTGAGCCAGACGGAATGAGTAAAATATTATTTCAAACCTGAGTCAGACAGAACGATTAAAATACTATTTCAAACTTGAGCTAGACAGAACGATTAAAATACTATTTCAAACTTGAGCCAGACAGAACGACTAAAATATTATTTCAAACTTGAGCCAGACAGAACAACTAAAATACTATTTCAAACTTGAGCCAGACAGAACAACTAAATTACTATTTCAAACTTAAGCTAGACAGAACGACTAAAATACTATTTCAAACTTGAGCCAGACAGAACGACTAAAATACTATTTCAAACTTGAGCTAGACAGAACGACTAAAATACTATTTCAAACTTGAGCCAGACAGAACGACAAAAATATTATTTCAAACTTGAGCTAGACAGAACGAGTAAAATATTATTTCAAACTTGAGCTAGACAGAATGAGTAAAATATTATTTCAAACTTGAGCTAGACAGAACAACTAAAATACTATTTCAAACTTGAGCCAGACAGAACGACAAAAATATTATTTCAACCTTGAGCCAGGCAGAACGACTAAAATATTATTTCAAACTTGAGCCAGACAGAACGACTAAAATATTATTTCAAACTTGAGCCAGACAGAACAATTAAAATACAAATTCAAACTTGAGCCAGTCAGAACGAAGAAAATACTATTTTAAACTTGAGCCAGACAGAACAAAGAAAATACTATTTCAAACTTGAGCTAGGCACAACGACTATAATATTATTTCCAACTTGAGTTTAACAGAACGACTAAAATACTATTTCAAACTTGAGCCAGACAGAACGACTAAAATACTATTTCAAACTTGAGCCAAACAGAACGACTAAAATACTATTTCAAACTTGAGCCAAACAGAACGACTAAAATACTATTTCAAACTTGAGCCAGACAGAACGACTAAAATACTATTTCAAACTTGAGTTTAACAGAACGACTAAAATACTATTTCAAACTTGAGTTTAACAGAACGACTAAAATACTATTTCAAACTTAAACCAGACAGAACAATTAAAATACAAATTCAAACTTGAGCCAGGCAGAACAAGGAAAATACTATTTCAAACTTGAGCCAAACAGAACGACTAAAATACTATTTCAAACTTGAGCCGGACAGAACGACTAAAATACTATTTCAAACTTGAGTTTAACAGAACGACTAAAATACTATTTCAAACTTGAGCCAGACTGGTAGACTATTTAATAAGAGCAGGCGGTCAAACCAACATTTTTCAAAACAAAAAAAAACAAAACATTGCTATGGATAGAACTGCTTATACAACTTAAATCATATCATCATCATCAATTTTATCATCTTATTTTCCTTGGTCAACGGTCTGACGTTTACTGACAGTCTGCAATCTCAGTCTCCAAGCTTGGTGGTCTTGACAATTGATTCTGTTCAAATTATCAAATTAAACTGTCTAAGATCCTTCTTGATAGTTTGCATTTCAAGTTTTCTTGGGTCGTCCAACATAGTCAACTGATTATCAGAAGTTCATCAAGCTTTGGTTTATTCAGACTGGCCAACAGAGTATCAGAGCTGGTAGGTGGGGATCTGATCTGACCCGATATTGCACATCCATCTGATCATAGCTCTGTCATTATGCTGAAGATGAGTGAGCGAAGATTTATTGGTAGCCCAGTAATCACCTACATACAGCATCATGCACCTTAAATAGATGCTATATAATCGTAAGAGGGATAGCTCATGATGTCAGGAGTAAAGACAAATTTGTTTAGATGGTCTTACGATGATTACAACATTTGGAGAATTTAAATAATTTTCTGTCAACTACTTTTGGTTTAAATCTCGGTACTTCTGCAGTTTATGGACCGTACTATTTTTTAGATAGAATTTTCAAGTTAAATTCAATTTTCCAGTATCTTTTGTTTATTAAATTGCTAGGTGAAAGTACAGAATAGTTAACAAAGCCCCTCCTTCGCCCCATGTTAAGAATGGGTTTCAAAATAATGGATAAGAAAAAGAAGACAAAACTAATCGATAAGAAAAAGAAGACAAAACTCCCCCCCCCCCCGCTTTTGTTTTGTTTTAATAAGGGAATATTTTTTTGTCTATATTAAAAGCAAAATAAATTCTTTATGTTTCTAAATTTTTGAGATGAGGACTGATAATTGGTATAGTTTGGATTATTCGGACTACTATTCTCATCTTGAGTGTAATTCTCACAACGTTTCGACCGCTGTAACCTCCGGCCTTCTTCAGGTGTATCTTTTTGAACTCAGGAATCTGGACAGAATTTTGAACAAAACCCTTTATTTAATCCACGGGGGTAGGATCCTGTTAGCGATGACTGGGAGAAGTCTTCAGTAATTCGCAATGCTTCATATCGCCCACACCGAGGATTGAACCTTCAACCTTCAGATGACTATCAGTTAGAACTGAATTTTACTTTGATTATCGTCAGCCATGCTGCTGATCTTGTTTGGAAAATTGGAGATCACGTGCTGCGATAACTTATGCGATATTTTATTTATCTGTTTATTTTTTCTTCGTAAAGGGTTAATTCAGCATGTTTTTCAGAAAGTTATGGAAGCCATAAGCTGAAATAAATTTCCTCATCAATTAATAATAAATCAGAGTTAAAATAATAATAATAATAATAATAATAATAATAATAATACCATATTGTACCATGTTTTTCTGACCTTCTGTAGTATAATATATAAATGAATATTACGCTCTTATTTTAAATTTAAATTTTTTTTAAATCGAGCATTCTGCTGGGTTTCTTCACATCAACCTTATCAAGTTTATATATATCAAGGGAGGCGCGAATGGCCTATGCTGGAAATCTCATTTCTTTGAACAATCATAACTCAAAAACCAATAAACCAAATTAATTAAAACTTTGCACAATATTTTTATTTGATAGGTTCTATACGTGTGTAGAATTTCAGCATCATTAGTCAAGGCAATCCAGAAAGTTCAATCATGAAATCATGTTATCTGTGTGTACGTACGTATGTGCCACCCTGTATCTCATCAACTATTTGATGGATTCAGCTGATCTTTGGCAGAGATAGAGGTTCTAGGGTCTAGTTGATGGCATTTTAATTTCAGTCTACCATATACCGTAGTTTTCCAGAAAATTCCAAAAAACCTTATGAGAAGGCATTGTATTGAGGCATAGCCTTTACAAAAGTAGTGACATTCCATGAAAAATGCTTTTGTACATTTAGTGTATATGAATTTTCATCTTAACCCTATTAAGGGCATATGATTTCAGTATACTGGCATTTTTCATGGAATATATATATATATATATATATAATAATTATTTATAAATAATATTTTTCATATAATTATTTCATATAATTCTTTTTTCTTTTTTTGAGGTTGAAGTTTCAATCCTCATTACGGGCGATACTAAGAATACAATTACAAATTACTTTAGATGTCTACCCGGTCATGGCTGACAGAACGAGAGCAAGCTACCTCCGTGAATTAAATTCGAAATTCTGTACCAATTCCCGAGTTTGACATACAGATTCCCGAGTTTGACATACAGATTCCCGAGTTTGACATACAGATTCCCGAATTTGACATATAGATTCCCGAGTTTGACATACAGATTCCCGAATTTGACATACAGATTCCCGAGTTTGACATACAGATTCCCGAGTTTGACATACAGATTCCCGAGTTCGACATACAGATTCCCGAGTTTGACATACAGATTCCCGAATTTGACATACAGATTCCCGAGTTTGACATACAGATTCCCGAGTTTGACTAGACACACCTCGGGAAGGTCGGTGGTTACATTGGATGAAACGTTATGAGAATAACATTCAACATTAGAAAAGTAGTCCAAATAATCTAAGTAATACAATATTAGATAAGTTAGTCACAGCAAGTTGAATCGTACATGCGAACTGCTGGCTAAAATCTAGACATTTTTGAAAACAAAAAAAAACGATATGGCCGACAAGTTATTTATCTACCTCCCACAGCGGTAAGATGTGACACAAGGTCGGAAAGTGGAATTTGAAAAGCCAGCGCCCGAGTAGGTGAGTACTCTGGCCTACAAAAAATGCCTGGGCAGCCCTGTCGGCATTCCCCGGTAGGGGCGCCTCAGGCAGTAAGCAATAAACTTACTCCTCCCCAAAGAGGAGAGGCAAAGCCTGAGACGGTGGACCTCCTAGAACTGCACAGGACAAACCCATAGACTGGCGGAATCAAGGCCCGAAGGCCAAGAAGGTACCGGTCTATAGGGTGTAGTATCCATCGGAACAGATACTACACTTTGCTCTTAGCTAAAAGGTCGACAATAATATTGAACAAAACACCAAGGGAGGAAACTCTAAATTCATAATATGCAACCAGGAGAAGCAAACTTCCCACCCAACCATCTTTATTTAAAAATACATTTTGTGGTAGTTTCAAAATTATTGGCTGACTTTGTCTTTTAAAGATTCCATGCAAAAGAGGATTCTTTTAAAATAAAAACTAAATTGAAAACATTTTATTTCATAAATGCAAAATATAAGAGACCCTATTTCTGAAAGACGTGCATCTCACACTCCCTCCTCTTGCTAACACACCAACATGCAGATTTTCAAAGCTATCTAGATCAAGAATATATTCTTTTTTATGATACTTACGGCACCACCAACTGTAAGCCAGGTAGCTGTTGACCTTTCGATAGAGGTCCTTGTTGAACGGCCAGATGAATAGCGTACAGGCCATTAAAAAACTGACAATAATCCCACTGGCCACAACCAGATAGCACAAGAGCAAGTGCAGGAAGAACCACGTCTTCATTTTACTCCCAAGTCCGGCCATGATGATCACGCCTGAAATTAAACAAGAAAATAAAAAATATCACACAAGTTAAATAAGCTGGTTACATTCTTATACATATAGCAGAGGTCGAGAGTCAGAATCGCGAGTCAGAGGAGTGTCAGTCATCATTGTTGCCAAATGTTTAAGTCAGTGACCAGGTTAAATTTTTTGGAGCAAGAGTACAATAAGGACCCCAATTCATTAACACAACACGCGGAACATGTTCCGGAAGTCACCGGCGTCTTCCGGTTGACCTCACAATACATGTGGTTGCTATTTACAGAATAACTTGTAAATAAACCTTTTATTTACTTTAATAAATGCAGTACATTCTATATTTCGGAATTTTTTTTTTCTTTTAACATGTTAATATTTATTTTAAGGCAGAGGGTCCATAAATAAAACAAATAAAATATTAACATGTTTTATTTTAAAACATGTTTTGTCACATGTTTTTGTGTCACTATTTACTTGCACGAGGGCAGAAATGGGGGGGGGGGTATGAAATATTTATCGCCGGACTTAAGTAATCTTCCGTTTTGTAGGGAAAAATCAAGCTTCCCAAAAAGGGGCACTCTGGATCTTACCTCAGTTTAGAAGGATTTTTCCATACTACACTTTGCTCCTAGCCCGAGGAGGCAAAACGGAAGATTACGCAAGTTATTTTAATAAATAAATGAAATATATACGCTTTTTTAAAAATCGGCTGACTTGTAATCTTTTGTTTTGCTTCCCCACGACGGCGGAGTTAGACTTCAAAAATCAGTTTTTTAAGCCGACTTCCCACCTTTGTTATATCTAACATATGAAGATATTTCGTCGGATTTTCAAAGTCAGACACAAATAGCAATCTATCTGACACATCGATTCGGAATAGTCTATTTTTCATTTTTTTTCTTCCACTATGTTATTGGAACAAATATATTTTATTTTGCTACAGCTATTTTCTGAATATACTTATTCTGGCAAAGAAAACTGTCAGAGTAAACACTTTTCCTAACTCACCAAAAACACATTAAAGGGAAGTTATCATGTGCAATTATATTGAAATCTCTCTCTTGAGTTCTTCATAAATAAATATATATATTAATTAAATTATGCGACTTCAAGCTATATCCTCTTTGGCCTTGTGGCTAAGATCAAAGTGTAGTATCTGTTCCGATGGATACTGCACCCCATAGACCGGTATTGTCTTGGCCTTTGGGGCTTGATTTACGCCGGTCTATGGGTCTGTCCTGTGCAGTTCTAGGAGGTCCACCCTCGCAGACTTCGCCTTCCCTCTTTGGGGAGGAGTAAGTTTAATGCTTACTGCCTGAGGCACCCCTACCGGGGAATGCCGACGGGGTTGCCCAGGCAATTTTTAATGGCCAGAGTGCTCACCTCTCGGGTGCTGGCTTTTCAAACCCCACTTTCCCGACCCGACCTTGGGTCACATCTTACTTGTAGAAGTAAGATAAAACTGGCCTTGTGCCTAACTCCTGGAGAGGAGTAAATAAATACTCACCTTTATATGTATACCACATCATTTTTAAATTCTTCAAATAACTTTACGAGAAAATAAAATGTTTTCTATGATGTGCCAACCCCTTCCATTCAAATACATCGGATTTCACTTTCCCAAAATCGTCAACAAAATCGGACATCCCTTTGCTCTATCCACGAGAGGCCCACCCTCGAGGTTAATACCAGCAGAATGAAAAGAAAAAAGAAAAGGAAGTACTCTTTGAAAAATGCGTATATCGCGGAAAGACTCAGATATGTAAATTTAAACAAATGATTTCATTAATTTAAAAAATAAATAAAAATTATATATAACATTACTTGATATTGTAAATTCTCCAAATAACTTGAGGAAAATAGTCTTTTCTATGATTTTGTTCCAACCATTTCTATTCATTATTATTTTTAAATTCTCCAAATAACTTGAGGAAAATAGTCTTTTCTATGATTTTGTTCCAACCATTTCTATTCATTATTATTTTTAAATTCTCCAAATAACTTGAGGAAAATTGTCTTTTCTATGATTTTGTTCCAACCATTTCTATTCATTATTATTTTTAAATTCTCCAAATAACTTGAGGAAAATTGTCTTTTCTATGATTTTGTTCCAACCATTTCTATTCATTATTATTTTTAAATTCTTCAAATAACTTGAGGAAAATAGTCTTTTCTATGATTTTGTTCCAACCATTTCTATTCATTATTATTTTTAAATTCTCCAAATAACTTGAGGAAAATAGTCTTTTCTATGATTTTGTTCCAACCATTTCTATTCATTATTATTTTTAAATTCTCCAAATAACTTGAGGAAAATAGTCTTTTCTATGATTTTGTTCCAACCATTTCTATTCATTATTATTTTTAAATTCTCCAAATAACTTGAGGAAAATTGTCTTTTCTATGATTTTGTTCCAACCATTTCTATTCATTATTATTTTTAAATTCTCCAAATAACTTGAGGAAAATTGTCTTTTCTATGATTTTGTTCCAACCATTTCTATTCATTATTATTTTTAAATTCTCCAAATAACTTGAGGAAAATTGTCTTTTCTATGATTTTGTTCCAACCATTTCTATTCATTATTATTTTTAAATTCTCCAAATAACTTGAGGAAAATAGTCTTTTCTATGATTTTGTTCCAACCATTTCTATTCATTATTATTTTTAAATTCTCCAAATAACTTGAGGAAAATAGTCTTTTCTATGATTTTGTTCCAACCATTTCTATTCATTATTATTTTTAAATTCTCCAAATAACTTGAGGAAAATAGTCTTTTCTATGATTTTGTTCCAACCATTTCTATTCATTATTATTTTTAAATTCTCCAAATAACTTGAGGAAAATAGTCTTTTCTATGATTTTGTTCCAACCATTTCTATTCATTATTATTTTTAAATTCTCCAAATAACTTGAGGAAAATTGTCTTTTCTATGATTTTGTTCCAACCATTTCTATTCATTATTATTTTTAAATTCTCCAAATAACTTGAGGAAAATTGTCTTTTCTATGATTTTGTTCCAACCATTTCTATTCATTATTATTTTTAAATTCTCCAAATAACTTGAGGAAAATAGTCTTTTCTATGATTTTGTTCCAACCATTTCTATTCATTATTATTTTTAAATTCTCCAAATAACTTGAGGAATATAGTCTTTTCTATGATTTTGTTCCAACCATTTCTATTCATTATTATTTTTAAATTCTCCAAATAACTTGAGGAAAATAGTCTTTTCTATGATTTTGTTCCAACCATTTCTATTCATTATTATTTTTAAATTCTCCAAATAACTTGAGGAAAATAGTCTTTTCTATGATTTTGTTCCAACCATTTCTATTCATTATTATTTTTAAATTCTCCAAATAACTTGAGGAAAATTGTCTTTTCTATGATTTTGTTCCAACCATTTCTATTCATTATTATTTTTAAATTCTTCAAATAACTTGCGGAAAATAGTCTTTTCTATGATTTTGTTCCAACCATTTCTATTCATTATTATTTTTAAATTCTCCAAATAACTTGCGGAAAATAGTCTTTTCTATGATTTTGTTCCAACCATTTCTATTCATTATTATTTTTAAATTCTCCAAATAACTTGCGGAAAATTGTCTTTTCTATGATTTTGTTCCAACCATTTCTATTCATTATTATTTTTAAATTCTTCAAATAACTTGCGGAAAATTGTCTTTTCTATGATTTTGTTCCAACCATTTCTATTCATTATTATTTTTAAATTCTTCAAATAACTTGCGGAAAATAGTCTTTTCTATGATTTTGTTCCAACCATTTCTATTCATTATTATTTTTAAATTCGTCAAATAACTTGCGGAAAATTGTCTTTTCTATGATTTTGTTCCAACCATTTCTATTCATTATTATTTTTAAATTCTCCAAATAACTTGCGGAAAATTGTCTTTTCTATGATTTTGTTCCAACCATTTCTATTCATTATTATTTTTAAATTCTTCAAATAACTTGCGGAAAATTGTCTTTTCTATGATTTTGTTCCAACCATTTCTATTCATTATTATTTTTAAATTCTCCAAATAACTTGAGGAAAATAGTCTTTTCTATGATTTTGTTCCAACCATTTCTATTCATTATTATTTTTAAATTCTCCAAATAACTTGCGGAAAATTGTCTTTTCTATGATTTTGTTCCAACCATTTCTATTCATTATTATTTTTAAATTCTTCAAATAACTTGCGGAAAATTGTCTTTTCTATGATTTTGTTCCAACCATTTCTATTCATTATTATTTTAAAATTCTTCAAATAACTTGCGGAAAATAGTCTTTTCTATGATTTTGTTCCAACCATTTCTATTCATTATTATTTTTAAATTCTCCAAATAACTTGAGGAAAATAGTCTTTTCTATGATTTTGTTCCAACCATTTCTATTCATTATTATTTTTAAATTCTCCAAATAACTTGAGGAAAATTGTCTTTTCTATGATTTTGTTCCAACCATTTCTATTCATTATTATTTTTAAATTCTTCAAATAACTTGCGGAAAATTGTCTTTTCTATGATTTTGTTCCAACCATTTCTATTCATTATTATTTTTAAATTCTCCAAATAACTTGAGGAAAATTGTCTTTTCTATGATTTTGTTCCAACCATTTCTATTCATTATTATTTTAAAATTCTTCAAATAACTTGAGGAAAATAGTCTTTTCTATGATTTTGTTCCAACCATTTCTATTCATTATTATTTTTAAATTCTCCAAATAACTTGAGGAAAATTGTCTTTTCTATGATTTTGTTCCAACCATTTCTATTCATTATTATTTTTAAATTCTCCAAATAACTTGAGGAAAATTGTCTTTTCTATGATTTTGTTCCAACCATTTCTATTCATTATTATTTTTAAATTCTTCAAATAACTTGAGGAAAATTGTCTTTTCTATGATTTTGTTCCAACCATTTCTATTCATTATTATTTTTAAATTCTCCAAATAACTTGAGGAAAATTGTCTTTTCTATGATTTTGTTCCAACCATTTCTATTCATTATTATTTTTAAATTCTCCAAATAACTTGAGGAAAATTGTCTTTTCTATGATTTTGTTCCAACCATTTCTATTCATTATTATTTTTAAATTCTTCAAATAACTTGAGGAAAATTGTCTTTTCTATGATTTTGTTCCAACCATTTCTATTCATTATTATTTTTAAATTCTCCAAATAACTTGAGGAAAATTGTCTTTTCTATGATTTTGTTCCAACCATTTCTATTCATTATTATTTTTAAATTCTCCAAATAACTTGAGGAAAATTGTCTTTTCTATGATTTTGTTCCAACCATTTCTATTCATTATTATTTTTAAATTCTTCAAATAACTTGAGGAAAATTGTCTTTTCTATGATTTTGTTCCAACCATTTCTATTCATTATTATTTTTAAATTCTCCAAATAACTTGAGGAAAATTGTCTTTTCTATGATTTTGTTCCAACCATTTCTATTCATTATTATTTTTAAATTCTCCAAATAACTTGAGGAAAATTGTCTTTTCTATGATTTTGTTCCAACCATTTCTATTCATTATTATTTTTAAATTCTTCAAATAACTTGAGGAAAATTGTCTTTTCTATGATTTTGTTCCAACCATTTCTATTCATTATTATTTTTAAATTCTCCAAATAACTTGAGGAAAATTGTCTTTTCTATGATTTTGTTCCAACCATTTCTATTCATTATTATTTTTAAATTCTTCAAATAACTTGCGGAAAATTGTCTTTTCTATGATTTTGTTCCAACCATTTCTATTCATTATTATTTTTAAATTCTCCAAATAACTTGAGGAAAATTGTCTTTTCTATGATTTTGTTCCAACCATTTCTATTCATTATTATTTTTAAATTCTTCAAATAACTTGAGGAAAATTGTCTTTTCTATGATTTTGTTCCAACCATTTCTATTCATTATTATTTTTAAATTCTCCAAATAACTTGAGGAAAATTGTCTTTTCTATGATTTTGTTCCAACCATTTCTATTCATTATTATTTTTAAATTCTTCAAATAACTTGCGGAAAATTGTCTTTTCTATGATTTTGTTCCAACCATTTCTATTCATTATTATTTTTAAATTCTCCAAATAACTTGAGGAAAATTGTCTTTTCTATGATTTTGTTCCAACCATTTCTATTCATTATTATTTTTAAATTCTTCAAATAACTTGAGGAAAATAGTCTTTTCTATGATTTTGTTCCAACCATTTCTATTCATTATTATTTTTAAATTCTCCAAATAACTTGAGGAAAATTGTCTTTTCTATGATTTTGTTCCAACCATTTCTATTCATTATTATTTTTAAATTCTCCAAATAACTTGAGGAAAATTGTCTTTTCTATGATTTTGTTCCAACCATTTCTATTCATTATTATTTTTAAATTCTTCAAATAACTTGAGGAAAATTGTCTTTTCTATGATTTTGTTCCAACCATTTCTATTCATTATTATTTTTAAATTCTCCAAATAACTTGAGGAAAATTGTCTTTTCTATGATTTTGTTCCAACCATTTCTATTCATTATTATTTTTAAATTCTCCAAATAACTTGAGGAAAATTGTCTTTTCTATGATTTTGTTCCAACCATTTCTATTCATTATTATTTTTAAATTCTTCAAATAACTTGAGGAAAATTGTCTTTTCTATGATTTTGTTCCAACCATTTCTATTCATTATTATTTTTAAATTCTCCAAATAACTTGAGGAAAATTGTCTTTTCTATGATTTTGTTCCAACCATTTCTATTCATTATTATTTTTAAATTCTCCAAATAACTTGAGGAAAATTGTCTTTTCTATGATTTTGTTCCAACCATTTCTATTCATTATTATTTTTAAATTCTTCAAATAACTTGAGGAAAATTGTCTTTTCTATGATTTTGTTCCAACCATTTCTATTCATTATTATTTTTAAATTCTCCAAATAACTTGAGGAAAATTGTCTTTTCTATGATTTTGTTCCAACCATTTCTATTCATTATTATTTTTAAATTCTCCAAATAACTTGAGGAAAATTGTCTTTTCTATGATTTTGTTCCAACCATTTCTATTCATTATTATTTTTAAATTCTTCAAATAACTTGAGGAAAATTGTCTTTTCTATGATTTTGTTCCAACCATTTCTATTCATTATTATTTTTAAATTCTCCAAATAACTTGAGGAAAATTGTCTTTTCTATGATTTTGTTCCAACCATTTCTATTCATTATTATTTTTAAATTCTCCAAATAACTTGAGGAAAATTGTCTTTTCTATGATTTTGTTCCAACCATTTCTATTCATTATTATTTTTAAATTCTCCAAATAACTTGAGGAAAATAGTCTTTTCTATGATTTTGTTCCAACCATTTCTATTCATTATTATTTTTAAATTCTTCAAATAACTTGAGGAAAATAGTCTTTTCTATGATTTTGTTCCAACCATTTCTATTCATTATTATTTTTAAATTCTCCAAATAACTTGAGGAAAATTGTCTTTTCTATGATTTTGTTCCAACCATTTCTATTCATTATTATTTTTAAATTCTCCAAATAACTTGAGGAAAATTGTCTTTTCTATGATTTTGTTCCAACCATTTCTATTCATTATTATTTTTAAATTCTCCAAATAACTTGAGGAAAATTGTCTTTTCTATGATTTTGTTCCAACCATTTCTATTCATTATTATTTTTAAATTCTTCAAATAACTTGCGGAAAATTGTCTTTTCTATGATTTTGTTCCAACCATTTCTATTCATTATTATTTTTAAATTCTCCAAATAACTTGAGGAAAATTGTCTTTTCTATGATTTTGTTCCAACCATTTCTATTCATTATTATTTTTAAATTCTTCAAATAACTTGAGGAAAATAGTCTTTTCTATGATTTTGTTCCAACCATTTCTATTCATTATTATTTTTAAATTCTCCAAATAACTTGAGGAAAATTGTCTTTTCTATGATTTTGTTCCAACCATTTCTATTCATTATTATTTTTAAATTCTTCAAATAACTTGCGGAAAATTGTCTTTTCTATGATTTTGTTCCAACCATTTCTATTCATTATTATTTTTAAATTCTTCAAATAACTTGCGGAAAATAGTCTTTTCTATGATTTTGTTCCAACCATTTCTATTCATTATTATTTTTAAATTCTCCAAATAACTTGAGGAAAATAGTCTTTTCTATGATTTTGTTCCAACCATTTCTATTCATTATTATTTTTAAATTCTTCAAATAACTTGCGGAAAATTGTCTTTTCTATGATTTTGTTCCAACCATTTCTATTCATTATTATTTTTAAATTCTTCAAATAACTTGCAGAAAATAGTCTTTTCTATGATTTTGTTCCAATCATTTCTATTCATTATTATTTTTAAATTCTCCAAATAACTTGAGGAAAATAGTCTTTTCTATGATTTTGTTCCAACCATTTCTATTCATTATTATTTTTAAATTCTTCAAATAACTTGCGGAAAATTGTCTTTTCTATGATTTTGTTCCAACCATTTCTATTCATTATTATTTTTAAATTCTTCAAATAACTTGCGGAAAATAGTCTTTTCTATGATTTTGTTCCAACCATTTCTATTCATTATTATTTTTAAATTCTTCAAATAACTTGCGGAAAATTGTCTTTTCTATGATTTTGTTCCAACCATTTCTATTCATTATTATTTTTAAATTCTTCAAATAACTTGAGGAAAATTGTCTTTTCTATGATTTTGTTCCAACCATTTCTATTCATTATTATTTTTAAATTCTTCAAATAACTTGCGGAAAATAGTCTTTTCTATGATTTTGTTCCAACCATTTCTATTCATTATTATTTTTAAATTCTTCAAATAACTTGCGGAAAATTGTCTTTTCTATGATTTTGTTCCAACCATTTCTATTCATTATTATTTTTAAATTCTTCAAATAACTTGAGGAAAATAGTCTTTTCTATGATTTTGTTCCAACCATTTCTATTCATTATTATTTTTAAATTCTCCAAATAACTTGAGGAAAATTGTCTTTTCTATGATTTTGTTCCAACCATTTCTATTCATTATTATTTTTAAATTCTTCAAATAACTTGCGGAAAATTGTCTTTTCTATGATTTTGTTCCAACCATTTCTATTCATTATTATTTTTAAATTCTCCAAATAACTTGAGGAAAATTGTCTTTTCTATGATTTTGTTCCAACCATTTCTATTCATTATTATTTTTAAATTCTCCAAATAACTTGAGGAAAATTGTCTTTTCTATGATTTTGTTCCAACCATTTCTATTCATTATTATTTTTAAATTCTTCAAATAACTTGAGGAAAATAGTCTTTTCTATGATTTTGTTCCAACCATTTCTATTCATTATTATTTTTAAATTCTCCAAATAACTTGAGGAAAATTGTCTTTTCTATGATTTTGTTCCAACCATTTCTATTCATTATTATTTTTAAATTCTTCAAATAACTTGCGGAAAATTGTCTTTTCTATGATTTTGTTCCAACCATTTCTATTCATTATTATTTTTAAATTCTTCAAATAACTTGCGGAAAATAGTCTTTTCTATGATTTTGTTCCAACCATTTCTATTCATTATTATTTTTAAATTCTCCAAATAACTTGAGGAAAATAGTCTTTTCTATGATTTTGTTCCAACCATTTCTATTCATTATTATTTTTAAATTCTTCAAATAACTTGCGGAAAATTGTCTTTTCTATGATTTTGTTCCAACCATTTCTATTCATTATTATTTTTAAATTCTTCAAATAACTTGCAGAAAATAGTCTTTTCTATGATTTTGTTCCAATCATTTCTATTCATTATCATTTTTAAATTCTCCAAATAACTTGAGGAAAATAGTCTTTTCTATGATTTTGTTCCAACCATTTCTATTCATTATTATTTTTAAATTCTTCAAATAACTTGCGGAAAATTGTCTTTTCTATGATTTTGTTCCAACCATTTCTATTCATTATTATTTTTAAATTCTTCAAATAACTTGCGGAAAATAGTCTTTTCTATGATTTTGTTCCAACCATTTCTATTCATTATTATTTTTAAATTCTCCAAATAACTTGCGGAAAATAGTCTTTTCTATGATTTTGTTCCAACCATTTCTATTCATTATTATTTTTAAATTCTTCAAATAACTTGCGGAAAATAGTCTTTTCTATGATTTTGTTCCAACCATTTCTATTCATTATTATTTTTAAATTCTTCAAATAACTTGCGGAAAATTGTCTTTTCTATGATTTTGTTCCAACCATTTCTATTCATTATTATTTTTAAATTCTTCAAATAACTTGCGGAAAATTGTCTTTTCTATGATTTTGTTCCAACCATTTCTATTCATTATTATTTTTAAATTCTTCAAATAACTTGCAGAAAATAGTCTTTTCTATGATTTTGTTCCAACCATTTCTATTCATTATTATTTTTAAATTCTTCAAATAACTTGCGGAAAATTGTCTTTTCTATGATTTTGTTACAACCATTTCTATTCATTATTATTTTTAAATTCTTCAAATAACTTGAGGAAAATAGTCTTTTCTATGATTTTGTTCCAACCATTTCTATTCATTATTATTTTTAAATTCTTCAAATAACTTGCGGAAAATTGTCTTTTCTATGATTTTGTTCCAACCATTTCTATTCATTATTATTTTTAAATTCTTCAAATAACTTGCGGAAAATAGTCTTTTCTATGATTTTGTTCCAACCATTTCTATTCATTATTATTTTTAAATTCTTCAAATAACTTGCGGAAAATTGTCTTTTCTATGATTTTGTTCCAACCATTTCTATTCATTATTATTTTTAAATTCTCCAAATAACTTGCGGAAAATTGTCTTTTCTATGATTTTGTTCCAACCATTTCTATTCATTATTATTTTTAAATTCTTCAAATAACTTGCGGAAAATTGTCTTTTCTATGATTTTGTTCCAACAATTTCTATTCATTATTATTTTTAAATTCTTCAAATAACTTGAGGAAAATAGTCTTTTCTATGATTTTGTTCCAACCATTTCTATTCATTATTATTTTTAAATTCTTCAAATAACTTGCGGAAAATTGTCTTTTCTATGATTTTGTTCCAACCATTTCTATTCATTATTATTTTTAAATTCTTCAAATAACTTGCGGAAAATAGTCTTTTCTATGATTTTGTTCCAACCATTTCTATTCATTATTATTTTTAAATTCTTCAAATAACTTGCGGAAAATTGTCTTTTCTATGATTTTGTTCCAACCATTTCTATTCATTATTATTTTTAAATTCTTCAAATAACTTGCGGAAAATAGTCTTTTCTATGATTTTGTTCCAACCATTTCTATTCATTATTATTTTTAAATTCTCCAAATAACTTGAGGAAAATAGTCTTTTCTATGATTTTGTTCCAACCATTTCTATTCATTATTATTTTTAAATTCTCCAAATAACTTGAGGAAAATAGTCTTTTCTATGAATTTGTTCCAACCATTTCTATTCATTATTATTTTTAAATTCTTCAAATAACTTGCGGAAAATTGTCTTTTCTATGATTTTGTTCCAACCATTTCTATTCATTATTATTTTTAAATTCTTCAAATAACTTGCGGAAAATAGTCTTTTCTATGATTTTGTTCCAACCATTTCTATTCATTATTATTTTTAAATTCTTCAAATAACTTGCGGAAAATTGTCTTTTCTATGATTTTGTTCCAACCATTTCTATTCATTATTATTTTTAAATTCTTCAAATAACTTGCGGAAAATAGTCTTTTCTATGATTTTGTTCCAACCATTTCTATTCATTATTATTTTTAAATTCTTCAAATAACTTGCGGAAAATAGTCTTTTCTATGATTTTGTTCCAACCATTTCTATTCATTATTATTTTTAAATTCTTCAAATAACTTGCGGAAAATAGTCTTTTCTATGATTTTGTTCCAACCATTTCTATTCATTATTATTTTTAAATTCTTCAAATAACTTGCGGAAAATTGTCTTTTCTATGATTTTGTTCCAACCATTTCTATTCATTATTATTTTTAAATTCTTCAAATAACTTGCGGAAAATAGTCTTTTCTATGATTTTGTTCCAACCATTTCTATTCATTATTATTTTTAAATTCTTCAAATAACTTGCGGAAAATTGTCTTTTCTATGATTTTGTTCCAACCATTTCTATTCATTATTATTTTTAAATTCTTCAAATAACTTGCGGAAAATAGTCTTTTCTATGATTTTGTTCCAACCATTTCTATTCATTATTATTTTTAAATTCTTCAAATAACTTGCGGAAAATTGTCTTTTCTATGATTTTGTTCCAACCATTTCTATTCATTATTATTTTTAAATTCTTCAAATAACTTGAGGAAAATTGTCTTTTCTATGATTTTGTTCCAACCATTTCTATTCATTATTATTTTTAAATTCTTCAAATAACTTGCGGAAAATAGTCTTTTCTATGATTTTGTTCCAACCATTTCTATTCATTATTATTTTTAAATTCTTCAAATAACTTGCGGAAAATTGTCTTTTCTATGATTTTGTTCCAACCATTTCTATTCATTATTATTTTTAAATTCTTCAAATAACTTGAGGAAAATAGTCTTTTCTATGATTTTGTTCCAACCATTTCTATTCATTATTATTTTTAAATTCTCCAAATAACTTGAGGAAAATTGTCTTTTCTATGATTTTGTTCCAACCATTTCTATTCATTATTATTTTTAAATTCTTCAAATAACTTGCGGAAAATTGTCTTTTCTATGATTTTGTTCCAACCATTTCTATTCATTATTATTTTTAAATTCTCCAAATAACTTGAGGAAAATTGTCTTTTCTATGATTTTGTTCCAACCATTTCTATTCATTATTATTTTTAAATTCTTCAAATAACTTGAGGAAAATAGTCTTTTCTATGATTTTGTTCCAACCATTTCTATTCATTATTATTTTTAAATTCTCCAAATAACTTGAGGAAAATTGTCTTTTCTATGATTTTGTTCCAACCATTTCTATTCATTATTATTTTTAAATTCTTCAAATAACTTGCGGAAAATTGTCTTTTCTATGATTTTGTTCCAACCATTTCTATTCATTATTATTTTTAAATTCTTCAAATAACTTGAGGAAAATAGTCTTTTCTATGATTTTGTTCCAACCATTTCTATTCATTATTATTTTTAAATTCTTCAAATAACTTGCGGAAAATTGTCTTTTCTATGATTTTGTTCCAACCATTTCTATTCATTATTATTTTTAAATTCTTCAAATAACTTGCAGAAAATAGTCTTTTCTATGATTTTGTTCCAATCATTTCTATTCATTATTATTTTTAAATTCTCCAAATAACTTGAGGAAAATAGTCTTTTCTATGATTTTGTTCCAACCATTTCTATTCATTATTATTTTTAAATTCTTCAAATAACTTGCGGAAAATTGTCTTTTCTATGATTTTGTTCCAACCATTTCTATTCATTATTATTTTTAGATTCTTCAAATAACTTGCGGAAAATAGTCTTTTCTATGATTTTGTTCCAACCATTTCTATTCATTATTATTTTTAAATTCTCCAAATAACTTGCGGAAAATAGTCTTTTCTATGATTTTGTTCCAACCATTTCTATTCATTATTATTTTTAAATTCTTCAAATAACTTGCGGAAAATAGTCTTTTCTATGATTTTGTTCCAACCATTTCTATTCATTATTATTTTTAAATTCTTCAAATAACTTGCGGAAAATTGTCTTTTCTATGATTTTGTTCCAACCATTTCTATTCATTATTATTTTTAAATTCTTCAAATAACTTGCGGAAAATTGTCTTTTCTATGATTTTGTTCCAACCATTTCTATTCATTATTATTTTTAAATTCTTCAAATAACTTGCGGAAAATAGTCTTTTCTATGATTTTGTTCCAACCATTTCTATTCATTATTATTTTTAAATTCTTCAAATAACTTGCGGAAAATTGTCTTTTCTATGATTTTGTTCCAACCATTTCTATTCATTATTATTTTTAAATTCTTCAAATAACTTGAGGAAAATAGTCTTTTCTATGATTTTGTTCCAACCATTTCTATTCATTATTATTTTTAAATTCTTCAAATAACTTGCGGAAAATTGTCTTTTCTATGATTTTGTTCCAACCATTTCTATTCATTATTATTTTTAAATTCTTCAAATAACTTGCGGAAAATAGTCTTTTCTATGATTTTGTTCCAACCATTTCTATTCATTATTATTTTTAAATTCTTCAAATAACTTGCGGAAAATTGTCTTTTCTATGATTTTGTTCCAACCATTTCTATTCATTATTATTTTTTAAATTCTCCAAATAACTTGCGGAAAATTGTCTTTTCTATGATTTTGTTCCAACCATTTCTATTCATTATTATTTTTAAATTCTTCAAATAACTTGCGGAAAATTGTCTTTTCTATGATTTTGTTCCAACCATTTCTATTCATTATTATTTTTAAATTCTTCAAATAACTTGAGGAAAATAGTCTTTTCTATGATTTTGTTCCAACCATTTCTATTCATTATTATTTTTAAATTCTTCAAATAACTTGCGGAAAATTGTCTTTTCTATGATTTTGTTCCAACCATTTCTATTCATTATTATTTTTAAATTCTTCAAATAACTTGCGGAAAATAGTCTTTTCTATGATTTTGTTCCAACCATTTCTATTCATTATTATTTTTAAATTCTTCAAATAACTTGCGGAAAATTGTCTTTTCTATGATTTTGTTCCAACCATTTCTATTCATTATTATTTTTAAATTCTTCAAATAACTTGCGGAAAATAGTCTTTTCTATGATTTTGTTCCAACCATTTCTATTCATTATTATTTTTAAATTCTCCAAATAACTTGAGGAAAATAGTCTTTTCTATGATTTTGTTCCAACCATTTCTATTCATTATTATTTTTAAATTCTCCAAATAACTTGAGGAAAATAGTCTTTTCTATGATTTTGTTCCAACCATTTCTATTCATTATTATTTTTAAATTCTTCAAATAACTTGCGGAAAATTGTCTTTTCTATGATTTTGTTCCAACCATTTCTATTCATTATTATTTTTAAATTCTTCAAATAACTTGCGGAAAATAGTCTTTTCTATGATTTTGTTCCAACCATTTCTATTCATTATTATTTTTAAATTCTTCAAATAACTTGCGGAAAATTGTCTTTTCTATGATTTTGTTCCAACCATTTCTATTCATTATTATTTTTAAATTCTTCAAATAACTTGCGGAAAATAGTCTTTTCTATGATTTTGTTCCAACCATTTCTATTCATTATTATTTTTAAATTCTTCAAATAACTTGCGGAAAATAGTCTTTTCTATGATTTTGTTCCAACCATTTCTATTCATTATTATTTTTAAATTCTTCAAATAACTTGCGGAAAATAGTCTTTTCTATGATTTTGTTCCAACCATTTCTATTCATTATTATTTTTAAATTCTTCAAATAACTTGCGGAAAATTGTCTTTTCTACGATTTTGTTCCAACCATTTCTATTCATTATTATTTTTAAATTCTTCAAATAACTTGCGGAAAATAGTCTTTTCTATGATTTTGTTCCAACCATTTCTATTCATTATTATTTTTAAATTCTTCAAATAACTTGCGGAAAATTGTCTTTTCTATGATTTTGTTCCAACCATTTCTATTCATTATTATTTTTAAATTCTTCAAATAACTTGCGGAAAATAGTCTTTTCTATGATTTTGTTCCAACCATTTCTATTCATTATTATTTTTAAATTCTCCAAATAACTTGAGGAAAATAGTCTTTTCTATGATTTTGTTCCAACCATTTCTATTCATTATTATTTTTAAATTCTCCAAATAACTTGAGGAAAATAGTCTTTTCTATGATTTTGTTCCAACCATTTCTATTCATTATTATTTTTAAATTCTTCAAATAACTTGCGGAAAATTGTCTTTTCTATGATTTTGTTCCAACCATTTCTATTCATTATTATTTTTAAATTCTTCAAATAACTTGCGGAAAATTGTCTTTTCTATGATTTTGTTCCAACCATTTCTATTCATTATTATTTTTAAATTCTCCAAATAACTTGAGGAAAATTGTCTTTTCTATGATTTTGTTCCAACCATTTCTATTCATTATTATTTTTAAATTCTCCAAATAACTTGAGGAAAATTGTCTTTTCTATGATTTTGTTCCAACCATTTCTATTCATTATTATTTTTAAATTCTCCAAATAACTTGAGGAAAATTGTCTTTTCTATGATTTTGTTCCAACCATTTCTATTCATTATTATTTTTAAATTCTTCAAATAACTTGCGGAAAATTGTCTTTTCTATGATTTTGTTCCAACCATTTCTATTCATTATTATTTTTAAATTCTTCAAATAACTTGCGGAAAATAGTCTTTTCTATGATTTTGTTCCAACCATTTCTATTCATTATTATTTTTAAATTCTTCAAATAACTTGCGGAAAATTGTCTTTTCTATGATTTTGTTCCAACCATTTCTATTCATTATTATTTTTAAATTCTTCAAATAACTTGAGGAAAATAGTCTTTTCTATGATTTTGTTCCAACCATTTCTATTCATTATTATTTTTAAATTCTTCAAATAACTTGCGGAAAATTGTCTTTTCTATGATTTTGTTCCAACCATTTCTATTCATTATTATTTTTAAATTCTTCAAATAACTTGCGGAAAATAGTCTTTTCTATGATTTTGTTCCAACCATTTCTATTCATTATTATTTTTAAATTCTTCAAATAACTTGCGGAAAATTGTCTTTTCTATGATTTTGTTCCAACCATTTCTATTCATTATTATTTTTAAATTCTTCAAATAACTTGCGGAAAATTGTCTTTTCTATGATTTTGTTCCAACCATTTCTATTCATTATTATTTTTAAATTCTTCAAATAACTTGCGGAAAATTGTCTTTTCTATGATTTTGTTCCAACCATTTCTATTCATTATTATTTTTAAATTCTCCAAATAACTTGCGGAAAATAGTCTTTTCTATGATTTTGTTCCAACCATTTCTATTCATTATTATTTTTAAATTCTTCAAATAACTTGCGGAAAATTGTCTTTTCTATGATTTTGTTCCAACCATTTCTATTCATTATTATTTTTAAATTCTTCAAATAACTTGCGGAAAATAGTCTTTTCTATGATTTTGTTCCAACCATTTCTATTCATTATTATTTTTAAATTCTTCAAATAACTTGCGGAAAATTGTCTTTTCTATGATTTTGTTCCAACCATTTCTATTCATTATTATTTTTAAATTCTTCAAATAACTTGCGGAAAATAGTCTTTTCTATGATTTTGTTCCAACCATTTCTATTCATTATTATTTTTAAATTCTTCAAATAACTTGCGGAAAATTGTCTTTTCTATGATTTTGTTCCAACCATTTCTATTCATTATTATTTTTAAATTCTTCAAATAACTTGCGGAAAATAGTCTTTTCTATGATTTTGTTCCAACCATTTCTATTCATTATTATTTTTAAATTCTCCAAATAACTTGAGGAAAATAGTCTTTTCTATGATTTTGTTCCAACCATTTCTATTCATTATTATTTTTAAATTCTCCAAATAACTTGAGGAAAATAGTCTTTTCTATGATTTTGTTCCAACCATTTCTATTCATTATTATTTTTAAATTCTTCAAATAACTTGCGGAAAATTGTCTTTTCTATGATTTTGTTCCAACCATTTCTATTCATTATTATTTTTAAATTCTTCAAATAACTTGCGGAAAATAGTCTTTTCTATGATTTTGTTCCAACCATTTCTATTCATTATTATTTTTAAATTCTTCAAATAACTTGCGGAAAATTGTCTTTTCTATGATTTTGTTCCAACCATTTCTATTCATTATTATTTTTAAATTCTTCAAATAACTTGCGGAAAATAGTCTTTTCTATGATTTTGTTCCAACCATTTCTATTCATTATTATTTTTAAATTCTTCAAATAACTTGCGGAAAATTGTCTTTTCTATGATTTTGTTCCAACCATTTCTATTCATTATTATTTTTAAATTCTTCAAATAACTTGCGGAAAATAGTCTTTTCTATGATTTTGTTCCAACCATTTCTATTCATTATTATTTTTAAATTCTTCAAATAACTTGCGGAAAATTGTCTTTTCTATGATTTTGTTCCAACCATTTCTATTCATTATTATTTTTAAATTCTTCAAATAACTTGCGGAAAATAGTCTTTTCTATGATTTTGTTCCAACCATTTCTATTCATTATTATTTTTAAATTCTTCAAATAACTTGCGGAAAATTGTCTTTTCTATGATTTTGTTCCAACCATTTCTATTCATTATTATTTTTAAATTCTTCAAATAACTTGCGGAAAATTGTCTTTCTATGATTTTTCCTATGATTTTGTTCCAACCATTTCTATTCATTATTATTTTTAAATTCTTCAAATAACTTGCGGAAAAAAATAGTCTTTTCTATGATTTTGTTCCAACCATTTCTATTCATTATTATTTTTAAATTCTTCAAATAACTTGAGGAAAATAGTCTTTTCTATGATTTTGTTCCAACCATTTCTATTCATTATTATTTTTAAATTCTTCAAATAACTTGCGGAAAATTGTCTTTTCTATGATTTTGTTCCAACCATTTCTATTCATTATTATTTTTAAATTCTTCAAATAACTTGCGGAAAATAGTCTTTTCTATGATTTTGTTCCAACCATTTCTATTCATTATTATTTTTAAATTCTTCAAATAACTTGCGGAAAATTGTCTTTTCTATGATTTTGTTCCAACCATTTCTATTCATTATTATTTTTAAATTCTTCAAATAACTTGCGGAAAAAGTCTTTTCTATGATTTTGTTCCAACCATTTCTATTCATTATTATTTTTAAATTCTTCAAATAACTTGCGGAAAATTGTCTTTTCTATGATTTTGTTCCAACCATTTCTATTCATTATTATTTTTAAATTCTTCAAATAACTTGCGGAAAATAGTCTTTTCTATGATTTTGTTCCAACCATTTCTATTCATTATTATTTTTAAATTCTTCAAATAACTTGCGGAAAATTGTCTTTTCTATGATTTTGTTCCAACCATTTCTATTCATTATTATTTTTAAATTCTTCAAATAACTTGCGGAAAATAGTCTTTTCTATGATTTTGTTCCAACCATTTCTATTCATTATTATTTTTAAATTCTTCAAATAACTTGCGGAAAATTGTCTTTTCTATGATTTTGTTCCAACCATTTCTATTCATTATTATTTTTAAATTCTTCAAATAACTTGCGGAAAATAGTCTTTTCTATGATTTTGTTCCAACCATTTCTATTCATTATTATTTTTAAATTCTCCAAAAAACTTGAGGAAAATAGTCTTTTCTATGATTTTGTTCCAACCATTTCTATTCATTATTATTTTTAAATTCTTCCAAATAACTTGAGGAAAATAGTCTTTTCTATGATTTTGTTCCAACCATTTCTATTCATTATTATTTTTAAATTCTTCAAATAACTTGCGGAAAATTGTCTTTTCTATGATTTTGTTCCAACCATTTCTATTCATTATTATTTTTAAATTCTTCAAATAACTTGCGGAAAATAGTCTTTTCTATGATTTTGTTCCAACCATTTCTATTCATTATTATTTTTAAATTCTTCAAATAACTTGCGGAAAATTGTCTTTTCTATGATTTTGTTCCAACCATTTCTATTCATTATTATTTTTAAATTCTTCAAATAACTTGCGGAAAATAGTCTTTTCTATGATTTTGTTCCAACCATTTCTATTCATTATTATTTTTAAATTCTTCAAATAACTTGCGGAAAATAGTCTTTTCTATGATTTTGTTCCAACCATTTCTATTCATTATTATTTTTAAATTCTTCAAATAACTTGCGGAAAATAGTCTTTTCTATGATTTTGTTCCAACCATTTCTATTCATTATTATTTTTAAATTCTTCAAATAACTTGCGGAAAATTGTCTTTTCTATGATTTTGTTCCAACCATTTCTATTCATTATTATTTTTAAATTCTTCAAATAACTTGCGGAAAATAGTCTTTTCTATGATTTTGTTCCAACCATTTCTATTCATTATTATTTTTAAATTCTTCAAATAACTTGCGGAAAATTGTCTTTTCTATGATTTTGTTCCAACCATTTCTATTCATTATTATTTTTAAATTCTTCAAATAACTTGCGGAAAATAGTCTTTTCTATGATTTTGTTCCAACCATTTCTATTCATTATTATTTTTAAATTCTCCAAATAACTTGAGGAAAATAGTCTTTTCTATGATTTTGTTCCAACCATTTCTATTCATTATTATTTTTAAATTCTTCAAATAACTTGAGGAAAATAGTCTTTTCTATGATTTTGTTCCAACCATTTCTATTCATTATTATTTTTAAATTCTTCAAATAACTTGCGGAAAATTGTCTTTTCTATGATTTTGTTCCAACCATTTCTATTCATTATTATTTTTAAATTCTTCAAATAACTTGCGGAAAATAGTCTTTTCTATGATTTTGTTCCAACCATTTCTATTCATTATTATTTTTAAATTCTTCAAATAACTTGCGGAAAATAGTCTTTTCTATGATTTTGTTCCAACCATTTCTATTCATTATTATTTTTAAATTCTTCAAATAACTTGCGGAAAATTGTCTTTTCTATGATTTTGTTCCAACCATTTCTATTCATTATTATTTTTAAATTCTTCAAATAACTTGCGGAAAATAGTCTTTTCTATGATTTTGTTCCAACCATTTCTATTCATTATTATTTTTAAATTCTTCAAATAACTTGCGGAAAATTGTCTTTTCTATGATTTTGTTCCAACCATTTCTATTCATTATTATTTTTAAATTCTTCAAATAACTTGCGGAAAATAGTCTTTTCTATGATTTTGTTCCAACCATTTCTATTCATTATTATTTTTAAATTCTTCAAATAACTTGCGGAAAATTGTCTTTTCTATGATTTTGTTCCAACCATTTCTATTCATTATTATTTTTAAATTCTTCAAATAACTTGCGGAAAATAGTCTTTTCTATGATTTTGTTCCAACCATTTCTATTCATTATTATTTTTAAATTCTTCAAATAACTTGCGGAAAATTGTCTTTTCTATGATTTTGTTCCAACCATTTCTATTCATTATTATTTTTAAATTCTTCAAATAACTTGCGGAAAATAGTCTTTTCTATGATTTTGTTCCAACCATTTCTATTCATTATTATTTTTAAATTCTCCAAATAACTTGAGGAAAATAGTCTTTTCTATGATTTTGTTCCAACCATTTCTATTCATTATTATTTTTAAATTCTTCAAATAACTTGCGGAAAATTGTCTTTTCTATGATTTTGTTCCAACCATTTCTATTCATTATTATTTTTAAATTCTTCAAATAACTTGCGGAAAATAGTCTTTTCTATGATTTTGTTCCAACCATTTCTATTCATTATTATTTTTAAATTCTTCAAATAACTTGCGGAAAATTGTCTTTTCTATGATTTTGTTCCAACCATTTCTATTCATTATTATTTTTAAATTCTTCAAATAACTTGCGGAAAATAGTCTTTTCTATGATTTTGTTCCAACCATTTCTATTCATTATTATTTTTAAATTCTCCAAATAACTTGAGGAAAATAGTCTTTTCTATGATTTTGTTCCAACCATTTCTATTCATTATTATTTTTAAATTCTCCAAATAACTTGAGGAAAATAGTCTTTTCTATGATTTTGTTCCAACCATTTCTATTCATTATTATTTTTAAATTCTCCAAATAACTTGCGGAAAATAGTCTTTTCTATGATTTTGTTCCAACCATTTCTATTCATTATTATTTTTAAATTCTTCAAATAACTTGCGGAAAATAGTCTTTTCTATGATTTTGTTCCAACCATTTCTATTCATTATTATTTTTAAATTCTTCAAATAACTTGCGGAAAATTGTCTTTTCTATGATTTTGTTCCAACCATTTCTATTCATTATTATTTTTAAATTCTTCAAATAACTTGCGGAAAATAGTCTTTTCTATGATTTTGTTCCAACCATTTCTATTCATTATTATTTTTAAATTCTTCAAATAACTTGCGGAAAATTGTCTTTTCTATGATTTTGTTCCAACCATTTCTATTCATTATTATTTTTAAATTCTTCAAATAACTTGCGGAAAATAGTCTTTTCTATGATTTTGTTCCAACCATTTCTATTCATTATTATTTTTAAATTCTTCAAATAACTTGCGGAAAATTGTCTTTTCTATGATTTTGTTCCAACCATTTCTATTCATTATTATTTTTAAATTCTTCAAATAACTTGCGGAAAATAGTCTTTTCTATGATTTTGTTCCAACCATTTCTATTCATTATTATTTTTAAATTCTTCAAATAACTTGCGGAAAATTGTCTTTTCTATGATTTTGTTCCAACCATTTCTATTCATTATTATTTTTAAATTCTTCAAATAACTTGCGGAAAATAGTCTTTTCTATGATTTTGTTCCAACCATTTCTATTCATTATTATTTTTAAATTCTTCAAATAACTTGCGGAAAATAGTCTTTTCTATGATTTTGTTCCAACCATTTCTATTCATTATTATTTTTAAATTCTCCAAATAACTTGAGGAAAATAGTCTTTTCTATGATTTTGTTCCAACCATTTCTATTCATTATTATTTTTAAATTCTTCAAATAACTTGCGGAAAATTGTCTTTTCTATGATTTTGTTCCAACCATTTCTATTCATTATTATTTTTAAATTCTTCAAATAACTTGCGGAAAATTGTCTTTTCTATGATTTTGTTCCAACCATTTCTATTCATTATTATTTTTAAATTCTTCAAATAACTTGCGGAAAATAGTCTTTTCTATGATTTTGTTCCAACCATTTCTATTCATTATTATTTTTAAATTCTTCAAATAACTTGCGGAAAATTGTCTTTTCTATGATTTTGTTCCAACCATTTCTATTCATTATTATTTTTAAATTCTTCAAATAACTTGCGGAAAATTGTCTTTTCTATGATTTTGTTCCAACCATTTCTATTCATTATTATTTTTAAATTCTTCAAATAACTTGCGGAAAATAGTCTTTTCTATGATTTTGTTCCAACCATTTCTATTCATTATTATTTTTAAATTCTTCAAATAACTTGCGGAAAATAGTCTTTTCTATGATTTTGTTCCAACCATTTCTATTCATTATTATTTTTAAATTTCTTTTTTCCAAATAACTTGCGGAAAATTGTCTTTTCTATGATTTTGTTCCAACCATTTCTATTCATTATTATTTTTAAATTCTTCAAATAACTTGCGGAAAATTGTCTTTTCTATGATTTTGTTCCAACCATTTCTATTCATTATTATTTTTAAATTCTTCAAATAACTTGCGGAAAATTGTCTTTTCTATGATTTTGTTCCAACCATTTCTATTCATTATTATTTTTAAGCTCTTCAAATAACTTGCGGAAAATTGTCTTTTCTATGATTTTGTTCCAACTATTTCTATTCATTATTATTTTTAAATTCTTCAAATAACTTGCGGGAAAATTGTCTTTTCTATGATTTTGTTCCAACCATTTCTATTCATTATTATTTTTAAATTCTTCAAATAACTTGCGGAAAATAGTCTTTTCTATGATTTTGTTCCAACCATTTCTATTCATTATTATTTTTAAGCTCTTCAAATAACTTGCGGAAAATTGTCTTTTCTATGATTTTGTTCCAACCATTTCTATTCATTATTATTTTTAAATTCTTCAAATAACTTGCGGAAAATAGTCTTTTCTATGATTTTGTTCCAACCATTTCTATTCATTATTATTTTTAAATTCTTCAAAATAACTTGAGGAAAATAGTCTTTTCTATGATTTTGTTCCAACCATTTCTATTCATTATTATTTTTAAATTCTCCAAATAACTTGAGGAAAATAGTCTTTTCTATGATTTTGTTCCAACCATTTCTATTCATTATTATTTTTAAATTCTCCAAATAACTTGAGGAAAATAGTCTTTTCTTTGATTTTGTTCCAACCATTTCTATTCATTATTATTTTTAAATTCTCCAAATAACTTGAGGAAAATAGTCTTTTCTATGATTTTGTTCCAACCATTTCTATTCATTATTATTTTTAAATTCTCCAAATAACTTGAGGAAAATAGTCTTTTCTATGATTTTGTTCCAACCATTTCTATTCATTATTATTTTTAAATTCTCCAAATAACTTGAGGAAAATAGTCTTTTCTATGATTTTGTTCCAACCATTTCTATTCATTATTATTTTTAAATTCTCCAAATAACTTCTTTACTCTTAAAACTAAAACAAACTTGAAAAAATTCCTTTTGCACAAAATAATTTGATTACGAAATTAAAGTCACCAAACTTAATTTCCGTTTCTTCCTAAACAAGTCAGCCATTTTTTTTTTTACTTCTTTAAATATACACTTTTCTCTCGTTGGAACCGCACTACCCTCTGCTACTTATATATCTATATACATATCTCATATATCTCTCTCTATATATCTATATATCTATCTACTATATCTATCTATATATATATATCTATCTATATATCTATATCTCTATATATATCTAGAGAGAGAGAGAGAGAGAGAGAGAGAGAGAGAGAGAGAGAGAGAGAGAGAGAGAGAGAGAGAGAGAGAGAGAGAGAGAGAGAGGAGAGAGAGAGAATTTGATATATTCGGACTACTGTTCTCATCTTGGGTGTTTTTATCACAACGTTTCGGCCGATGTAACATCCAACCTTCTTCAGGTGTACCTTGTCGAACTTGGGAATCTTTCTGTCGAACTCGGGAATCTGGACGAAATTTCGAAC
>OY744538.1:81611011-81616300 GCA_963556195.1 Sepiola atlantica | reverse complement strand
ATTCATTATTATTTTTAAATTCTCCAAATAACTTGAGGAAAATAGTCTTTTCTATGATTTTGTTCCAACCATTTCTATTCATTATTATTTCTAAATTCTCCAAATAACTTGAGGAAAATAGTCTTTTCTATGATTTTGTTCCAACCATTTCTTATTCATTATTATTTTTAAATTCTCCAAATAACTTGAGGAAAATAGTCTTTTCTATGATTTTGTTCCAACCATTTCTATTCATTATTATTTTTAAATTCTCCAAATAACTTGAGGAAAATAGTCTTTTCTATGATTTTGTTCCAACCATTTCTATTCATTATTATTTCTAAATTCTCCCAAATAACTTGAGGAAAATAGTCTTTTCTATGATTTTGTTCCAACCATTTCTATTCATTATTATTTTTAATTCTCCAAATAACTTGAGGAAAATAGTCTTTTCTATGATTTTGTTCCAACCATTTCTATTCATTATTATTTTTAAATTCTCCAAATAACTTGAGGAAAATAGTCTTTTCTATGATTTTGTTCCAACCATTTCTATTCATTATTATTTTTAATTCTCCAAATAACTTGAGGAAAATAGTCTTTTCTATGATTTTGTTCCAACCATTTCTATTCATTATTATTTTTAAATTCTCCAAATAACTTGAGGAAAATAGTCTTTTCTATGATTTTGTTCCAACCATTTCTATTCATTATTATTTTTAAATTCTCCAAATAACTTGAGGAAAATAGTCTTTTCTATGATTTTGTTCCAACCATTTCTATTCATTATTTTTTAAATTCTCCAAATAACTTGAGGAAAATAGTCTTTTCTATGATTTTGTTCCAACCATTTCTATTCATTATTATTTTTAAATTCTCCAAATAACTTGAGGAAAATAGTCTTTTCTATGATTTTGTTCCAACCATTTCTATTCATTATTATTTTTAAATTCTCCAAATAACTTGAGGAAAATAGTCTTTTCTATGATTTTGTTCCAACCATTTCTATTCATTATTATTTTTAAATTCTCCAAATAACTTGAGGAAAATAGTCTTTTCTATGATTTTGTTCCAACCATTTCTATTCATTATTATTTTTAAATTCTCCAAATAACTTGAGGAAAAATAGTCTTTTCTATGATTTTGTTCCAACCATTTCTATTCATTATTATTTTTAAATTCTCCAAATAACTTGAGGAAAATAGTCTTTTCTATGATTTTGTTCCAACCATTTCTATTCATTATTATTTTTAAATTCTCCAAATAACTTGAGGAAAATAGTCTTTTCTATGATTTTGTTCCAACCATTTCTATTCATTATTATTTTTAAATTCTCCAAATAACTTGAGGAAAATAGTCTTTTCTATGATTTTGTTCCAACCATTTCTATTCATTATTATTTTTAAATTCTCCAAATAACTTGAGGAAAATAGTCTTTTCTATGATTTTGTTCCAACCATTTCTATTCATTATTATTTTTAAATTCTCCAAATAACTTGAGAAAAATAGTCTTTTCTATGATTTTGTTCCAACCATTTCTATTCATTATTATTTTTAAATTCTCCAAATAACTTGAGGAAAATAGTCTTTTCTATGATTTTGTTCCAACCATTTCTATTCATTATTATTTTTAAATTCTCCAAATAACTTGAGGAAAATAGTCTTTTCTATGATTTTGTTCCAACCATTTCTATTCATTATTATTTTTAAATTCTCCAAATAACTTGAGGAAAATAGTCTTTTCTATGATTTTGTTCCAACCATTTCTATTCATTATTATTTTTAAATTCTCCAAATAACTTGAGGAAAATAGTCTTTTCTATGATTTTGTTCCAACCATTTCTATTCATTATTATTTTTAAATTCTCCAAATAACTTGAGGAAAATAGTCTTTTCTATGATTTTGTTCCAACCATTTCTATTCATTATTATTTTTAAATTCTCCAAATAACTTGAGGAAAATAGTCTTTTCTATGATTTTGTTCCAACCATTTCTATTCATTATTATTTTTAAATTCTCCAAATAACTTGAGGAAAATAGTCTTTTCTATGATTTTGTTCCAACCATTTCTATTCATTATTATTTTTAAATTCTCCAAATAACTTGAGGAAAATAGTCTTTTCTATGATTTTGTTCCAACCATTTCTATTCATTATTATTTTTAAATTCTCCAAATAACTTGAGGAAAATAGTCTTTTCTATGATTTTGTTCCAACCATTTCTATTCATTATTATTTTTAAATTCTCCAAATAACTTGAGGAAAATAGTCTTTTCTATGATTTTGTTCCAACCATTTCTATTCATTATTATTTTTAAATTCTCCAAATAACTTGAGGAAAATAGTCTTTTCTATGATTTTGTTCCAACCATTTCTATTCATTATTATTTTTAAATTCTCCAAATAACTTGAGGAAAATAGTCTTTTCTATGATTTTGTTCCAACCATTTCTATTCATTATTATTTTTAAATTCTCCAAATAACTTGAGGAAAATAGTCTTTTCTATGATTTTGTTCCAACCATTTCTATTCATTATTATTTTTAAATTCTCCAAATAACTTGAGGAAAATAGTCTTTTCTATGATTTTGTTCCAACCATTTCTATTCATTATTATTTTTAAATTCTCCAAATAACTTGAGGAAAATAGTCTTTTCTATGATTTTGTTCCAACCATTTCTATTCATTATTATTTTTAAATTCTCCAAATAACTTGAGGAAAATAGTCTTTTCTATGATTTTGTTCCAACCATTTCTATTCATTATTATTTTTAAATTCTCCAAATAACTTGAGGAAAATAGTCTTTTCTATGATTTTGTTCCAACCATTTCTATTCATTATTATTTTTAAATTCTCCAAATAACTTGAGGAAAATAGTCTTTTCTATGATTTTGTTCCAACCATTTCTATTCATTATTATTTTTAAATTCTCCAAATAACTTGAGGAAAATAGTCTTTTCTATGATTTTGTTCCAACCATTTCTATTCATTATTATTTTTAAATTCTCCAAATAACTTGAGGAAAATAGTCTTTTCTATGATTTTGTTCCAACCATTTCTATTCATTATTATTTTTAAATTCTCCAAATAACTTGAGGAAAATAGTCTTTTCTATGATTTTGTTCCAACCATTTCTATTCATTATTATTTTTAAATTCTCCAAATAACTTGAGGAAAAATAGTCTTTTCTATGATTTTGTTCCAACCATTTCTATTCATTATTATTTTTAAATTCTCCAAATAACTTGAGGAAAATAGTCTTTTCTATGATTTTGTTCCAACCATTTCTATTCATTATTATTTTTAAATTCTCCAAATAACTTGAGGAAAATAGTCTTTTCTATGATTTTGTTCCAACCATTTCTATTCATTATTATTTTTAAATTCTCCAAATAACTTGAGGAAAATAGTCTTTTCTATGATTTTGTTCCAACCATTTCTATTCATTATTATTTTTAAATTCTCCAAATAACTTGAGGAAAATAGTCTTTTCTATGATTTTGTTCCAACCATTTCTATTCATTATTATTTTTAAATTCTCCAAATAACTTGAGGAAAATAGTCTTTTCTATGATTTTGTTCCAACCATTTCTATTCATTATTATTTTTAAATTCTCCAAATAACTTGAGGAAAATAGTCTTTTCTATGATTTTGTTCCAACCATTTCTATTCATTATTATTTTTAAATTCTCCAAATAACTTGAGAAAATAGTCTTTTCTATGATTTTGTTCCAACCATTTCTATTCATTATTATTTTTAAATTCTTCCAAATAACTTGAGGAAAATAGTCTTTTCTATGATTTTGTTCCAACCATTTCTATTCATTATTATTTTTAAATTCTCCAAATAACTTGAGGAAAATAGTCTTTTCTATGATTTTGTTCCAACCATTTCTATTCATTATTATTTTTAAATTCTCCAAATAACTTGAGAAAAATAGTCTTTTCTATGATTTTGTTCCAACCATTTCTATTCATTATTATTTTTAAATTCTTCCAAATAACTTGAGGAAAATAGTCTTTTCTATGATTTTGTTCCAACCATTTCTATTCATTATTATTTTTAAATTCTCCAAATAACTTGAGGAAAATAGTCTTTTCTATGATTTTGTTCCAACCATTTCTATTCATTATTATTTTTAAATTCTCCAAATAACTTGAGAAAAATAGTCTTTTCTATGATTTTGTTCCAACCATTTCTATTCATTATTATTTTTAAATTCTCCAAATAACTTGAGGAAAATAGTCTTTTCTATGATTTTGTTCCAACCATTTCTATTCATTATTATTTTTAAATTCTCCAAATAACTTGAGAAAAATAGTCTTTTCTATGATTTTGTTCCAACCATTTCTATTCATTATTATTTTTAAATTCTCCAAATAACTTGAGGAAAATAGTCTTTTCTATGATTTTGTTCCAACCATTTCTATTCATTATTATTTTTAAATTCTCCAAATAACTTGAGGAAAAATAGTCTTTTCTATGATTTTGTTCCAACCATTTCTATTCATTATTATTTTTAAATTCTCCAAATAACTTGAGGAAAATAGTCTTTTCTATGATTTTGTTCCAACCATTTCTATTCATTATTATTTTTAAATTCTCCAAATAACTTGAGAAAAATAGTCTTTTCTATGATTTTGTTCCAACCATTTCTATTCATTATTATTTTTAATTCTCCAAATAACTTGAGGAAAATAGTCTTTTCTATGATTTTGTTCCAACCATTTCTATTCATTATTATTTTTAAATTCTCCAAATAACTTGAGGAAAATAGTCTTTTCTATGATTTTGTTCCAACCATTTCTATTCATTATTATTTTTAATTCTCCAAATAACTTGAGGAAAATAGTCTTTTCTATGATTTTGTTCCAACCATTTCTATTCATTATTATTTTTAAATTCTCCAAATAACTTGAGGAAAATAGTCTTTTCTATGATTTTGTTCCAACCATTTCTATTCATTATTATTTTTAAATTCTCCAAATAACTTGAGGAAAATAGTCTTTTCTATGATTTTGTTCCAACCATTTCTATTCATTATTATTTTTAATTCTCCAAATAACTTGAGGAAAATAGTCTTTTCTATGATTTTGTTCCAACCATTTCTATTCATTATTATTTTTAAATTCTCCAATTAACTTGAGGAAAATAGTCTTTTCTATGATTTTGTTCCAACCATTTCTATTCATTATTATTTTTAATTCTCCAAATAACTTGAGGAAAATAGTCTTTTCTATGATTTTGTTCCAACCATTTCTATTCATTATTATTTTTAAATTCTCCAAATAACTTGAGAAAAATAGTC
>OY744538.1:81538511-81606011 GCA_963556195.1 Sepiola atlantica | reverse complement strand
TCGTGTACAATTTATTGAACATAAGTTGCTATTTTACAAACAGATAAGGGTACTTATATCGATCTTGACCCAGTTTTCGCGAGTTTCTTGTCGGAAGCGTTCGGCTGTTCTACGCAAACGCCCGAGAGATGACGAGCCGATTTGTACCAGACGACAATTTTGATACGGTGCTGCGTCCTATGATTTTTTAAGTTATATTTTCAAGAAATTTTCTAAAAGAAACAACAACAACAAAAAAAAACAAGCAAAACATAGCGAAGTTACTGTTATCAAATAAATATTTTTTTTATTTTAATACGTTGCTGCGTTCTATAATTTTTAGTTATATTTGCAAGAAATTTTTTAAACAACAAAACAAATAAAACAAGCAAAACAGAGCGAAATTACTGTTATCAAATAAATATTTTAACCCTAAATCTAACCCTAAAAACAAAAAAACAAAAACAAAACAAGCAAAACATTAAAATCATAGGACGCAGCACCGTATCAAAATTGTCGTCTGGTACAAATCGGCTCGTCATCTCTCGGACGTTTGCGTAGGATAGCCGAACGCTCATGACAAGAAACTCACGGAAACTGGGTCAAGATCGATATAAGCACCCAGATAAGTAAATACTGTTGGTTCATAACTTTCCCAATTAAAATTTGAACTCAGCAGAAGTGATCTCGTAGCATGTGTTGACATCCATTACACCAAACGCACTAATATTAATACTAGTACTGGGTATATGTTACGACGCTCAGCACAGTCGCGAACGGGGTCCAAAAAAAGAACGAGAAAGGGTTTAAAAGCATAAATTTGCAACAAGTGAAGTTGACCTGCGACTAGAATAGATATTTTTCTATTTACCTATGTAATTTGTTTTTATTTTTACGTATTATAAATGGGTTTTTATTAGATGTAAAAAAAAAAAATGTATTGTTTTTTTCCCAAAGGCTTCCACAAAATTCAAGATGGCGATTCACGTGCTTCCTTACCAAATGCCCCCCCAAAAGCGGCCATGTTTTTCCCAACTTACGGTGACAAAACTATTGATTTCTAATAAATAGCGGTTGTAACGGTCTAAAAATACAAACAAATGCCACAGGCAAGTTTGAAAATAACTTTTACAGCTTACAGTTACTTTTATTTGTTGTATATTTGTTTTTTTAGCGTTTTTACTCTGCTGAGCGTCGTAAAAGATCCCCCTAGTACTACTACTTCTACTAATATTACAACTACTGTTCATAAGTATCTCTTGAAAGACTGCATAGTTCCATGACTTCTTGAAAATAAACAAAAAATACAAGAGACTTTTATTCTGCCGAATATCAAGGAATGGCCGGAGGCAGAGAGAGAAACATGCATTTGATACATTTATGCATAGAGGCATACAAAGAATCTTCTCTTATCGCTGGCATAAATATCTATGTATATAGATACTATAAATAGTGTCTGTCCAGTTCTCATTCGCAACTTAAAACTTTATGCATGAGCAAAGGCATTGATAGGTCCTAAAGTCACGTGTGAGTAAATATCTAAAGAAAAAAAAAACATTTTTTTTTTCATCACTTACCTTATATTTATTTTTTAAAAAATAGAACATCTGTCCCAGGACGTGTAAAATGAATTACCTAAACACAACAGTTTTGCACCACTTTTATGTCCGCTTACGAAGATTAAAATTAAGATATAATCCTACTATACCTTAAATCTAGCATCCTTATTCTACTTTTGATTAAATCTATTGCGTGACTGATTCTAGAAAATGTCTTAAATTTAAGCCTTAAGGGGTCTTAATACTAAATTACAATTCAAGGAATCTTGTTTATTGGTGTCTATTGATCAAATTAAATGCAAATCTGATATATTCGAATTTTCAAATAGGAAGCTGTGCCCATATTATGCTCCCTAAAAACAGTAAAATACTCCAAAGAAACAGAAACTTTGTGAATATTTATTAATTGATGTCTAATATCTATTGTTAAAATTTCACAGAAATCGGAGGTATCTAAATTTTCACATAGGACTTCCACCCCATTTCATGTACTTTGCATAAAACTAAATTAAACTAAACATAGCCAACATTACGACCCCTTACGCCTAACTATCCAAAATTCTTAATTAGTTAGTTTAGGAGTGAATCTTATACATACAAATATATAAACATATACACATAACACCTAACTTCCTATAAATAGAGATAGTGTCTGTCCGGATTTTATATCTTCTTTACTTTAAACTATATTCATGAACAAACGCATCGCTAGGTCGTGACGTCAAGATTGAGTAATGTGTAAAAAAAAAAAAAAAATAAAAAAAAGACGACAGGGGAGATACAAAATTTATTTAACATTTATTTTATATTAAGAAAATAAATAAAAAAAACAAAAAAAACAAAAAAAACGATGTTACTGTTTTTAATGACGTACATCATGTACATGATGAGAGTTGACGGTGGCTAAGTGATTAACGATAGGGGTGCCAAGTTCGAATCCAGTTCGTGCCACAGAAACATTTTCACTAAGGATATTGGCAACCTTCATGTGGTCCCTCTTATAAGTACTCGATGTCTTTCTAGAAAGATATCGGGGAAATCAATATTAACAATAGAATCATCCGATTCATACGAAATGAATGAATGACACTTTTTTTATATCCTAACTAGCGGGGCTACCCGGCGTTGCTTGGGGTCATAAAAACATATAATTGAAGAAAAATCGCGTGTGTAACATCTTTATATTCAAACTTCTATTTCTCCCCCTCTCTCTATAGCCGTCTCTTTATCTTTCTACCTTTCTCTTCCCTGGTAGCCCCATTTCACCGCTACTTTCTAATTTTGCCTTTTGCGAAAGCTGTTTCTTCCCCACATGGTTGTTTTTTTCTCTCCAATTTTCAGCCGAAAATCATCTCCGTCTCATTGAGATTTATCCTCGAGTGGCTCTTGGCCTTCATAAATGATGAGCCAATAGTAACAACAACAAAAATATTAACAAATTTAAGTAAATATTTTTTATCCACACATGTTGTCTTCTTATCAATAGCGTCTGTTTATTTACCTCCTGTTCAAGAGGTTAGACACAAGGTCAGGCGTGGTTTTGAAAAACCAGCGCGCTAATCGTAGTGTGTGCTGGCCTATAAAAAATGCCTGAGCAGCCCCCGTTGGCATTCTCTGGTAAGGGCGCCTCAGGCGATTAGCAATAAACTAACCTCTTCTCAAAGAGAAGGTAAAGCCTGGGAGGGTTGACTTCCCGAGACTGAACAGAACCATACCTCAGCCTGACAGCAATAAAGTCCCCGTCGGACCGATTGTCGAGGACGTATCCCAGACTGTGTTGTAATAGTTGCTAATGGTTGCTAAGATAATTCGCTGCCACTCGTGTCTCTAAAATCCATGTTACTAGGTTTTTTATTTTTTATCTGCCATCAGAAATAAGTTGCGTTATTTTTTCAACTCGCGATAGTTCAGTCCTATCCTATTGAAATAATAAGTGGTGACTCAATAGTAAAAAAAAAAAAAAAAACATTAATAAGTTTAAGTAGATTTTCTTTTATCGACACATGTTGCTTTCTTATCAATAGCGTATCAGTGTGGGAGGGTACATAAAATGTATACTCACATTTAAATAACAGTGTCATTGGATATGAGACTAAATGTAATCGATTGCCACCCGTGTCTATAAAATTTATAGGACATATTTTTTTTGAACATGTGTCAGCCTTTCATCCTATAATGTATTATTTCGTCCTATAATAAAGAGCAATGTGTAGTTATTTGTAAACGTGTATCCGTGAATAATTATATTTTAACACAATATATATGTCGCTCCCCATCTGTGTGGCATCACATTGGGGAAGGGTAAATTATTCCCAACTAGCATTTAGGTTGAGTGCTTTTCATTCAAAAGTATCACAAACAAAATAAACAAATAAATGACATCTATAAAAAAATAGGTGACTCAGTGGTAGAGCTCCAGGCTTCAGACTCTGGGATTCTGGTTTCGAATCTCACTAGATTCAGACACGCTGATGAGTCTTATTACGTGTCTATAGATTATTATATTTAATATATATATATATATATATATATATATATATATATATATATGTATATATATATATATATATATCTGTTCTGTCACACAAAAGTTAACGAGTACAAAACTGGCCAACAAATAAGAGAAAGGGAAGTCAGACACCCTATTGCCTTCATTCCATTTCCATGAGACGTTTTCTTTCTGCTTTCTATGCCGATTTATACGTTTTTCTTTCTTTTCTTTTTTCTTTTTATATCTTCTTCCGCAAAAGTCTTTGAAATTTGTAACATACATCGTCATTTGATTTAATGTCTAGCAACCAATCGAAATACTTCGCTCTCATATATATATATATATATATATATTTATTTATTTATTTATTTATTTCGGTACAGAAAAATTAGTACAACATTCGTACGGTCGGTTTCAAGCACGGAAAGTCTTAGCCATCCGGCTCTCTTCAGCTTCTGTTGTCATCTCTGTTGTCATGGAGATGACAACAGAAGCTGAAGAGAGCCGGATGGCTAAGACTTTCCGTGCTTGAAACCGACGATACGAATGTTGTACTAATTTTTCTGTACCAAAATACATAAATATTATGCTCTTAATTTTTAACTTTAATTCTTAATTAATCGAGCACTCTGCTGGGATTTTTCCTACTATATTACAAAGAAGTTATATATATATATATATATATATGAGGATAAAATGCACGATATATCATAAAATGAAATGCCATGAATGACAATATGTGTGAAAAAGACAAACGTAAAAACATTTAAATACGAAATTTCACTTTATGATATATCGTGCATTTTATCCTCATATATATATATATATATAATTATATATATATATATATATATATATATATATATATATATATATATGAGAGCAAGGTATTTCGATTGGTGGCTAGACATTAAATCAAATGACGATGGATGTTACAAATATCAAAGACTTTTGCGGAAGATAATAAAGATATAAAAAAAAGAAAAGAAAGAAAAACGTATAAATCGGCATAGACACATTACCATGATGATACTGCTTCCATGCAGACTACAACCAGGTCTTTGCCGCCAATTTCACCAATTACTTATTATAAAGTGTCCTCATAAGAATTCAGATTTTGTTCATTCCATTCATCGTTTTCAATCCTCTCATAATATTCTTCATCAATCTGACAATCCTTAGATCTCATTAATCCTTATCCTCGAGTGGCTTTAGGCCTTGATAAGTGGTGACTCATTAGTAAAACAAATACTTTTTAATAAAATTCATAATATCCATCTCACTTGGCAAAGTTAAAAAAAAAGAAAGAAAACTGAAAAGTTAAAAAAAAAGAAAAAAAAGAAGAAAAAAAAGAGAAAAAACAAGAAAGGAGGGGAAAAAAGAAAGAAACGCCTTCATCATCATCATAATCGGTTTAACATCCGTTTTATATGCTGGCATGTGTTGGACGGCTTTAAGAAACTTCCAAACTAACTTATCACTGCCAGCTTTTTATTTATCTCGCTTTCTCTCAAGTCCATTTTTATCACTTCCTCCCATGTTTTCCTTGGCCTTTCCATGTGAGCTAAACCTGCTACCTCAACTGTTCTACATCTACTGACCCAAGAAGTCTACTCTTCTGCACACATCTCCATGTACTGCTCAGATTAAATTTTTCCCTGAAATCATCAGATCTAAGCCTGTCTTTAACTTAAGACTCACATTTCACATCCATTGTATCATTCTCATATCATTTCTCTCCATACAACGCATGTCCTCAACCCTCACTGCCAGATTTTACTTCCATACATCATCACACTACGTACACATGTCTGATAGACTTTTTCCTTGGTCAAAAGTGGTAACGCTCTGCTGGTTAGTAATGATATAAGTTCCCTGAACTTACTCCATCTACTCCTACCTCTTGCAATCACACTAGCACCTGCTCCATCCTGTGCTCCAATCGTATCACCAAGATAACAAAACTTCTGGACATCCGCAATAGCTTCGCCATCCAAATATACTTACTCAATATCTGAGTTCTCATCTGTCTCCATTGTCTTACACTTTTTGAATTTCTTGCCATATTCCACAGAATTTGACAGTGGTAACACTCTGCTGATTGGTAAAGGCAGAAGTTCCCCGAACTCCATCCATTCCTAACTCTTGCAATCACACTAGCACCACCTGCTCCACCCAGTGCTCCAATGGTATCACCAAGGTAACAAAACCTCAATAGCTTCGTCATTCAGATAAACTTTCTCTACATCTGAGTTCTCATCCATCTCCCTTGTGTTACACTTTTTGCATATAAACAGGTTATCCGCTCTCAAACTTACGAGTACTTCCACTGCACTTCTTCTGTACCCAATGTTTACAAGTACCACATGCAGTATTTAAATGAAAGTATGTTCTGACTAGTGATGGGACGATTTCAATACTTTTTCCGATTCCGATACAATTACCGATTCTGTTCTAAATTCCCCAATTCAGATTCTTTGTAAATTTCAAAATATTTAGCTATAGAGTTAGGTTTTTTTTTTGGTTTTTTTTTGTGAATTTTTGGATCATCGTAAAAACGTATGTAATATGTGCATATATTTTCACAAACATCAAAATACACTTGTTGGGGAGGGGAGGGCTGGTCCATAGATTTAAGTTTCACTGGTAATTTAAAATAAATATTTATTATTTCATCATTAGTACCAGCGATGAAAAAAACCCAAAAAGAAAAAAAAAAAAAAGAAAAAAAAAAAAGAAAAAAAAAGACAATTAAAGAAAATCGTTTTTGCCATCGGAAAATAGACACCAATTTCTCTGATTCCGATACCTCAAAAAGTTCCAATTTTTCCGATTCCCAATTAATCGTCTCAACATGAGTTGTAATGGCACTGCATGAAAATCGTATATCTTAAAAGTATAAAGAAACATTAGAGCATAGAATCAGTATGACTAAGCATTTTTATTTTCACAGAAGAATCGCAAGTTTCATCAAAATTGGTCGAAAAACAAAGAAACGATGAAAAGATTACAGAATTTCTTGCGAATTGGCCCATCATTTGAGCTAATTTTGAGGCAAAACAGTTCACTTTCATGCCCCAAATTGAACCAATTAGGATATCATGTTTTGGAATTTTTTTAGATGACGATTGATAATTTGTATTATTTGGATTATTCAAATTGCTGTTCTCATCTTGGATGTTATTCTCACAACGTTTCGGCCGATGTAAGCACCAACCCTCTTCGGGTGCATCTTGTCGAACTCAGCTAATTCATATAGAATTTTAGAACAGAACCCTAGGTAATAATCAGTTTTAAGTGATGGGTTTCTGGGGGTTGAAGGTTCGATCTTCAGTAAAGGCGATACATAACATAATTAGGAATTACTTAAGACTTCAACCCTGTCATGGCTGATGGAACAAGAGCAATCTACCCCTGTGGATTAAAAATTTCTTAAGAAACATTCATTTAATTTATGCATTGCTGTTTCAAACTTACGACTGACTGTCAAACCAAACGGAATCTCCTATCGAGATGTGTGGTCGCATCTACAAAATGCTATGTCAAACTTCCGACTGACTGTCAGACGGAATCTCCTATCAAGATGTGTGGTCGCATCTACAAATGCTATGTCAAACTTCAGACTGACTGACAGACAGCTATACAACAAAGCTTGAGAATTCCTTCTTTTAAATATATGAGGGAAGAGGAAGTTGTGTAAATAAGATAATGTAAACAAAGAAACTGTAATTGAGTCCAAACATTTCTTTAAAAAAAAAAAATCAGGAAAAAAGAAAAGAAATAAAAGGAAATAGAAGGAAAAACAAATAAGAAAAGCAAAAAAATAGAAAACAAAAATGTAAAATGAAATAAAGAGAAAGAGAATAAAGAAAAAGGAAAAAAAGAAAAAAAGAAAAAATGAAATAAAGAAAAAAAGGAAATAAAGAAAAAAGGAAATAAAGAAGAAAAAAAGAAAAAAGGAAAGAAAGAAAAAAGGAAATAAAAAGAAAATAAAGGAAATAAAGAAAAAAGGAAATAAAGAAAAAAATAAATAAAGAAAAAAGAAAATAAAGAAAAAAGGAAATAAAGAAAAAAGGAAATAAAGAAAAAAGGAAATAAAAGGAAAAGGGAAAGAAACAAAAAGGAATTAAGGTCAAGAAAATGATAGGTAAAGAAAAGTAAGGGAAAAAGGGAAAAAAAACGAAAAAGTAAAAAAAAAAAGGAAGGAAAGAAAAAAATAGGAAATAAAGGAAAAGTAAAAATAAGGAAAGAAAAGAAAAAGGAAAAGAAAAAAAGGAAAAACGTAAGGATAATGGAAAAAATAAAAATTAACAAAAATGAAAGGAAAAAGAATGGAAAAAAGAACGACAGAAAATAAAAAAGGAAAGAAAATAAAAAACGAAAGAAAAGGGAAAGAAAAAAGGGAAAAAGAAAAGTTAAATAACGCAATAGGAAAGAGGAAGAAAAGAAAAATAAACACACCCACACGTCATGATAATCAACTTTCATCACACAAATAAACTAAATAGTTGGAAAAGAACAAAAAATGATTGTTGAAAAAAGTGGCACAATTGAAAAATATGCACACAAGGGAGTGACTGCTCCACTTCTGTCAGACTTTGAGAAAATTTTATAAAACAAATATGAGTTTGAGATGAGGAATTTCTACAGATGAGAAACACAATTTCATCTTTAATTCTTGACATCTGTCTGGAGAAAAGATTATCAAACATAGTCGCAATATATTTAAATGCAGACATCTTTTTACAATTAAATATTACACATTTCGGGACACCATACTACCTCTATCAAATATAAAGATATAAAATGAATTCGGTCTATTTCTCGAAATTAGACAGCGATAGGATTGGTCTGATGAATTGATATTTGATTCTTACTAGCCAATACATCTTTTTCTTTCATCCACCATATTGTGTAGCAAAATAATGTATTTCGCTTTAGTTTCGTTCAAAAAGATACTTATTCCAACTAAGAAGATTGTTAGAATGGAGGAATATTTCGTTAATGACATAAAATGCAACAACCACTTACGATATTAATAAAAAATAAATTTCTACACTGCTCTATTTCTGTGTCTGATTTCAGATAAACAATTACACTTTTAAAAATAAGTATTAACCTATTAATTTCTTAGAATTACTTGTATATCAGAATAGTAAGTAGAGTAATTTCATTTTTAACAACTACTTAGAACGTAGTTTCATTTAAATGGTACAAGCGTCGGATTATTAATGACGCAAGCAGCTGAACGAATTATTTTTATGGCAAGTTTATTATATATTTAACTTATGTTATATTTTCTATGTGGCTTTCTTTACAACAAATACAAAAACGCAGACAAAACTATTCTCTACACAAAAAAAGCTATTTGCTATTATTTCCAATTTCCGAGTTGAGATATGACATGATAAAATGGTCAACCTCAATAGCAGGGGACATAACTCTGAATTCTTCTATTTCACTACCCATGTAGAACTAAAATGTTTCTCTTTAAACACAGCACACTTTCTTACCCCGACAGATTTCAAAACTGATTTCGCCATCTAGCCAGGGACGATCTCTTCTGTTTTCTTACAACCCCTTTTTGAAAGTAGAGACGTTGCTAGTCTCTCTCTCTACTCTATCGTTATTTCCATGGAAGGTGCTCGACTGAGCTCCAATCTCGGATTTCTTCCAATTCACAACAAAAACTCGTCTTTTTACCACAACTGAAAAGAACTTTCCTTTCTTCCTCCGTGTACCTAACAGCCAACGGAGCTTCCATGAACAGAGTTTCTTTCAAACATTTCCCATCCCTGGAACACATTACCACGGGACTGCTCTCCTGCAGACTACAACATGGTCGTCCTAAAATAAAATGTTTGTCATAAACCGTCCCCATAACTGTAAATGAAAATCTGCAAAATTTTCGAAAATGACTTAAAAAAAAAACCTAAAAACTTTTGAAATGGACAAAAACCAAACTGTTTTTTTTTTTAACCCTAACCCTAACCTTAACCTAGTCCGTTTTTGTCCGGTTCGGAAGCTGTATAAGTACAAAAATAAAGAAACAAACAAAAGAAAAATTGTCAAAATCGTTGTTTCATGTATTAGGTTCTTTACTATCTCTAGTTTATCTATAAAAAAAAACACAAGTTTTCAATAAAAAAAATTTTTTTACTTTGAACTTTCCAGTGAAAAAAAAATGTCATTGTTTGTTCTTCGTCAAAAAATAATTAAATTGTTATAAAAATAAACATGCGGTGAGTGTTTTTCTTTCATTATTTTTTTCTGTTGAAAAGTCACCTCATTTGCGATTTTGACGCTGGTTCATTTTGATTCGGCGTTTTCAAGTTTCTTACGTATTTTCGGCGCCGGTTTTATCTGGTTCAAAAGCTGACTAGTAACGAATAGTAATATGAATAATACAAATAATAATAAGCATTCAATCCTCAGCTAAAAAAAATTTCAAAACACAGATGACTTCAGAAATAGAGTGTTCTTGTTTTGAAAGCATTGTTTATATAAGAAATTTGAATTATTAAAAATAATAAACTGTTAGGATGGCCATACGATGCAATTTTTTAATTTCTTTATTATTTTTTTAAATTTAATTTCCGACGATGAGCGTTTTCAGTTATTTTTTTTTTAAATATTAATTTTTAAGAAAATGGAAGCAGCTATCATTTAAAAATAAAATAGCTTCTTTCCTCGAGCTGCCGGCCCTTGGAACTCCCTCCCTGTTCCCTGTTTCCCCGACCGTACCGACATGCAGAAATTTAAAAACAATGTGAACAAACATATAGCTGCACAGCTCCCAATTTGGGATGATCCCCTAAAATTTCACCCTAATTCTCAGTAGCCCCTGGCGTCTACAGTGGCAACTTGCCTTGTTTGGGGTGAACTAAGTTTTTGAAACAAAAAAAAAATGTAAAAAAAAAAAAAAAAAAAGCAAAATATCATTAAACTATAAAACCAGGTTTCTGTATCAAACCAGATAGAAATAGGCAAGACTAGATTTTCTTTTAAAATTCAGAATAAATAAAAAATTAATTAACAACCTTGGCATGACAGATGTTTTTTTTTTTTGGGGGGGGGGGGGGGTGACAGATTTATTCTTCAAACATCAAAATTAAAGACTTGTTTCATTGATAAGAACATTGGAGATTCCTTTGTCGTTAACTTTCACGAGTCTATACTTGATAAGCAATATTTATCAGCAAGAGGCTTTCAGCTTATGCAAACCGGTTTCCTATCCAAGCAACAGACGGTCAGCTCATTCATCAAGCCCTTGAATTAACCAGTTAGAACCAGTTTTTTTAAGCATTCAATCTGTATTCAAATCTTTGAACTTTTGAATATCCTTTTCAGTGTTGCCAATTTAGCGGTTTTACCACTAGATCTATAGATTTCGTTTGGAATCTAGTTAGTGAAATTTGGATCTAGCGGAATTTAGCTAGTGAAATTACGATCCAGCTGAATCTAGCTAGTAAACTTTGAATCAAGCTAGTAAAATTTGGATCCAGCTGAATTTAGCTAGTAAAATTTGAATCATGCTAGGAAAATTTGGATCTAGCTGAATTTAGCTAGTAAAATTTTGATCTAGCAAAATTTAGCTAGTAAAATTTTGATCTAGTGGAATCTAGCTTATAAAATTTTGATCTAGCGTAATCTAGCTAGTGAAATTGGGATCTAGCGGAATCTAGCTAGTCAAGGATCCAGCTGAATCTAGCTAGTGAAATTTGGATCTAGCTAGATCTAGCTAGTTAAATTTGGATCTAGCTAGATCTAGCTAGTTAAATTTGGATCTAGCTAGATCTAGCTAGTGAAATTTTGATTTAGTGGAATCTAGCTAGTGAAATTTGGATCTAGCAGAATCTAGCTAGTAAAATTTGGATCTAGCGGAATCTAGCTAATGAAATTTGGATCTAGCGGAATCTAGCTAATGAAATTTGGATCTAGCGGAATCTAGCTAGTGAAATTTGGATCTAGCAGAATCTAGCTAGTAAAATTTGGATCTAGCGGAATCTAGCTAGTGAAATTTGGATCTAGCAGAATCTAGCTAGTAAAATTTGGATCTAGCGGAATCTAGCTAATGAAATTTGGATCTAGCGGAATCTAGCTAGTAAAATTTGGATCTAGCAGAATCTAGCTAGTGAAATTTGGATCTAGCGGAATCTAGCTAGTGAAATTTGGATCTAGCGGAATCTAGCTAGTGAAATTTGGATCTAGCGGAATCTAGCTAGTGAAATTTCGATCTAGTGGAATCTAGTTAGTAAAATTTGGATCCAGCTGAATCTAGCTAGTAAAATTTGGATCTAGCGGAATCTAGCTAGTGAAATTTGGATCTAGCGGAATCTAGCTAGTGAAATTTGGATCTAGCGGAATCTAGCTAGTGAAATTTGGATCTAGCGGAATCTAGCTAGTGAAATTTGGATCTAGCTAGATCTAGCTAGTAAAATTTAGATCTAGTGGAATCTAGTTAGTGAAATTTAGATCTAGCGGAATCTAGTTAGTGAAATTTGGATCTAGCGGAATCTAGCTAGTGAAATTTGGACTTAGCGGAATCTAGCTAGTGAAATTTGGATCTAGCGGAATCTAACTAGTGAAATTTGGATCTAGCGGAATCTAGCTAGTAAAATTTGGATCTAGCGGAATCTAGCTAGTAAAATTTGGATCTAGCTAGATCTAGCTAGTAAAATTTGGATCTAGCGGAATCTAGTTAGTGAAATTTGGATCTAGCGGAATCTAGCTAGTGAAATTTGGATCTAGCTAGATCTAGCTAGTGAAATTTGGATCTAGCGGAATCTAACTAGTGAAATTTAGATCTAGCGGAATCTAGCTAGTGAAATTTGGATCTAGCGGAATCTAGTTAGTGAAATTTGGATCTAGCGGAATCTAGCTAGTGAAATTTAGATCTAGCGGAATCTAGTTAGTGAAATTTGGATCCAGCTGAATCTAGCTAGTGAAATTTGGATCTAGCAGAATCTAGTTAGTGAAATTTAGATCCAGCTGAATCTAGTTAGTGAAATTTGGATCTAGCGGAATCTAGCTAGTGAAATTTGGATCTAACAGAATCTAGCTAGTGAAATTTAGATCCAGCTGAATCTAGCTAGTGAAATTTGGAACTAGCGGAATCTAGCTATTGAAATTTGGATCTAGCGGAATCTAACTAGTGAAATTTGGATCTAGCGGAATCTAGCTAGTGAAATTTGGATCTAGCGGAATCTAGCTAGTGAAATTTGGATCTAGCTTGATCTAGCTAGTAAAATTTAGATCTAGTGGAATCTAGCTAGTGAAATTTAGATCTAGTGGAATCTAGCTAGTGAAATTTGGATCTAGCGGAATCTAGCTAGTGAAATTTAGATCCAGCTGAATCTAGCTAGTGAAATTTAGATCCAGCTGAATCTAGCTAGTGAAATTGGGATCTAGCGGAATCTAGCTAGTGAAATTTGGATCTAGCGGAATCTAACTAGTGAAATTTGGATCTAGCGGAATCTAGCTAGTGAAATTTGGATCTAGCTAGTAAAATTAAGATCTAGTGGAATCTAGCTAGTGAAATTTAGATCCAGCTGAATCTAGTTAGTGAAATTTGGATCTAGCGGAATCTAGCTAGTGAAATTTGGATCTAACAGAATCTAGCTAGTGAAATTTAGATCCAGCTGAATCTAGCTAGTGAAATTTGGATCTAGCGGAATCTAACTAGTGAAATTTGGATCTAGCGGAATCTAACTAGTGAAATTTGGATCTAGCGGAATCTAGCTAGTGAAATTTGGATCTAGCTAGATCTAGCTAGTAAAATTTAGATCTAGTGGAATCTAGCTAGTGAAATTTGGATCTAGCGGAATCTAGCTAGTGAAATTTGGATCTAGTGGAATCTAGCTAGTGAAATTTGGATCTAGCGGAATCTAGCTAAATCTCTATCATACCAGTAATTATAGGAGCAACAGGACTAATGAAAAAGAATTTCAAGAGCTATCTGGCGAGTATACCCAGTGAACCGAGTGCAAGAGAAATACAATCAAATGAACTTAAAGGGATGGTTAGAATCTTAAAAAGATCTCTAGGCTGAAGTGTCTGAAATAGCTGGCGAATGTCTGGCATCCGGTAGGATGCCCCATCTCCAGCTAAAACAGAAAGATAAGTAAGAAAAAAATGCATATATCAGTCTCGTCACACACAAAAAATGTCGACGAATGCATTTCAAGTATTTAGAGGAATCGGAAAAGCAAATAGCAAGTCAAATACTCACCGTTTTCACTCTATTCCTATAATGAGATATATTCTTTCCTTTTATTCTTTGTTCTTTCTAAAGCGATTTATACGTTTTTTGTTAGCTCTTTTTAAACTTTCCCAATACATAAAATCTAAGCGGTTATCTAATTAACCTACTTTCAAGGATGTCATTAAGTACGAAATTCTAAAGTAGCAAGTGATGTCAAAATGCCTGCCCTGTTCGGAGGTTATGTAAACAAAATATGAACTACGAGGTTTCTCAAATAATCCACTTCCGTTTCAGGATTATAGACCGAAGAACGGCAGTGACAAAGGAAGCAATGCGACGATGGCCTCATCAGTGGAACTAGTCTAGAATAAAATGCAACCAATAATTATAAATAGTGGATTAGAACACCAATAAAATTTTCTTTTTTTAAATATATAGTAATAAAAAGAATACCCGTTCCAGGATGGGCAACATTTACCCCCCCCCCCTTTTATGACATGTGTAGTTTCTTCATCCCTAAAGATAATGGAAACAGGATTCCTAAATAAACAATACAAATACGACACATTATTCATTCATACATGCATATATTACAATGGTTGTCCCTAACATACATCAATGGATATACTGATACCTATCTGCTTACGGAGATTACAATCAACATACATCGCTACTAAACTTTATGTCTAAAATACTTATTCCATTTTTGTTCAAAATCCATTACATGATTTTGATTAAAATTTAAGACTGAAGCTTAAGAGGTCTTAAGAAAAATTTTAATTGAAGGAATCTTGTTTAACTGGTGTCTAATGACTATGAATAAATTTAATGCAAATCTGAAATATTTTACTTTTTAAATGGGAAGTTGTGCCCATATTATGCCCCGTTAAAAATCCTTTAAAATACTCCAAGGAAACTGAAATTTGGGGAGTATTTATTAATTGATGTTGAAATTTCATAACAATCGATAATATTTGAATTTTCATGAAGGACCCCATTACATGAAACTAAATTGATCTAAATATAGGTCACATTACCCACCCTTATGCTTAGCTTAACAGCTGCGTTCCAAAATTCATAATGATCGGTTAATTAGTTTAAGATTGAATCCTATACATATATATATATATATACCTTATTTTATATAGATAAGTAGTACACATCTAAACAAGATTGGGTTTAAGATATACACATGCCTGATAGACTCTTCCCTAGGTCCACAGTGGTAAATCTCTGCTGGTTAGTAATGGCAGAAGTTCCTGTGCTATAATTGTATCACCAAGGTAACAAAACTTCGACAACCGCAATAGCTTCATCCGGATATACTTTCTCCCCATCTGAGTTCTCATACAGCTCCAATGTCTTACACTTCTTGCACACAAATGAGTTATCCTCTCTCAACTTAATTCCACTGCACTTCTTGTGTACCGAATGCTTACAGGCACCACAAAAAATTAAATTTCCACAAACTGATCAGGTAAATTCCTCTTTTTAGGATCTTTCCAACTGTTAGATCAAACAGATCTTTCATCTAGAAAACATTAAAAGGAAAACAACTCTTTCCTCTTGATTATCTCCCTTGCCATAAAAATATTTGAAGAGTAGAACTATGTCCCTTGCACATTCCAGAGAGTAGTTATCTTGGATTAATACATGTCACAGAGCTCTCTGCAAATAAGGTGTTTTTGACAAAGAAGTAATTCTTTCTTTCACTGGTAAATGGAGAATAAATATTAATTGTTAATTTATACAAAGGAGTTTTATTCAATTGTTTCTTTATATTCGTCCCATATCTCACAAATACCGCCACTACACATCATCAACACTACCACCGCTGATCTTACACGGCAGATATGACTATATCAGCTAGTATAGTGTATTCAAGTACCCCCCTCTGCCATACTTACTATAAAGTATCTGTAATTGTTTGTATAAAAGCAATACAATATTTATTCATGTTTATACAAGTATTTACATAACAAAAAGAGGTGTTGAATCATTTAATAAATCTCCCAGACTTGTTTGTTTTGGTATTAATTAACTACAAGAATGTTTTGCTTTCGTGTTGTCTTTTTTATCTTTTTATTTTTTTAAGATTCATCCTTGCATCCCTATGAGAGGCTTTGTCTTCCGGTCTGTCATGTTTAAAAGTTTCAAATAGCATTTTCTTTTGTCTGTCATGACATCTACTTTGGTCTGTCATGCTTAAAAGTTTAAATAACCATTGTTTTTGGTCCGCAATGCTTAAAAGTATGAAATAGTATTTTCATTGGTCTGTCATGCTTAAAAGTATGAAATAGCATTTTAATTTGTCTGTCATGCTTAAAAGTATGAAATAGCATTTTCATTGGTCTATCATGCTTAAAAGTATGAAATGGCATTGTTTTTGGTCTGTCATGCGGTAAAGTATTAAATAGCATTTTCATTGGTCTGTCATGCTTAAAGATATGAAATGGCATTGTTTTTGGTCTGTCATGCTTAAAAGTATGAAATAGCATTTTCATTGGTCTGTCATGCTTAAAAGTATGAAATAGCATTTTTATTTGTCTGTCATGCTTAAAAGCCAAGGCCAACATCCACTCGAGGATAAGGGTTAACGAGATAAATTGATAGTCAGTTGAATGATAAAGAATATTATGAGAAGACCAAAAATGATGAATGGAATGAACAAAATTTAATTACTTATGAAGACGATTCATGACAAGTACATGTTGACATTGAAGATTACCATGTTGTATTCTGTAGGGAAGCAGTCCTGTAGTAACGTGTTCCATAGACTGGAATTTCTTGGACAGAGACTGTTCATTGAAATTCAGCCTGATGCTAGGTATACTGAGAAAGAAAGAAAGTTCTTTTCATTTGTGGTAGGAAAACGAGTTCTTGCTGTGAATGTCTTATATGAAAGAACCATAGACTGGAGCTCAGTCGAGCGCCTTCCATGTTAATAATGATAGAGTAAAGACTAGCAAGGTCTCTTCTGTAAGATTTAATCATACATCAATATTTCAATTAGCATTTTCTTGTCCTGAGATTTTCCCACACAGAGAGAAATGACAGGGCAATGATTAGGTGGATATGCAACATAAAGTCAGACCAGATCAGGAACATTAAGTCAGACACTCTACTGGAGAACTGTCCATCCCAAACTTGATGTCCTAATAAGGGCAAACCGTCTTCGCTGGTTCGGGCATGTTGAAAGAAGCAAGGGGCATATCAGCACTTGCAGAGACCTAAGACTGCACAGACATGGAAAGAAACAATCAGGCAAGACTATAGACAATGCCAAATGGACACAGTCAATTTCAACAATCGTGATCACTGGAGACTTTGCATAAGGACAGCCAGACAACATCGAACCTCTTGTCAAAGGGAACATAGACAATAAACCTGGATAGTGAGTGATATACACATACATATATATATATATATATATATATATATATATATATATATATTTACACAGATTAATCTGTGTAAATTAATAGACTTTCTTGTATGTGGCGAGGTAGCTCAGTGGCAGAGTACTCGCTTCGCATGCAAGTGACTCGGGTTTCGAATCCTCAGTTTGGATATATATATATATATATATATATATATATATATATATATATATGCAGAAGAATGGAAAGGAATTAGAGAAGCAAAAGCCAAATCAAAATTCAATTCAATTGCTCAGAGCAAAAAGGCAATTTATTCAGGTTCAATTTTCCTTAAGCCAGGCTTTTCAAAGATCAAAATCTTATCATCAGAAGAAGTCGCTGGGATAGATAAGTTAGCAAAGGCCAAAATTTAAAATTTGAAAAAATAAAATAAAAGTTGTAGGGAAAGAAACACAGGGCAAGACCCTGCCCGAATGCAAGCAAATGTCCGATTGTTAAAAAGTCCGGTGCCGAAAAGTCCAACGGAGAGAATGATATGTAGATAGGTAGGTCGTTAAGCGGCACGAGATGTTGTGAGAGAGGATTCAAAGTTAAATTCCAAAGAAGCCACAACTTCAGGTGCGGCGAAAATAGAAAATCCAAAGGGTAAAAAGTCCAATAAGAGGTATCTACCTGCTCTATCCTGGATATTGAGCTGTATACTTTTCACAATAGGTTTTACCTTTCCTAAAAGTTTGCTTTTAGTACACCACTTTATATATATATATATATATATATATATATATATATATATATATACGCACAAATATATATAGTAGAAATTTCTTTTTTTGCAACTGAAACATGTATGCACATATGTAGCCAATAATGGTTGTATAAATAAAGAAATCTATACTATAATACAGCTCTACCTGTTACTGAGCACTATCTTATAAACACTAGAGTTTTATAGGATTAACATCTAGGAAGCAGCAACCATACAAGTACTAATATATATACATATATAGATAGATAGATAGATAGATAGATAGATAGATAGATAGATAGATAGATAGATAGATAGATATGGAAAGAAACCATCAGGCAAGACCGTAAACAGTGGCAAATGAACAGTCAATTCCAACAATTGTGATCACTGTGGACTTTTCATAAAGACAACCAGACAGCGTCAAACTCTTGTCGAAAGGAACATAGATGATAAACCTGACAAGTGAGTGAGTTAGTGAGATAACACGAGATCTGCTTCAACCAATCAGAGACTTTCCTAACTCTGCCAATCGAAAAATTATTTTTTATTATCAGACTATATTATTTATGTTATTTGCAGGTTGCGCTCTTCGACCTTCTCAGGGTGCTTTTTGTCGGAGTCGTTAACTTAACGGGAATTACTGAAATAGACTGCCCTCATTCCACGTTGGATGCCTTTTAGAGAGCCAAGTTGATTTTGTACTCACACCTTTTATTTAAACTTGACCACTTTTTTTTTAATTAAAATCCATGACCTTGAAACTTTCAAATACTCTGACTCGACCTTCACTGCTACTGGACAAGGGAGAAGGATGAAATCAACATTTGCATCAACAATGCACAGCTGCCTTCTACCATCTACAAACTTCCCTCTAGTTTGACGCTGAAATATGGCTGACCACCAAAATCCAGACCTATTCGTCTCTTGTTCATACCATCTTCCCGTGCTTGCCTTAAAAGTACTTCCACTGAACGTGCTCCGATAAAATTACTTCACTTGTAACCCCTTCACCGTAAATACGCTCGACCAACCCGACTAGCAGCAAAATCACATCCTTTTACTATAGAGGTCCCCAGATGCCGGAAAATTTTCTACTCTTAATAGCATTTCTCGAACCGCTAGCCTTTGGAATTCCCTCCCTGCTCCCTGTTTTTCCGACTGTACCAACATGCAGAAATTTAAAGGTCATGTGAACAAAAATCTTGCTGCACAGCTCCCTACCTAGGATGCCTCCTATAAATCTGGCCCCTAATCAAACTAGCCCCTTCGCGTCTCAGTGACAATATGTCTTGTTTGGGGGTGAATGAAAGTTTTAAAAAAATAAAATTAAAAAAATTTGACCCACGAAGATGATCGATATTCACAAAATCGATTTTTTCAACCACTACTCTTGTTAGTGTATACTGTGCACCTTCCCTTTTGAGCTTGCGTCGAGCATTGAGGTGCGCTGGTGCTGCAAACCGTAACACCTGCAGCAAGTTCTCTTTATAGGGAGTACACTCAAAATTTTTATGTTTAAGAAGATAAATGAGTTTTACTTTATATTGTGAGACTCAATGTACTGAGTAGTATGAAAAAAAAATTTCTGTGAATCCATCAAATATTGACTCAGATATGCTAATTTGAAATACTGAAAAAAAAACGGCACTTTTTGGGAAAAATCGCCACTTTTTATAACAAATTGGTAAGAATACAATAATCAATGCCACTATTTTGAATATTTGGTTGATCCCTATAGTCTGATAACTTTTATTTTATTAATATTTCATATATGGGATTGGAAACTTTCAAAAATAGCAGGTACGTATCAATGTAATAAAAAAAAAAAATGTATGGTAAATAGCAAAAATATTCAATTTTGTGACCATATTGTGGATGGTAGCTCCATCAAACAAGGTGAAATGGCACGGAAAGCATGACTTATATAACCATAAAAAGAAAAGTATTTGTCTAAAGTAAATGAAATTTTCACAATAAAATTAAAGTATACTCTTCTTTCAGACTATATAAATAAAGCATTTTCATTGGTTAAGAAAACTCCAAGATGGCCGCCTAAAAATGCATGATCTTAGACCCATACAGTGACTCTCCAGGGAAAGTAGAAAGTTTACCTTGAGTTTATTTTTGTCAACCTCATAACTCTCGCTTCCCTTATTTTGTCCTGTAGTCCTCACATTCCATGAGCGATGTTTCTGACAAAGGGAGAAGAATTGCTGTTTTCTGTGTCAGAATCTATCCACATAACATTTATCGTTGGCTAGTGTTTTACCTTGAAATAGTATTTTTTTAGCTCCTTACATCAAGTGGCTTCATGCCTTGTCTGGAGCAATTTCACATTTATAAAAAAAAAAAATCTGTCAGTATCCAGGTGAATCCATTTATGATGCAATCTCATCTGAACGGAAAAAGCGGAGAGGAGGCCAACGGAAAATCTAGAATGCAACGATCAAATACGACGTGGAATCCATGATCGGATCTTGTATCTTTGAGATCAGTTGCTGAGGGCCAGCTCAACTCCTGGGTGGATATATTTTCACTATAGGCATATTTACAGCGGTTATCTGTTGTCATGCAAGACTGAAAGAAAGCCAAGTCTAGGTTGATTCTGTAACTGGGTTTGAATCCTCCGACCGTCTGAAATTATAACTTCCTACACTGATGATAGCAAAAAGCTTGAAACGCCGGTGTGTGTAGGTAAAAATAATTTTATATTTACTTAATAAATATTGGTATATATATATATATATATATATATTATATATGTGTGTGTGTGTGTGTGAGAGAAGATTTTCTTTGAAAACTCATGAGTTAAGGACGCAGTATCACTCCTTGTTCCTGAACTTTAATAAAATCTGATTAATTTCTCATTTCATTATGTCACTCCATTAATATTATTGCTCTATACATTATATTGAGCTTTATTTTTATATTGATAGTCTACTGGTTAAAGATATTATTTATATCTTTAAAATATCATCTTACTCTCTCATTATATATATATATATATATATATTAGTCATCCACATACAGACTGTTTCGCTGTATCACAGCTCTTCAGTGCGGATAGACCAGTTAGTATCTTAACCGTCGAGCTGACAGTCGGCGCTCCAACCTCTGCGCTATCATACAACACTGACTGAATGTAAGTAATATCTCAATGTAAACATTGACAAGTGCCGAGAGCTCGAATTAGCTTTACCTAATAACAGTTGGCGATATTCTTGCCCCCCCCCCCCCACTTTTTGACTTGCCCCCCCCCCCACACTTTACGGTCATCAATAATGAAGTAATATATGCATGTGTTTAACCGCCCCTCCCCCACTTTTTAGGAGAGCTCCCCCACTTTTATAACTGTCCTGCCGGTCCTGAGACTGTTTTGCTGTATCACAGCTCTTCAGTGCGGATAGACCAGTTAGTGCCTCAAGCCGGGATTGAAACTCAACCGTCGAGCTGACAGTCAGCACTCCTACCCCTGCGCTATCATACGACACTGAATGTAAGTAATATCTCAATGTAAACATTGCAAGTGCCGGGAGCTCGAATAAGTTTTACCCAATAAGCTATGCCTTAAAGCTAATGGCAGTTGGCGATATCCTTACAAATAAGCTCTATCCAGGGAGGGAACTTCATATAGTCATCTACATACAGACTGTTTCGCTGTATCACAGCTCTTCAGTGCGGATAGACCAGTTAGTGCCTCAAGCCGGGATTGAAACTCAACCGTCGAGCTGACAGTTGGCGCTCCTACCCCTACGCTATCATACGACACTGGCTGAATGTAAGTAATATCTCAATGTAAACATTGTCAAGTGCCGGGAGCTGGTTAATATATGGAATTAGTTGATAAACATGTAAACAGACTAGTTAAAATAATAGCACAAACACATATCCAAAGCCAACCGATATTTCGGTTGTTAATCCGACCGTAATATGTTTTATTAAAAAGAAAGCACAAGGCCATAAAAAATGTGCGAGTGAGAGGTCGTTAGTCATCCTCTGTCTATCTCACTCTTTACTAGATTCATTCTGACCCATTCATCCAAACACCGTTCCTTTAATTCTTTCGCCATTGGTCCATCACCACAATACCACATTCACTCTAATGGGCTACCCTATTTAAAATATCCCTGATAGTTTGAATTTGTTTATAAATATATGATTTCTTTGGTTCAAAACTTTGGTCCCAGCTCAAAGGTCGAGACCATTTAGTTTCTGGTGGTTGTCTAACAATAGGGTTGAAATTATGTGAGAAATGTCGAAAGGTCATAGTTGAACTATTTGAGTATACTTTCAGTGTAGCTCAATCATTTTCAAGTCTAATTGTAAATCTACATACTTACACATACAAGCATTAATGTCGCAATTCAATTTATAGCGTCAGAGTCAATGTCATAAATTGTCACACGCGTTTGTTGAATTTATGGATGCCACCACTTATCAAGGCCCACCGGCCACTCGAGGATAAGGGTTATTGAGTTTGATGGGTAAAGTGACTATTTAAGAGGACGGCTCAACAAGAATTTGTTCACATTGGACTTGAAAATGGCGATGCTATAGTCAGCCGGGAAGCAGCCCTGTGGTACTGTGTTCCACAGACGGGCAGTTCTAGGAAATAAACTTTTCTCATCGAAGTTTCGCTCAGTTCTAGACACACAGAGGGAAAAAAGGACATTTATTGACAGTGGTTGTAGCTAGAAGAGTTTCTGTTGTGAATATTTTACAGGGGAGAAGGGGGGAATAGATTGGAGCTCAGTCGAGCACCTGCCATGAAAATAACGATAGAGTAGAGAAAGACTAGTTTCACACTAAAAAAGAAAGCAAAACCAAAAATTAACCAATCTTACATTCAAGGATGTATTTATGAAAATCATCCTCAGCTCTATAATAAAAAACCGTATTTAGAAATAAATATATATATATATATATATATATATATATATATATATATACAGGGTGATTCATAAGTCATTTCACTTAGTTATTTAAAATGTCATTTACAATTGAAGAGCGAATTTTTATTGTTATTCATATGGCCAAATTTGATGAATCTCCCACACTTGTTGAAAGGCAATGGAAACGTGATGTGAACAGAAAGCCTCCTTCGCACAACACCATAATCAATCAAATATGCTACAAAGAGTCGTAAATTCCTTGCAAAAAAGAATGGAGCTATGCATGCAGAACGAAGGTGGAAATTTTGAAAATTTGCTGTAATTTTAAACTCCCATAAATGAATTTGTTGAATAAACTTTCTGTTTTGTATTACCGTATTTTTTAACTTTAGAATTTCAAAAATAAATAGCTAAGTTACTTATGAATCACCCTGTATATATATATATATTATATTTAAATTCCTGAAACAGTTTTTCATGGTAAACAACTGATGATCCCTTAAAATGTTAAGACTAGCGTAAATTCTTGGAAGCAAACTAATATAGTGACTGTAAAAAGTAAATTGACTTACAAAAAAGTGATTTTACACCGAACGACTTGGGACTAAAAAGTTTGTTTTTTTGTTTTTTTTAATATAGTTTTAATGGTTGAGAAACTTTCAAGACTATATATATATATATATATATATATATATATATATATAAAATTAGAAAAATACCGGTCACAGGATAGGATGGGTAAAATTAATTCTGCAAAAAGAACAGTTTTGCACCACTTTTATGTCTCCTTATAAATGCAAAAATTAAGATATATTGTATCAAATTCAATGCAAATCTGATACATTTGAATTTTTAAAATGGCCGGTTGTGCTAATATTACGCCCCCCTAACAACCCTTTAAAATACTCCAAAGAAAGTGAAGTTTGGAGAAATATTTATCAATTGATGTTAAAATATTTATCAATTGATGTTAAAATTTCACAAAAAATCGGAGCTATCTGAATTTTAACGATAATCTGCATTTAAAATAAATATAGCCCTCATTTGGATCTCTTACGCCTAGCAGCTGTGTTACAACATTCATAATGATTGGGTAATTAGTTTAGGAGTGAATCATGTACATACACGTATATAAAGATACCTAATTTTTTAAAGAGATATATATTCGTCCCGTCACAGAAAATTTAACGATTAAAAAAACTGTCGGACGAAACCATTTCAAGTGTTTAGAGGAAAACAGAAAGCAAATAGCAAGTCAGACAACCCCACCCTTTTAAAATGAATTTGAAAGAAATCCTTCACTATTTCCATAATGAGACGTTTTCTTTCTTTTGTTTCCTTTCTATTTTTTTTTACCGATTGAAATAATTTTTCTGTTTTACTTTTTAAAAATTTTCCAGTTTGATACGTTTTCGTTTTTCTTATACTTCTACGACTGAGACGTTATTTTTTTTAAATGAATACTAGCAGGGCTACCAGGCGTTGCCCGGGGCAAAAGTGTAACCTATTTCTCTTAAAACTTCTATCTCTTTATCTTTTTCTTGTTTCACCCTCTCTCTCCCTCCCTCTTTCTCCTCTGCTCAACCCATTGCTCTTCCCGGATGTACAGGGGAGAGAGGGAGAGAGAGAGAGAGAGAGCGAGAGACAGACAGACAGACACACACAACTCTTATTTATTTCGATTCCTTGAATAATAAGGGAAGTAAATTCCCTTCACTTTAGTACATGAAAATGCCTGGAAAACCGACACCCCCTGACAAAATCTGTGCCAGTTTAGGGTTAAAGAATAAATACTTTTTAACATATTTTATTCATTCCGGGCATTGCTTATCAAGAATATATACACGTTGTGGGTGTTTGTACTGTAGTTCTGGAGTTTTAGCTGGACACACACACCCTTCCCCTTTATATAATAGACTAGCAGGGTTACCTCCCTCTTCCCACACCCTCTTTTCCCCTACCCAGCCCATTCCTCTCTTGACACACACACACTTTTATAGATTACTTGAGGAATGAGTCGGCATAAGAGAAATAACTCATTGAAAAAAAATCAGAGTTATTTCCCTTGAGTTAATACATCAAATGGCTAGAAAATAAAGCCCCCCCCTCCTTAACGAAATCTGTGCCAGTTTAGGGTAAAGAATGAATAATTATTTCTAAATTTAAGCTATTATTCAACCGGGGCAACGCCGATCAAGAAAATAACAACTTTGTGGGTTTTTGTTTTGTAGTTGAAGCTGGACATACATACATACAGACAACTGCCCTTTATATAATAGATGAATACTACTAATATTAGTATGCTTTGCTAGTGGTTGCACTAATATTACTGCGAACACTAGCAAAGCATAATTTTTTTCCGTCTTTTTGACAGAGTGTGTACACTCATACTTTTATAATTTCAGATAGCTCTAAAAAATATTTTGCACAAAGACAAAACCAATGTGTTTATTTTATAAAGAAACTAGCAGGCACACTCTGCGGCGACCAGGAACGAGTGAGAACCCTGTGTACTCCTGCTTTTCAGCACTGATACCCTGTACTACCATTTTTGTTCTTATTTATTTTTTTTTTTCTATAAGTTTCAATAAATCGTTTGTCTTTTGCTAGGAAGAAAGTGTGGTATCTGTTCTGATGCTGCACTTGATTTACTCTGTCCTCGGTCAGGGAAGAAGTCACTATTTTTGTTCCAAATCAGAGTGGGCCTTTTCAGGGGAGCTAAATCTTCCTCCCTCATCACATGAAAAACCGACCTTGTGTCTAGTTTTGCCCTCGTGGGGAAGCAACTTAATAGGAACAATAAAAGCAGCATAATATTATGCCACTTACCAAGACCAAAAGCCACTTGAGGATAAGGATTCATGGGAGTGTCAGGTGGATGATGAACAAAGTGGAAAGAGCATATATATGGTCTGTAAAAACTATCCAATGAGATCATTTTTCCTTGACAATGGAACAGCTGTTGCGAGATTATATATTAGTATATATATATATATATATATATATATATATATATATATACAGGGTGGGCCAAAATAAGGGTCCTATCTTTAAATTTGAATAACTTGAATTTGAATAACTTCCACAAAATAAAAGTTAAACTCACCAAACTTTATGTGTGTGTAGACTGACCCTTCCGAGAATTTTTGAAATAAACAAAACAAATTTTAGCCGAAAAACACTTCTTGAAACTTACAAAAACTAAAGTATTGTTTTTTACACTGTTTTGAGTTTTTTAAGCAAAAATAATGTTTTCTAAATGAGGGTACGTTCCTTAGGGCTAATACGGCTCATGCTTGCTTCGGAAGGGGTCCTTTACTTATTCTAAAAAAAAAAAAAAAAAAAAAAAAAAAATCAATAAATAAAAAAGTTATGAATTTTTAAAAATAGGACCCTTATTTTTGCGCACCCTGTATATATACACATTCATTGAGTATTCTAGAAATAAAAGCGACATAACTATAGATATATATTTACAGTACAATATCTATTTATAAGGTAACACATGTCGCTAACGTGACCTTGGTTCCATGCTGTCAGGGTACCAATCTTCAGCTGTGTTACCTTATCAGGTGTTTATATATATATATCTATATATATATATATATATATAATTATCAGTTTATGTATATACACATAATATTAGAGTGAGTGAGAGAGAGTGAGAGGAATATATAGATAGTTAAGAGAGAGAGATGAATGACTTTTTGCAGTTAATTATAGATTATAGTAAGTATTGATTTACTCCTCTCCAGGAGTTAGGCACAAGGCCAGTTTTTATCTTATTCCCACAAGTAAGATGTGACCCAAGGTCGGGTCGGGAAAAGTGGGGTTTAAAAATTGCCTGGGCAGCCCGGTAGGGGCGCCTCAGGCAGTAAGCAATAAACTTACTCCTCCCCAAAGAGGGGAGGCGAAGCCTGGGAGGGTGGACCTCCTAGAACTGCACAGGACATACCCATAGATAGGCGTAAATCAAGCCCCGAAGGCCAAGACAATACCAGTCTATGGTGTGCAGTATCCATCGGAACAGATACTAGACTTTGATCTTAGCCAAAAGGCTAGTAAGTAGAAAATAAAATAAAATTATTAAATTACATATTGTCTTTTCATGTTTATATGCCTATAACTTGACATTGGATTGTCACGGCCTTCTACACCTCAAACCTATCTATACACTACGCACAATGCTTTAAGTAAACTACAATATTCTCTTAAATTAAAATATGTATTTTCGTTGTGGAAACTGATAAACATTAAACAAAACAAAACAAAGAGGTAATTAAGATGTCTGGTTAAAGATATGAACCACCTACGTATTTTCATTTATTTATCTTTCAGGTACTTGTCCAGATTAGGACCCAAGCTAAAATCGACTTAGCGTCGGCAGTTTTCGGATATTTACGTAGACGGCCGATGTCTGGTTAAAGATATGGTCCACATTTCTGACCTTGTGTCAGGATTTTTTTATACCAGTCGAGGATACGTCCGCGACAATCAGTCCAAAAGAAGGTGGACCGTTGTGGTTTCTTCTGATCTACTCTGCCGGTCTGAGGTATGGTTCTGTGCAGTTCTAGGAGGTGTACCCTCCCAGGATTTACCTTCTTGTGCTTTGAAAAGGGGTTAGTTTGATGTTTATCGCTTGAGGCGTCCTTACCAGCGAATATTGATGGGGCTGCTGAGGCATTTTTTGTAGACTAGAGTGCTCTACCTCTTGAGCGCTAGATTTTCAATCCTCACCTTCCGACCTTGTGTAACATCATCCTGCGGTGGGAGGGAGATAAATAATCACATCTTCTTATCCTCAGGTTAGGGTTAGGGTTAGATTAACCCTAACCTTAATCCCAATCCCAAGATATGAGTTAGAATGCGATTCTATGTATTTTCAAACATAGTTGACTTAATTTCCTTAAAACTCTCTGAAAAATCAAACATTTGTCAATAGTCCTCCAGTCGTGCTTCTCAGCCGCGTCATGAAGTGGCCTGGAGTATAGAACGCCATGGGATCTGGCGAGAGACTCTGAATTCAGTTTTGCCTGATGTAAACAGATCTTACGATAATCAAAATAGTTCTGGTACGAACTCGTTCACAAAACGATAGGAAAATTAAAAAATCTTAAATAAAAACAAAAAAAAATCTAGTGGGAGATGACCTCTTCTCTTATCACAGAAAGGATGTTGCTAGTCTTTCTCTACTCTATCCCTATTTTCAATGTAGGTGCTGAACCAAGCTTCAATCTCTGGTCCCCCCCCCCCCCCATCTCTGTAAAACATTCGCAACAAAAACTTGTCTAGCTACAACCACTGAAACGAATTTTCCTTTCTTCCTCTGTGTACCGAAAACTAAACGGAACTTCCATGAACAAAGTTTCTTTTCCCCCCCAAGAACTTCCAACCTGTGAAACACGATACCACGGGGTTGCTTCCCAGATGACTACAACATGGTCGTTTTCAAGTCCAATGTTAACAAATTCTTGTTGGGCTGTCCACTTTAATAATCAATTTCACCCATCGTTTCAAATCCTCCTGTCGTTCATCGCTAACTGATAATCTCAGTAGCTCTTATCCTCGAGTGGCTGTTGGGCCTTGATAAACGATGACTAACTAGTATTAAAAAAAACTATTTTTTTTTTTACTAGTTAAAACTTGTAGTAATACTTGCCTGCGCAATGAAAAGTTTGCGTAACGTAAAATTAGAATCTTATTTACAGTTTTTTAACATCTGTAGTAACACAAATTTGTTTCCAAGGGAGATAATTGGCTTTGAAGACAGATGGCGCTGCGATCTTGTGATATAATCACATAAGACCTTCACTCTTTTGTAAACAAGGCTGACCTTTTTTTGCCATGGTTGCCAAGCCAAACAGACGTGTGTCTGACCGCTCTGCTTAAAATTTTTTAAAACTTTTGTTCATCCTAAACAAGGCATATTGGCACCGAAGCATCAGGGGTTACTGTGATAGGGACCAGATATATAAGAGCGCAACCCTGCATTGGGAACTGGGCAACAAGATCTTCGTTCACATTACATTTAAATTTCTGCATGTTGATACAGTCAAGGAAACAGGGAGCAGGGAATGAAATCCAAAGTAAGTGGTCCAAGAAAAGAAGCTACCGTAGTTGAAAATATTCCGGCATCTTGGGACCTCTAGAGTGAAGAGGTGTGATTTTGCTACTAGTTGCGTGGGTTGGGTTATTTTTTATGAGAGGGTAAGAGTGCAGTAAGTTCATCGAAGCACATTCCATTGAAGTACTAATAAAACAATCATAGGGATGCAACACTACAGAGATGAGACAGGGGATGGAGCTTGGCAGACAGTGTGGAACTTATAAGGTTAGAAATTCTATTTCGTATACTTTTTTCAAGATGGAGAAGCTAGTGATTACTGCACTTGTACCCCCGTCAGCGTAAATACCCCTGACGCACTCGACTAGCAGCAAAATTACACCCCTTCTCTGTAAAGGTCCCTCGATGCTGGAAGTTTTTCTATTCTAATAGCTTCTTTTCTCGGACAGCGTGTCTATGGAATTTCCTTCCTGCTCCCTGTTTCCTCAACCGTACCAACATGCAGAAATTGAAATGTAATGTGAACAAACATCTTGCTGCCAAACTCCCCACCCAGGTTGCCCTTAAACATTCAGCTCCTATTATAGTAGCTCCTTATACTTTAGTGACATAATGGCTTATTTGGGGTACAAAAGAAAAAAAGAAAATTATTTGGGGTACTAAAAAAAAAAAAGAAAATTATTTGGGGTACAAAAGAAAAAAAAAAAAGAAAATTATTTGGGGTACAAAAGAAAAAAAAAAAAAGAAAATTATTTGGGTACTAAAAAAAAAAAAGAAAATTATTTGGGGTACAAAAGAAAAAAAAAAAAGAAAATTATTTGGGGTACAAAAGAAAAAAAAAAAAAGAAAATTATTTGGGTACTAAAAAAAAAAAAGAAAATTATTTGGGGTACAAAAGAAAAAAAGAAAATTATTTGGGGTACTAAAAAAAAAAAGAAAATTATTTGGGGTACAAAAGAAAAAAAAAAAAGAAAATTATTTGGGGTACAAAAGAAAAAAAAAAAAAGAAAATTATTTGGGTACTAAAAAAAAAAAAGAAAATTATTTGGGGTACAAAAGAAAAAAAAAAAAGAAAATTATTTGGGGTACAAAAGAAAAAAAAAAAAAGAAAATTATTTGGGTACTAAAAAAAAAAAAGAAAATTATTTGGGGTACAAAAGAAAAAAAGAAAATTATTTGGGGTACTAAAAAAAAAAAGAAAATTATTTGGGGTACAAAAGAAAAAAAAAAAAGAAAATTATTTGGGGTACAAAAGAAAAAAAAAAAAAGAAAATTATTTGGGTACTAAAAAAAAAAAAGAAAATTATTTGGGGTACTAAAAAAAACAAAAAGAAAATTATTTGGGGTACTAAAAAAAAAAAAAAAAAATTATTTGGGGTACTAAAAAAAAAAAAAAGAAAATTATTTGGGGTACTAAAAAAAACAAAAAAGAAAATTATTTGGGTACAAAAAAAAAAAAGAAAAGAAAAACATGTGGGCAACACTTGATAAATGTGGTATCCTTCTATCTTGTTTTATACAGGGATTTTTATGTATTATTTTAATTATTCGAACGACGATCCTCATCTTGATTGTTATAGTCAGAACTTTCCGGCTGATGTAACCTCCGACCTTCTTCATGTGCATCTATTTGAATAAGAACCTAATAGTTCAACTTGAGAATCTTTATGTTGAACCCTTTATTTAATCCATCGGGAAGTGACGGTAGCTAAGTGGTAAACGACACGGACTGACAACCTGGGTGTGCCAAGTTCGAATCAAGTTCGTTACACACAAAACACTTTCACTTAGGATGTTGGCAACCTTCACGTGGTCCCTCCTGTAAATACCCGATGTCTTTCTAAAAAGAATTCTAACTAGAAAAATATCGGGGAAACCAATGCCAACAATAGAATCATCTGATTCATATGAAATGAATGAATGCAAGAAAACCATGGGGTAGATTGTCCTCCTTCCATCAGCCATGACCGGGTAGAAGTCTCAAGTAATTCTGTAATTGTAGTTTTAGTATTATAATGATATCGACAGTTTTTAAAAAAAAGTTATGCGAATTAATTGACTAAAAAAGATAGAATCTCATATTTTGGGGATTCATTTTTAAACAGTCCTAGTATTAGATTTCAGTTTCTTGTACATAAAATGTATTACAATTAACTTAATAGGTCTCTCACTGTCAACCAAGCTCCAGCCCGGGTCCTATCGCCGCAATGTAGCATCCTTGTGCTTGTTTTACAAATACTTCAATGGATTGTGCTCCAATGAACTGGATATCATTTTTATTTTTCCGTTCACAGCGTGGGGGCAAAGGGTGCAATTTACTGTTTATTTTCAAAGTTATCTTAAAAAGGGAAATGCGACATCTTAAAACAACAACAACAAAAAAAACTATGGATGGTCAAACGTGAAATAAAATAAAACTTCTTTAAAGTGACAAGCAGATATTTAAGGAATGTCTATAGTTACTATCCCTTTGAGGAGGGGGTGGGGATAAATTCTTTGCAAACCGCCTTTTCTTTTAACAAACATTTGATAGTAGAATAAAGACATTAAATTCATACTTCAGTCACGTAAATTATTTGGAATGAAATGGATTTCGGCATGACTCATAAACAAAAGGAAATGGGCCCTTAGGGGATTTCAGTCCTTATGGAGTCAGTCAATCCCGGAAATGACCGAAACAGTTTACGATTCGAAAGCCGCAAAAAAATGTAAAAGGGCAGACGACACTAAGCATGCAAAGGGTTAGGTTAGTGTTTTTAAAATCTTAGCCCTTAAAAATTAAAGTTGAAACACTTCCGAAAAACTTCCGAAAAAAAAAAAAAAAAAAAGAAAACAAAGGTGGTTTTCAAATCATAAACTGCTTCAGCAATTTCCAAGAGTTCAGAGTCAATATGCGGAACTTACTCCATAAAAAACTATCCTCTGGGTGGCCATTCCTTACAAGTACCCCCAAAATAACATTAAAAACACTAAGCTATAGACAGTTTCATCGTACACGTGAAACGCCAAAATGAAAACTAGGCCGGAAAATATATAGTCACCATCTTTATAAACCAACCGAGAAAAAAGCTAGCTAAGGAAGAACGATAACTATTCATAACCTTGTCCTATAACTTGAAAATTATTAACTAGAGTTATCATTCTTACTTATCTGGTTTCTTTCATGACTTGTTTATAAAGATGGAGAGTATATTTTTTCGGTCGAATTTTCATTTCGGCGTTTCACGTGTACGATGAAATTTGTTATCGCTTAGTATTTTTAACGATTTTTTTTTAAAATACTAAAACACGGTTTAAGTAAAAATAAGTTGTTTGAGAGAAATACCGAAAACAATTTCACTCTAAATAATTTACGTGACGGAAATAAGAATTAATCATTAAAGCCAAAATCAAATATTATAGTATTTTTTGTTACTAAAGAAAAACGGTATTTGTTGCATGAGACGCTGTTTAAAAAAAAACAGATACTGTTTAAAATGAACAATTAAAAGAAAACTTTTTCAACAAGCTAAAAATAAAAATGTCCTCAGTCTAGAAGGATTTCTTATTCACTGACCGAGGACAGAAAAAATGAAGTGTAGTATCAGAACAGATACTGCACTTTGCTCATAGCTAAACGGTCAAGGGGCTATGAATTTTGAGTTATCGTTCTTCGTTAACTGGTTTCTTTCACACACAATTTGTTTATAAAGACGGCGACTATATTTTTCCGGTCAAGTTTTCACTTCGGCGTTTCACATGTACTTGCTATAAGTTAGTGTTATTTATGTTATTATTTGATTAGTTTTATTCAAACAGGGTTTAAGTAAAAAAAAAAATTTTTTTTTTAAGTTGCGAGAGAGTAATCCCGCAACTCATTTCCCTCTAAATAATTTACGTGACTGAAATAGGAATTAATCATTAAAAGTTTATAAGACAACATTTAATATTTTGGTTCCAAACCAAAGTGAAGCAGTATTTTTCGGAGGAGTCACTGTTCTAAAAAAGAACCAGATATTGTTTAAAATTAGCAATTAAAAAAAAAAACAATCTTTTTAACGAACTAAAATGCGTTTAATCGTTGACAAAACGTTCATAGATTTTCTTTTTTATTTAATTAAAAAGCAACCTATTTCCCCGCACTGGTAATTTATTGACAGGAAAGATGTCGAAAAACTAAATCTACCAACCACACAATCTCTCAATCTATCTATCTATCTCACAATCTATCTATCTATGTCTATCTCACAATCTATCTATCTATGTCTATCTCACAATCTATCTATCTCACAATCTATCTATCTCATAATCTATCTATGTCTATCTCACAATCTATCTATGTCTATCTCACGATTTATGTCTATCTCACAATCTATGTCTATCTCACAATCTATCTATCTCACAGTCTATCTATCTCACAATCTATCTATCTATGTCTATCTCACAATCTATGTCTATCTCACAATTTATCTATGTCTATCTCACAATCTATCTATCTCACAATCTATCTATCTCACAATCTATCTATCTCACAATCTATCTATCTCACAATCAATCTATCTATCTATCTATGTCTATCTCACTATCTATCTATGTCTATCTCACTATCTATCTCTGATATATATAAGTTAGGTATGTGTAGATATTTATATATTTCGTTTTACAGGATAAACTTTTAAACTGATGAACGGATCATTATGAATTTTGGAATATATATTCTAGGCAAAACGGTGAGTAACATTAGCACATTATTCTATTTGTAAACTTTAACATTTAAGGGGTACATGTATATAAAGTTAGGTATTTGTATATTTTTATATATTTCTATGTAGAGGATTCACCCCAAAACTAATTAACCGATCATTATAAATTTTGGTACAAGGCTTCTAGAGGTAAATGCGGGTTTAATTTAGTTTTATGCAAAGGAGGCAAATAGATGGTGAAAGCCCTTAGTGAAAATTCAGATACCTCCAGTTTTTGTGAAATTTTAATAATAGATATTAGACATCAATTATTAAATATTTCCCAAATTTCAGTTTCTTTGGAGTTTTTTTAAAGGGAATTTTGGGGAGCATAATATGGATACAACCTCCCGTTTGAAAATTAAAATATTTCAGATTTGCATTAAATTTGATTTATAGTCATTAGACACCAATTAAGCAAGATTCCCTGAATTTTAATTTCTTCTTAAGACCCTTTATGCTTAAGCATTAAATTTTATACATTTTCTAGAATTTTTGACCAAGATCAAAGTGTAGTATCTGTTCTGATGGATACTGCACCCCATAGACCGGTATTGTCTTGGCCTTCGGGGCTTGATTTACGCCGGTCTATGGGTCTGTCCTGTGCAGTTCTAGGAGGTCCACACTTCCAGGCTTTGCCTCCCCTCTTTGAGGAGGAGTAAGTTTATTGTTTACTGCCTGAGGCGCCCCTACCGGGGAATGCCAACAGGGATGCTCAGGCAATTTTTAATGGCCAGAGTGCTCACCTTCTCGTGTGCTGGCTTTTCAAATTCCACTTTCCGACCTTGTGTCACATATTCCTATTGTGGGTAGGAGTTGTATAACTCATGTAATGGATTGGAGTAAGGATTCTAGACATAAGGTTTAGTAGCATTATATTTTTATTTTACTCCTCGTAAGGGGACATAAAAGTGGTTAAAAAACTGTTTTGTTAAGGGAATTAATTTTACCCGTTCTGAGATGGATATTCATGTAGTTCGTAATAAAATTATGAGACAATTTCTCGTGTGTCTTTTCTTTTTTTTAATGGAAATCACTCCAGACTAGGCATGAAGCCACTTGATGAAAAGAGCTAACAAGTACAAAAGATGATTATCGCAAATACAGGAGATGCCTATTGAAAAGGCCAAGTAGCAGGAAAACAGTCAGCAGGAAGAGAGTTCCACAAGCCTGCAGTTCTTAGAAAAGAAGCTACTGGAACAGGAAGCTGTATTACAATAAGGTATTAAAACAGCGAATTGATGGAGACCACTAGACCAATGCGTCAAACGAGCTGTAACAAAGGAAGCAGAGAATAGATCAGACAATTCTGAAGAACATGTGTCATAATAGTATTTATAAAAGAGACTGAGACTAGCAATATCACGTCTGTGAGAGAGAGGGTGCAGAGAAGAAGAAAGGGCGAGGACCAATCAAATTACAGTCTGTGTTTGTGTGTGTTTCTCGCATCTACGTGACTTACAGGTTATTATTTACTAAATTTAAATACTTATTAAAATCAAAAACGTTGCCATCAGTCGACAGCATAGTTTCTCTGAAGAGCTTCGCCACATCACCGAGAACAAAACTTCTACCAAGTGGGCGGCTGTTTCATAGTGTCAACACATGTATGGATTAGCAGGTTCTTATACTTAGGTACATGTATGGATTAGCAGGTTCTTATACTTAGGTACATGTATGGATTAGCAGGTTCTTATACTTAGGTGCATGTATGGATTGGCAGGTTCTTATACTTAGGTGCATGTATGGATTGGCAGGTTCTTATACTTAGGTGCATGTATGGATTGGCAGGTTCTTATACTTAGGTACATGTATGGATTGGCAGGTTCTTATACTTAGGTACATGTATGGATTGGCAGGTTCTTATACTTAGGTACATGTATGGATTAGCAGGTTCTTATACTTAGGTACATGTATGGATTAGCAGGTTCTTATACTTAGGTACATGTATGGATTAGCAGGTTCTTATACTTAGGTACATGTATGGATTAGCAGGTTTTTATACTTAGGTACATGTATGGATTAGCAGGTTCTTATACCTAGGTACATGTATGGATTAGCAGGTTCTTATACTTAGGTACATGTATGGATTAGCAGGTTCTTATACTTAGGTACATGTATGGATTAGCAGGTTCTTATACTTAGGTACATGTATGGATTAGCAGGTTCTTATACTTAGGTACATGTATGGATTAGCAGGTTCTTATACTTAGGTACATGTATGGATTAGCAGGTTCTTATACTTAGGTACATGTATGGATTAGCAGGTTCTTATACTTAGGTACATGTATGGATTAGCAGGTTCTTATACTTAGGTACATGTATGGATTAGCAGGTTCTTATACTTAGGTACATGTATGGATTAGCAGGTTCTTATACTTAGGTACATGTATGGATTAGCAGGTTCTTATACATAGGTACATGTATGGATTAGCAGGTTCTTATACTTAGGTACATGTATGGATTAGCAGGTTCTTATACATAGGTACATGTATGGATTAGCAGGTTCTTATACATAGGTACATGTATGGATTAGCAGGTTTTTATACTTAGGTACTTCCTAAATGCATCTTTAGGGCTGTATTGTTTTGCGGGGAGTTTTCGCCGTCTTTCACATACAGGCCTGGTATTCCCAAATCGCCCCATCTGGTACTGACCAGGCGCAACGTTGCTTAACTTCGATGATCTGACGATAAAAAAAAAAACCTGGTGCTTCAACGTGCAAAAATGCAATAGCGTCAAATATAACAAATTTATAAAACCTCATTTAAAAATACTTTGATTACGAAATTGAATTTACCAGGATGCATTTTGATTTCTTTATCCTGAAATATGATATAACCGTGAAACTGCTGTTGAAATGTTAAAGCTTAGTACGTTTTATTATCACGTGTTTTTATTTACCTCCTTTGCAGGAGGTTTGACACAAGGTCAGGTGGGGGGTTTAAAAAGCCAGCACACTAGAGGAAGTGCACGCCGGCCTACAAAAAAGATGCCTGCGCAGCCCCGTTAGCATTCCCCGGTAGGGGCGCCTCAGACGATTAGTAATAAACTAACCCCTTCTCGGGGGGGGGTAGTAAAGCCTTGGAGACGGGAGGGGGGGGGGTGGACCGCATAAAACTGAATAGAACCATCTCAGCCTGATAGCAACAAAGCCACTGTCGGAGCAGTTCTGGTTCAAACTGGTTCAAACAACACCTACTCAAACTGTGACAGGTTACTGCTTTATCTTTAGTAATAAAAAGATTCATTTTTAATCTCAGGCTTCCGATACTGTACCGATAGTCGGGGATCATTTTAGAAAACGTTTATATGGTGAACACAATCTTTTTATTTTTCTAATGAGTCACCGCTTATCAAGGCCCAAAGGCCACTCGAGGATAAGGGTTAAAGAAGTTGACGGTAAAACAACACCGTGATGACCAGTATGATGGTTAAGACTAGACTGAACAGAATTTGACCATTTAAGAGGACGGCTCAACAAGAATTTGCATACATTGGATTTGAAAACGATTATGTTGTAGTCAGCTGGGAAGCAGCCCCATGGTTCTGTGTTCCACAGACGGGTAGTTCTAGAAAAGAAACTTTGTTCAAGAAAGCTCCATTTAGTTTTAGATACACAGAGGGAGAAAGGGGAATTATTGACAGTGGTTGTAGCTAGACGAGTTTTTGTTAGGAATTTTTTACAGGGCGAAGGGACCATAGGTTGAGACTCAGTCGAGCACCTACCGTGAAAAATAACGATAGAGCACAGAAAGACTAGCAGCACCTCTTCTGTGAGGCAAGAGAAGAGGACATCCTCGTAAACATGAGACAAATATTTTGTTATTTGTTTAATCTTGTAGTTTATTGCTTAATTTTTAATAATTTTTTTTCTATCTCAACATTCTAGATTTTATAAAAAAGGGGTTGATGCTTTTGTATATCGTTTTGGCTAAGAACAAATAGTAGTATCTGTTCTGATACTGCACTTAATCTTTTCTGCCCTCGGTCAGTGAAGGAGAAATCCTTCTAGACTGAGGCAATGTTTATTTCTGTCCCAATCCAGAGTGTCCCCTTTTTTGGGGGAGTTGGATATTTCCCCACATTAAAAACCTACCTTGTGTCTAACTCTGCTTCCGTGGTAAGGTAAGTAAATAGGGCCTTTGTCTACCTTTCTCTTCTCATGGGGGGGGGGGGAGGGGGGGGGGTACGGAGTCAGTTCAAGGTTGGGGGGGCCATTCAGTCCTCCCCTCCCCAAAAGAGAGCATTATTTACTCCTCTCCTGGCACAAGGCCAGTTTTATCCTATTCCCACAAGTAAGATGTGACCCAAGGTCGGGTCGGAAAGTGGGGGTTGAAAAGCCAGCGCCCAAGAGGTGAGCACTCTGACCATCAAAAATTGCCTGGGCAGCCCCGTCGGCATTCGCCGGTAGGGGCGCCTCAGGCAGTAAGCAATAAACTTACTCCTCCCCAAAGAGGGGAGGCGAAGCCTGGGAGGGTGGACCTCCTAGAACTGCACAGGACAGACCCATAGACCGGCGTAAATCAAGCCCCGAAGGCCAAGACAATACCAGTCCATGGTGTGTAGTATCCATCGCAACAGATACTACACTTTGATCTTAGCCAAAAAGCCAAGAAAGTTGTAGGTTGCTCGAATTCGGCTCCAGTCGACAATTTCCCATATAAGTGTTTCAGGCGGCCCATAAATAAACCGGTAAATATTTATTTTCGGGTCATAAACTCTGTATTGCCAAAACGCAACATGGCAACGTAAACATTAACTTGGTAAAAGTCTATTATGCCACCGCGAAACCGGATGGGCAATCGATACAATTGGCACCCTTCGTAAACCCAACCATTAACCGTAAGTCCTGCTTCGGTACGATTGGTACTATTCATTAACCAAACAACTAATCCTAAGTTCGGGATGGCAATGCGCACATCTGGATTTAGGGTTAGTGGTTAGGTTAATGTAATGAAGGGTACCAATTATACCGATTCCACATTCCGTTTCGCAGCAGCATAATAGACTTTTACCAAGTTACATGTTAACGTCGCTATGTTGACTTTTTGGTGATATGGAGCTTTACCAATAAACCAAAGGGGGTAATGCTTGGGAGGGTGACCCGTCTTCCCCACTGAGACCAAACAGGACCATACTCCACTCTGATATAATCCCAAGGGGTTGTGCTAGTGTAAAATTATGATTTGTGTGTATAAGTAACATTTATGGTATATATATATATATATACCATAAATGTTACTTATACATATCTATATATATATCCCGAAACAGTTTTTCATGGTAAACAACTGATGATCCCTTAAAATAGTGTTAGAAACTAACTAATATAATAACTGTAAAAAATAAATTGACTTACATGAGTGATTTTCCACTGGAAGACTTGAGACTATAAGTTTTTTTAATTTTTTTTTTTTATTTATTTATTTTTTTATTTTTTTATTTTTTATTTTTTTATATAGTTTTAATGGTTGAGAAACTTCCGAGACTATATATATATGTATAAGTAACATTTATGGTATATATATATATATATATATATACCATAAATGTTACTTATACATATATATATAGATAGATAGATAGAGAGAGAGAGAGATACAGTACCGTCCAAAATTAAGGAACAAAAATTAAATCTTCTGAATCTAAACAAAATTATATTATTTTTTGTGTAAATTTCACTGAATATACACATTATGTAGTTGGACTTTTACCGAGATTTTCAGATGGATTAAAATAATATTTTTAAAATTATCCACCATTTTACAGATTTCAAGTGTCCAAAATTAAGGAACAAAATATCATTTTTAACTAAATCACATTAAAAAGGCAAAATAGATTTAATATTTGGTACTTCCACCTTTGTTTTCAATAACTGCTGCGCTTCTACGACTGCAGGATTTCACTAAATTTTGACATTGGGACACAGTTATCTTGGACCACTCATCTTTCAGTTTCAGCCACAAGTCTTCGATGTTTTCCGGATTCTTTGTCATAACATTCTGTCCTAGAGTCTTCCATAAATTTTCTATAGGGTTCATGTCAGGACTCTGAGCAGGCCAGTCCATTACCTCTACTTCTTGATCAGGGAGCATTATCCTGCATAAAAACAGGCTTTTCGATACCAGAATTGTGCAACACTGGCAAAACATACTGTTCTAAAACATTCTTGTATACAGTGGCATTTAATCTAGTATTTAAGTATACAAGTGGTGATGTACCCTGCCATGATATCATGCCGAAAACCATCACGCTACCTCCACCAAATTTAACATTTTTTTAATGCAGCTAGGATCCAAACTTTCGCCTTTTCTTCTTACAAATTGTTTTCCATCACTGCCAAATACACTAAATTTCGATTCGTCACTGAAATAAACTTTTTTCCAATTTTCTTGACCATATAACATGCTTTTTTTGCGAACGCCAATCTAGCTGCTTTGTTTTTTCTACTTATTAGCGGCTTTTTTCGAGGAGATCTTGAAAAAAGACCTATTTCGTGCAACCTTCTGGACACAGTTTGTCGTGAAACATTCGTGACACCTTCCATTTGTTTAAAACTTTTGCCAGCTGTAAGGAAACGGTCTTTTAACACTAGGCGTTGTATAACTTTGTCCTCTTTTTCCGTTGTCTTTCTTGGTCTACCAGGTTTATTTGTGTTACATAACCATCCAGTTTCTTTATAGAGTTTGAGAACTCGGCTTACAACACTTTTTGAACGTTTCACATGTTTTCCGATTTCTTCTATCGTCAACTTTTTCTTTCTTAATTTGACGATTTTTGCTTTGTCGCAAATCAGTTGTCGCTTAAATCAGCAGTGATGATAATTAAAGTTTAGAATATTTATTTTCATCCTTTTATACAAACAAACCCCTACTATTTTAAACTTTAAACAATTATTTTTCCTTAATATTCCTTAATTTTGGACACTTGAAATCTGTAAAATGGTGAATAACTTTAATAATATTATTTCAATTCATCTGAAAATCTCGGTAAAAGTCCAACTACATAATTCACATATGTAGTGAAATTTTCACAACTATTAAAATATAATTTATTTGAGATTAGGAAGATTTTATTTTTAATCCTTAATTTTGGACGGTACTGTATATATATATATATATATATATATATATATATATATATATATATATAAAATGGTCGCCAGCGAGTTAAATATTGAATTAAAGTTGAATTTTCGACATTTAAAAAAGCAAAATAGAGTTTTATAATAGAACAGGAAAGACAATTTAAATGCATGAATCATCTGCAGAAATTTAAATGTAATGTGAATAAACATCTGCTGTCTCCCCCCCCCCCCCCAATAAAAAAATCTTACTCCTATCACAGTATCCTCTTACGCTTCAATAGCAATATACCTTGTTTGGGGTTGAAAAAAGATTTTTTGGTTATCTTTACGATTCGTGACTGAATTTCACTTCCGGTCGCCCTTCTCCATGTTAAGAAGGACTTTTCTAAATAATAACGTAATTATATAGAAAAGCCATTCTTAACATGGGGAAGGGAGGGAGGTTTTTTGTTAACTATTCTGTACTTTCATCTTACAATTTAATAAATAAAAAAACAATAAGTAAAAATTCAATTAAAAACGAACCAGCAACCGGAAGTGAAATTCAGTTACGAATCGTAAAGATAACAAAAAACAAAATTACGTTTCGGAATTTTTGAGATGAGGGTTGATAATTTGTAGAATTTGGTATATTCGGACTACTGATCTCATCTTAGGTGTTTTTATAAAAATATTTCGGCCGATGTAACCTCCGGAACTTGTCGAACTCGGGGAATCTTTCTGTCGAACTCGGAAATCCGGACGGAATTTCGAACGGAACACTTTATTAAATCCGCAAGGACCCGTGGCGCAGTGGATATAGTACTAAGTAAATTTCAGTTCTAAGTGAGGGTTGAAGGTTCAATCCTCAGTGCAGGCGATACGAAGAATTGCGAATTACTGTCATGACAGATGGAACGAAAGCATGCCACCCCCGTGGATTCCGTTCGAAATTCCGTCCAGATTCCCGAGTTCGACAGAAAGATTCCCGAAAGAAGGTCAGAGGTTACATCGGCCGAAACGTTGTGATAAAAAAAAACCAAGATGAGAGCAGTAGTCCGAATTCTACAAAATTTTTTTTTGTAAAATGTTTTGGTGTACAAACCTATTTTGGGAATCTTTTACGAGACTCAGCAGAGTAAAAACGCAAAAAAAACAAATAAAAGTAACTGTAAGCTGTAAAAGTTAGTTTCAAACTTGCATGTGATATTTGTTTGTATTTTAAACCCGTTTGAAGTGCTATTTATTAGAAATCAATAGTTTTGACACCGTAATTTCGAAAACAAACATGGCCGATTTGGGGGGGGGGGATTACTAACGAAATCACTAGGAGCGGCCATATTGATTTTTGTGAAAACGTTGGAAAAAAAAACAAGACATTTTTTTTTTTACATCTAATGAAAACCCATTTATAATACGTAAAAATAAAAACAAATTACATAGGTAAGTAGAAAAATATCTATTCTCGTCGTAGGTCAACTTCACTTGTTGCAAATTTATGTTTTTAAACCCTTTCTCGTTCTTTTTTTGGACCCCGTTCGCGCCTCTGCTGAGTCTCGTAACATATACCCCCTATTTTTGCTTGATACATAAGTATATCAAAGAGTTTTCCGGTTAATTTAATTGGAACTGCGATTTTCAGTGTTTTTTCATATGTACGCTTCTCTGTACAAGCACCAGACACTTATTTGGGGAACCAGAAGCGCACCCGACTCAAAGTCAGCAACAAACGGGGCACTTCTTTAGTTTAGGTGTGAATCAATCAGAAAACAATTTTGAAGAGTTAAATTCACTCCTAAACCAATCAACCGAAAGTAAAAAAATATTTTTACCCTTATTTTTAAATTATAACTTTTCGTTTTATATTTATTTTATTTAAAAAAATTATTTTTTATTATTATTATTACTTTTTGTTTTATAAAGTTTTAAATTAAAAAAAATCAATGTTGACTGTTTGTCTGATAAAAAAAATCGGACTAACTCTTCGTTTTTATAAAGTTTTAAAGTATACAAAAAAAAATCACAGCAGGCGCACAAATGATAACTTTTCGTTTTATAAAGTTTGAAATTATACCAAAAAAATAAATCAATGTTTAACATCATTTTTATTTAATGATGTTAAACATTGATTTATTTTTCGCTGTTCGCTGTTATTATTGTTCGCTTTATTTATGTACAAAAACTTCTAATTCTATATTACTTCCGGTTGATTGTCTGCCCCTGTTTCAAAATTGAAAACAAATAAATTCTGATTCACAGCTAAACTGAAGAAGTGCCGCAAACGCTGTTCGGTCAAATTTAGTTCCTGATATTAAAGGCTCCCTGTTTTGGGTCGCTAACTCTTCTGGTTTGCCAAGTTTTGTACTAATTTTTATTAATTAATTTATTTATTAAATTGTTAACAAAGCGCTCCTCCCCATGTTAAGAATGGCTTTCTAAATAATCTCCTGCAGTTTACAGACCGTGCTGAAATAATAATGTTATTCATTCTTAACATGGGGGAAGCCGGGGGTTTTGTTAATTATTCTGTACTTTCACCTAACAATTTAATAAATAAATTAATCATTTTAGGAAACGTTATCCATTCTTAACATTGGAGGGGGGGTGTTAACTATTCTGTACTTTCACCTAACAATTTAATTAATGAATTTGTGAAACTTAAACTCTCGCTGGAAGTTATATTACGGATGAAGTTTAATATCAGGAACTAAATCTGAACAAACACCGTTTGCTGCTGACTTTAAATGGGGTACTCTTCTGGCTTGCCCACTTATGTTTATCCGATTTACTTAGACCCCCCCCCCCTCGTCATTAATTTGATCCTTAATGACCCCAAATGAATTTGGATAAAAATATAAGTACAATCATTAGATTTCTCGTGAAATGTTACCCTAAAAAGTGTTCTATTTGATGTTGGTAGATAGATTGGTTTTCAACGGAATCGCCGAACGGACAGACATAGACGTCACATTTTTTTTTTAGCAATGCTTTTCTACAACAGAGAATGCATTTCAGTTTTGAGAAATAAATTTGCCTGTTTTGAAATGTGTTGTTTTTCTTTTTGTTTTTCTTACGTGTTAAATGGATTTGTTTATGTTTTTTTTTCTTTTTTTTTTACAAACTAATATAAATCCTTTATCTGGTCTCGTAGTGCTTTGTGATTTCGCTCGCGCACTTGTAGCATATAAAACTCACAAACAAAACAAGTGCCCGTCAAATAGATCAAAGAAGTCTATTCTGTCCCCGTTCAGTGAAAGAGAAGTCTTTCTTTCTAGACTGAGGCAATTCTTATTTTTGTTCCAATCCAGAATGCCCCCCTCCCTTTTTTTGGAGGGGGGGGGGTGCACACACACATTAAAAGCCGACCTTGTGTCGAACTGTCCTCGTGGGGAGGCAAGTAAATAGGAAGATTAACAGGTCTAATTAGAGTTGATTCCTTTTTTTTCGAATAGGGAAAAGGATGCCCCCTCCCCAAATAAAAACTAGCGAACAGTTGAAACAAAACAACAACAAAAACAATAATAATAACCACACCTTGTTTAAATATAGGTTTAAATGCAATGTTCGTTTTATACAAGCAAGGCTATCCGGTGTTGCCCGAGTGAACGAATAACAGTGAACAGTGTTCAAAACATAAATCTGGCTAACACACACACAATATATATATATATATATATATATATATATATATATATATATAATTATATATATATATATATATATAATTATTTCATAGATATTATAAGGTGATATAATATACTGTGTATATATTTCCAGTATTTACTTCAACAGTGCTCAATACATGAGTAGAGCCTGAAGATTCCCTGCGGGAAGAAACGCGGACGCCTCTGTGTAGCTTAATTACCATAAATCTATTTTCATACTTTACTAATAATAATATATATATATATATATAAGGTATTTATATATAGAATTTGAACCGAACTGTTTTTGTAACCCTAACCCTAAGGTTTAGTTCGGCAAAAGTCGGTTCGATTCAAATTCTGTTGGGGGGTACCATATAAATGCAACACTCATTTTCACCTTATTTTAACACGATTATGACGTAAGTGCGTCATTACGTTTTATTTATTTATTTATTTATTTATTTAAAGACACTTATTATTATCCGATTTACTCCGACCCCCCAGTCACTAATCTGGTCAGTGGTGACCCCTGATGAAGTCGGAGATAAATATAAGTGGCACCATTGGATTGCGCGTAGAATTTTAATCTAGAAAAGTTATATTTGACGTTTGTAGACGGATTTGTTTTCAACTGAATCGCCGACAGGCAGAGGTAGAGCGTCGCTATATTTACAGTCTAAAATGGTTTTCGCAATAGTAACGTACAACTTGCAAGGCATTCCACCTTTGGGAAATGAATTGAATAATCTTATTTCAAAATACGTTGTCTGTTTATTTGTTTTTAATGTTATATGTGTTAATGGGTTTTTTGTTGTCTTTTTTTCTTTTTTTTAAAATAAATTAATATAGAGATCTTCCGTGTGGTCTACGAGTGGTGCTGTGTGATTTCGCTTTCGCACTTGTAGAATGCAACAATAAACAAACGAGTGCTCGTCAAATAGATCGACCAACAAGTCTAAATTAGCGCGGATTCCTTTTTTTCGAATTCGAAAATAAGAGTCGGAACACCTTAAAATATGAACGACAATAAAAAGAAAAGTAGAACACAGCTGAAACAAACAATAATAATAATAACAACAACCATACCTCGTTTAAACACAACATCAACGGCTGCTACTATGATAAAGTCTACTTACCGGCAAACAAAAAAAATCCGTTTTTTTTCTTTCTCCCTTTCAAACCGACACGAACAGTGTAAACGTTCCGATATCCTTTTTTTTCTATGGATCACCAGTCGGATAACAATATTTGCGATTGAATTTGCCCCTTCTTCCCCCCCAGGAAGAGACAATGAGCTATTTGTTTTTTTGGGTTGCTGTTTTTGTGTTTGCTTTTCTTCAGTTCCCCAGCCAACCAACCAAGGGCTTTTTTTTCTCCTTTTTCTTCTAAATCATTGATCCAAATAACGACACAGATATTAATTCGAATCGTTAGAGTCAATGCGACGTTCCAGGGCCGGGGAGACGTGGGGGTGGGGGTGCTGACGCTATAGTAGTTCTAACTCGAAGATCGCAACATCGTTACTAAACTTTAAAAAAAAAAAAAAGAAGAAAAAATTAAATTTAAAAAAAGAAGAAAAAAACAACAACTACAGACGAGAAACACTTCACATGCCGATTTATATATTTCTAAAGAATACAGCCATTTTTAAATTAAAAAAAAAAAATCTTCACGATTTGCGGAACTTCAGCGGGACGCTAACAAAAACACTAACATTTTTCTGCGCTTTTGTTTTTTTAACATAGTGATAGTCTTATTTCAACCTTCCTGCATTTCTCCGTGTGCAATCTGTAGCGTAACGTTTATCTCCATATTAAAAAAACAAAAACAAAAAAAACGTGTGACCCCTTCACGTGTCTGTGCAAGTGTGCGTGTGTTCCTCGCCTCTACGTGCTTTAAAATATTTTGGGTGCTTCTGCTGTTTCACAATGACATTAGAGTTACGTGTTAGCTGAAGATAAGATTTTACAGAAAAAAATTACGCAAATTCATCCAGTATCTATTAAATTATGAGAAGAAAAAAAAACGATCTTACGTATCGGTAGACATTTCAGCTTACTAAATAGGCAAGGGAGATAACTTTCGGAAAAAGTCAAACTATAAGGAAAATGGCGACATGATAGATGAAATCGTTTTTTTATTTTAAATTTAATAAATACTGCGTGAATTTGCGTACGTTTTGGTGTACAGTCTTCTTTTCAGCTACCACGTAAGTACATAACAAAGTTTATACATTTCTTTAGCTATTTTTTTTATGAGAGGCCTAACATGTCATTGTGAAACAGTAGAAGCACCATATTTAAAAAAAAAATTATTATTTGTTGAAATCAGAAATGCAATAGCGGAAATTATGTATAATTTTTTTTCAAAAATCCTATTTAAATAAATAATTTAATTTAAAAATTAAATCCGCCATAATGCATTTCGGTTTCTTCTTAAACAAGTCAGCCATTTTAATAATTTAATTATTTACCATTATTTATTGAAATCAGAAACGTAATAGCGTAAATTATGAAAAAATAACTGGTACTTATCCAGATTAGGACCCAAGCTAAAATCGACTTGGCGTTGGTTAGCGTTTGGGTTAGCTTGGGTCCTAATCTGTATAAGTACCAAATAACTTTTGAAAAATCCTATTCCAATAAATATTTCAATTAAGAAGTTAAATCCGCCATAATGCATTTCAGTTTCCCCGTAAACAAGTCAGCCATTTTAATTATTTACTATTAATCGATTATTTACTCAAATCAGAAATGCAATCCGTAAATTATAAAATATAACTTTAAAAAATCATGTTTAAATAAGTAATTTAACTACGAAATTCAATCTATCATAATGCATTTCGATTTCTTCACAAACAAGTCAACAATGTTAATCTTGCACTTATAATTGAAAAAAAAAATGAATTAATCTTCGAAATTTGAAAGGAATTTAGAAGCATTTAAACTGTCGAATAAAAAGTAATTTCCAAACTCTTTAAATGATTGAAAATTTGGAAGCTTTTTACATCCAATAATTTTATAGAGATTAAAACAACATTACCTGAACAAAATTAGTTATAGTTTTATAACAATGTGGTTCAGTTAATAATTGCGGAGAATTGTTCATTCAGTTGTAAACCGTGCATTTCTAGCAGTCGTAACTAAAGAACTATTTCCTACTGCGGAGAATTGTTCATTCAGTTGTAAACCGTGCATTTCTAGCAGTCGTAACTAAAGAACTATTTCCTACTGCGGAGAATTGTTCATTCAGTTGTAAACCGTGCATTTCTAGCAGTCGTAACTAAAGAACTATTTCCTACTGCGGAGAATTGTTCATTCAGTTGTAAACCGTGCATTTCTAGCAGTCGTAACTAAAGAACTATTTCCTACTGCGGAGAATTGTTCATTCAGTTGTAAACCGTGCATTTCTAGCAGTCGTAACTAAAGAACTATTTCCTACTGCGGAGAATTGTTCATTCAGTTGTAAACCGTGCATTTCTAGCAGTCGTAACAAAAGAACTATTTCCTACTGCGGAGAATTGTTCATTCAGTTGTAAACCGTGCATTTCTAGCAGTCGTAACTAAAGAACTATTTCCTACTGCGGAGAATTGTTCATTCAGTTGTAAACCGTGCATTTCTAGCAGTCGTAACTAAAGAACTATTTCCTACTGCGGAGAATTGTTCATTCAGTTGTAAACCGTGCATTTCTAGCAGTCGTAACTAAAGAACTATTTCCTACTGCGGAGAATTGTTCATTCAGTTGTAAACCGGGCATTTCTAGCAGTCGTAACTAAAGAACTATTTCCTACTGCGGAGAATTGTTCATTCAGTTGTAAACCGTGCATTTCTAGCAGTCGTAACTAAAGAACTATTTCCTACTGCGGAGAATTGTTCATTCAGTTGTAAACCGTGCATTTCTAGCAGTCGTAACTAAAGAACTATTTCCTACTGCGGAGAATTGTTCATGTTGGCTGATTCGGTCGCACACTGACCAATCAGCTCTCAGGGCGTATTAATTCCAGCTGTCACATGACGATTCTATTTATCTCCTCTCCAGGAGGTTAGACACAAGGTCAAGCGTGGGTTTTGATGAAAGTGTTTCTGTGGAACGAACAGGATTCGAACCCGGACCATCCAGGTCCTCAGTCCGCAACGTTAACCACTCAGCCACTGTGCAGTCCTATGAGGATCTACTTTGGACCCTTTTGTCATCAGAGAGCGACTGCAACCAACAACCAAAAAGGACACACCTCTTTCCTCTCTCTCCTGCCTGAATCATCTGGATTCCCGAGCTCAGCTAATCTTCACTCGAAGCTGTTCGTAGACTTTCGTCAGTCAAAGAAATTTCCATTTTACTTTCTTCACTTGGACACTGTCCTAACCTTTGCGGACCTACGGCATAGATAATATTAAATAAACTCATTTTGTTGTTATGTTAAAAGAGAGTTTGTTTTTCCTTCGTGTGATGACCGTTTCCGTTTCCATTTCCATACTACAATATTGGGAGTTGTTCTTATCACTCACTAATAGAAACCGCTCCTATACACTCCCCAGACTGCCAAGCCCAGCACCCGGGCTCCATCCTTCGGTTTCTCTGGAGTTTTTCTGGCTAATCCAAAGTGCGACAAGTGTTCGGCAACACTCGTTGCAGATGCGACACTTACCTCGTCGATGTACGCTGAGGTTGCTTTCTTGATTTGGTTGTTCTTTTATAAGGCTGCCTCTACAATGGAGCTCATTATTTGCGGAACCACATTAGGACCAAATCCCAACCTTCTTAGGCAGTACCTTGGTAAACAACGGTCTGATAGCGTCATAGTGGCTCTTTATCGCACACTTGGAGATCGGCAGATCATTGATCCAGCAGCACGATGATAGACCCTTATTGTCTCCATTCTCTTAGTCTACTGATGCCGACATCAGCGTCAACTGTGTATGCATTAACGTGGAGGCTGAGCCCCCTGCAGTACATAACGAAATGCACTTTTGCCTTGTTCTGCTAGAGGGCCGCAGATACTCATCATCATCATCATTATCATCATCATCATGTTGTTGTTGTTGGTAGTAAGCTATGAAAATATATTTATGGCAATTAAGCTACACAGAGGCTCCTGCGTTTCATCCCCGGGGGGTGGGGATCTTCAGGCTAAAATGCATTTTAGCCTGAAGATCCGCCCCCCCCCAGGAGCCTCTGTGTAGCTTAATTACCATAAATATATTTTCATTGCTTACTATATATATATATATATATATATATATATATATATATATATATATATATGACACTACATGAAATAATTAAAAATATTTATTTTCTGGTGCAAGAGTAATAAGTAAGAACCACCTAACACGCATGCACACACACACACACACACACACACACACACACACACAGGTCACAGCTGAGCCTTAGCGTTCAACTCATTTATACAATTCTTTTTACAACAGTTATAAAAACATTTTTTGTGAATGAGTACTTTCTTTGTGTGCCTGACGCATGCTGATTCATTCATTCCAACTAACATCAACAACTGGAGAATAACAAACGCTATTTACCTGCTCTCATAAAAAGGTCGGCTTTATTATGGGCGTTGATTTACTTGCCTCCCCACGTGGGAAAGATATAGGGTTTCATGCTGGTTTCAAAACTCGACCTTCAACGACCGATTTGCAAGGTTCGCCTTGAGACTGAACACCAGGAAGACTGAGCAATTGACCATCGATAAATTTGAGCGCGAGACACCATCCAGGTCGACGGACAGGATCTTCTCAGGACGAGTGGTTTTAAATACCTTAGTTTAACTATCAGCAGCAACTGCACCCCTGTAAAGTCCGACCCTTCTACAGGGGGGGGGGGTTAGAATGTGGTAGTGTGAGAGCGACTCGGCTAACAGGGCTCTAGTAGAAAATCAAGGAGGAGCCAACATCAGGATCTGTCGTCTTCTGGTCGTTTCTGTTTCTGCATGCGACAAGCAAGGATGCGTCAGGTGCAGAACCGCAAATCCATGGAGTGAGGATAACGAAGTTGCTTCTGCAAACATGCAACTATCATTCCTTTGTATGTTTTCGGTCAAACCTTCCCCAACTTCGTATGCAACCACTGGACCTTGCTACTCTGGGTGTCGTGGTTTAAAAATCTGCAATCTTGCGTGGGCTCTGTGCAAAAGTCAGATTCGCTCAACAACAACAACAACAACAGCAACACTAACGTATGCAGGTCTTTGTGAAATCATCGCTTGAATGAATGCTGCACGACTGAAATGGTCTACTGCCACTAGATACCTCTGTGTTATCCAGGGATCAGCGATTGACTTAAATCCAATATTGTAGTACAACATGCTATAATAGCAAAGGCTAGTAGTCGTAGCCTCACTATAAGTATAAGCACGGTAGGCGGTAGTCATACGAGGAAAAACTCAACGCTTCTTTTAACATTAAACAAATCTTTATTGGGTATCCTATACCGTTGAGGCATAGCATAGAAAAAGGTAGGACTGGTGTCCGGTGGAAGGAAACAAAGTTATTTTGCTGCCCGGGGAGCAGTGCTTGGAAATCCAGTGGATGAGGGGGCAGGAGAGAGGTGAAGAAGAGTTCCTTCTAGGTTTATGGCCAGGGTCTCTCTGACGATCCGTTCCATCGTTCAACAGGGGTGCAAATAGTTCGCAAGGGACTATCTGAAATCAATACGCCCTATGAGCTGATTGGTTAGTTTAAGACCAACTTGCCCGCAGTGGACGCATGAAAAATAGGTCCTATTTCAGACTGCTATACCGCTGCTTTGTACGGCGCCAAGTGCTGGCCATCGACGAACTAGGCATAAAGAAGTCTGTCGATCGTGAATACGAAGATATTGCATTGGACTTCAGGTCTGACCAGGCTTGACCAGATTTCGCTCAAAACACTCTTTCCCGCCTTGACAGAGGTCAAAACTGACTTAACAATCTAGTGGGGGATGATCTCTTCACTTCCCTGCAGTCCCTTTCACACAGAAGAGATGTTGCTAGCCTCTCCCTACTGTATCCTTCTGTTCATGGTAGGTGCTCGACTGAGCTCCAACCCTTCGTCTCCCCCTGTAAAACATTCACAGCAAGAACCCGCCTGACTACAACCACAGCAGAGAACTTTTCGTTTCTTTCTTTCTCTTTACCAAAGACCAAGTGTAACTTCCATGAACAAAGTTTATTTCTTAGAGCATCCCATCTGTGAACCAAAATATCACAAAGCTACATCCCAACCGACCACAACATGGTTGTCTTCAAGTCTAATGTAAACAAATACTTGTTGAGCCGTCCTCTTGGATAATCAATTCCTCTTAAGTAATCTTCTGTCTTTTCCACTGGTTATTTTTAATCCTTGCATGGTGGAGTTCATCGTCCAACTAAGGATCTCTTAAACCCTTGTCCTCGAGTGGCCCCCGCCCGGGCCTTGATAAGCGGTAATTCATTAGTAAAAAAAATAATTAAAAAATATCTTTGTGTATGTCGAAACAATTGTATGCTAAATTAAAAAATAAATTCTGTCAAATATGGGCATCTGTCTTTCAAAACATTGGATATGATATAAAATCGAATAAAAATACATAACATAGCTCTGGCCTTACACTATTGAGCTATAACAATTCCTTTATGTTATAAAATTTATGTTTGAACATAAAAAAAATTCAAATATAGATAGAAAGACACACAGTTTATATTATATTCCAATAACCATGTTTTTATTTTATTATTTTTATTTTTATCTTTTTACATTTCCAAAAAACATAACATTTCTGTGAGATATATTTTTTACGGTCTGTTTCATTTGTCTTGTGCCAAACAACATTTTTATGTCAATATCGTCTCTGCAACACTACACAATCATCAGAAAAATTCACAAAGAGTAAAAAGTTCTTGGATTAAAGTGTCTTGAAAAAACCTACAGTGGTTCATTTTAGGGTGAAAAAACAAAAAAAACAAACAAAGAAAAGAGCAAACTCACACGTGGGGGAACCCACTAAAATATATATATATATATATATATATATATATATATATATATATATAATAACATCTTGGGGATGATTTTCTGCATTTTTTGTCAAAAGAAACGTTTTTGTCTTGTATTTTGCCTTGTATCAATCTTCTAATAATAAAGTAAGTTTCGAAACGCGTGTTAACCAGCCTTACATGAACTCTTATTTCTGAAACATGATTTAAATGTTTGTTTTAAATCCATATACAAATATATATTAAGTTCTATCAACCATCTGCAAATGTGGAAAAGAGGTCCATACGATGCAGCTCTGCTTTGTCTGCCCTCTACTGCCCAGCCAGTGCAGCTTGAAAGATCCCACAGAGTTCAATGATAATACAAAGGACTGCATAAAAAGTACATCAAAAAGTGAGAAACTGTCGTCTGCCCACACTCTTGAAAAACTCGCAAAGAAGCAGACACAAATCGGCAAGAATAAAAAAAAACAAAAAGAAGAAACCGGTCTTTTCAGTTCGTGTTAAAACAAGAGAGAGAATCAGTTCAGTTAACATTTACTTTCGTGGGCAGATAAATAAACAGCTTTTTAAGAAAATATGTGTAGCGTTGTTAAAAGAAGGTTAACTTTTCTGGAACGCTGATGACAAACAAAGGGGCTTGCTTTCATATACGTAATGTTAGCTGACGACGGGCATAGTGAAGTACTACTTTTTAAAACTTTTACATTCTCTCTCTCTCAATCTACTTCTTCAACTTTTTTCTTAACTATCAGCAGTTGTCTTCTTCTTCTTCCTCTTAACTACGACCAATCTTCTTACTTCGCTAAAACTAATAAACGATCATCGTTATTCATTAGTTTCTCTGGGTTTTATATTCTCTCTCCCCCTTCCCATAATTCGTCACTTCTCCCAATTATAAGTTATATTTTGTATATTGCCTATCATACTTCTCTTTCTTTCTCTCTCTGTCTTCTTTTTTTTCACTAGTTTTAACTGTCATCAATTTTCTTTTCGTTCTTTCTCCTCCTAACTACAGTAAATCGTCTTACTTTGCTAAAAGCAACAAAAATATGATTATCGTCTTTCATCTCTTTCCTTCTCATAATTCGTCAGTTCTCCCAATTGTAAGTTATATTTTGTGTATTGTCTATCATACTTTTCTTTCTTTCTCTCTCTCTCTCTCTCTCTCTCTCTCTCTCTCCCTCTCTCTCTTTCCACTAGTTTTAACTGTCATCAATCTTCTTTCGCTTCTTTCTCATCTTAACTAGGCAAATCGCATTACTTCGCTAAAACCAAATAGATAATCATCGTCTGTCATCTCTTTCTTAAGGTTTTATATTCTCTCTTCTCCTTCACATAATTCGTCACTTCTCCCAATTGTAAGTTATATTTTATGTATTGTCAATCTTCTCCCCTCTCTTTCTCTCGTTCTCTCTTGCTCTCGCTCTCAATATTCTTTTTCCATTACTTTTAGCGGTCATTAATCTAATGTTCCTTCTTCTTCTTCTTCCATTTAATTATGGCTAATCTTCTTGTTTTGATGAAAGCAAAAAACGATTAACGTCATTCACCTCTTTCTCTGTGTTTATACTCTTTCCCTCTTCCAATAATTTGTCACTTTCCCAAGCAATCTGTTGCTAAGGTTGCTGGAAAGATTTTTGGATCATTCGACCGTTCCAGAAAGTATCTGACTCCTAATGCAATCCCCTCCCTATATACGAGTCAGATACTTCCCAGATGGAGTCCTGCCTCCACATCTGGGGAGGTGCTGCTCAGAGAACTTTTTCTTGTCTTGACAGACTTCAAAATCGACTTCACAATCTAGTGGAGGGATGATCTCTTCTATTCTCTACGGCCCCTTTCTCATAGAAAAGACGCTGCTAGTCTTTTTCTACTCCATCCTTATTTCTATGGGAGGTGCTCGACTGAGCTCCAATCTCCGGTTCCTTCTTGTAAGATATTCACAAAAATAACCGGTCTTACTACCACAATTGCAAAGAAATTTCCTTTCTTCCCCAGTATGCCTAGCATCAAACGGATTTTCCATGAACAGAGATTATTTCCAAGAACTTCCCATTTGTGGAACACATTACCGCAGGACTGCTTCCCTGCAGACTACAACATGGTCGTCTTCAAATCCAATGTCAACAAATACTTGTTATAACCCGTCCCCATAGGTGTTCAAATTTTGTCCATTCCATTCATCGTTTTCAGTCTTGTTATAATATTCTTCATCGCTCAACTGATACTCCATCCATTTCATTCATCCTTATCCTCGAGTGGCTTTTGGCTTTGGTAAGTGGTGACCCATTACAAAAAAAAATCTTTGCTAAAAGCGAAAGAGAAAAACAATCGTCGTCATTCATCTTTTTCCTTGGGTTTTATACTCTCTCTCTTTCTTCCCATAATTTGTCACTTCTCCTAATTGTACGTTATATTTTGTGTATTAGCTACTCTCTATCTCTCTCTCTCTAAATCTATTTCTTCTTCTTCTTCTTAACTATCATCAATCTTCCTCCCCTTTTTTATTATGTTCAATCTTCTTCTGCTAAAAGCAAAACACGATCATCTCTATCCAAGTATTTCCTTAGGCTTTATACTTTCTCTTTTCCTTTCCATAATTCGTCACTTCTCCTAATTGTAAGTTATATTTTGTGTATTGTACCTTCTTCTTCTTCTTCTTCTTCTTCTTCTTCTTCTTCTTCTTCTTCTTCTTCTTCTTCTTCTTCTTCTTCTTCTTCTTATTATTATTATTATTATCATTCTTCTTCTTCTTCTTCTTCTTCTTCTTATTATTATTATTATTATTATTATTATTATTATCATTCTTCTTCTTCTTCTTCTACTTCTTCTTCTTCACTATCATCATTCTTATTTGCACCCTTTTAATTACGGTCAATCTGTAGCAGTCATAAACGAAGACCGATTTTCTCACTCTGAAAAATGTCCGTGTTAAGTGATCTGGTTACACGCTGACCAATCAGCTTGCAGGGCGCATTGATTACATCCGCTCCCTGAAGAGCTACTTCAGCCCCTTTGGGAATCACGGTCGATCAACAAAGAGACACCTGCCAGCAACAAGCTCTCTCTTGTCCCTATTCACTGGACGCTCCAACACCTACTATCTTTGCCTGATGATAACTGCTGACAGACCTTCGGCAGCTCAAAGAACTCATCATTTTACTTTCCTTACTCGAACATTGTTCAACTTCTTCTACCTATACCATACGATGTAGGTAACTTTATTTGATAAACCCATTATTTGTTGTTGTCATCAAAAAGGTTTTTGAATTTGTTTTGAGATGAGGATTGATAATTTGTATATCTGGATTATTCAGACTACTGTTCTCATCTTGAGTGTTATTCTCACAACGTTTCGGACGCTGTAATCTCCGGCCTTTATCGGGTGTATCTTGTTGAACTCGGGAATCTGGACGGAATTTCGAGCGGAACCCTTTATTTAATCCACGGGGTCAGCATGCTCTCGTTCCGTCAGCCATGACTAGGAGAAGTCTTCAGGAATGCGCAATTCTTCATATCGCCCACACAGGGGATTGAACCTTCAACCTTCAGATGACTATCACTTAGAACTGAATTTTACTTAGTACTATATCCACAACGTACTTAGATTCTGTTTTTATAAATAACGCCCAATGATGTAATTGCCTAGAAAAAGAAACAATGAATATACGAAAAGAGAATGGTGGAATTGGCTAGACAAAGAAGAGGAATATCGCAAACCTCTCAATTACCAGGACCGGCGGCACAGTTATAAAAGTGGGGGGGGGGGGCTCTCCTAAAAAGTGGGGGGGGGCCCGGTTAAACACATGCATATATAACTTCATTATTGATGACCGTAAAGTGGGGGGGGGGGGCCAAGTCAAAAAGTGTGGGGGGGGGTGCCGCCGTCCATGATTACCATTTCATTCGAGATTACTTCAGTCGATCTAGTCTGTCCTTTTCTACTTACTTGGTTATTTTTACTTATCTAAAAAAAAAAAAATTAATTCAAATATGTTCACAAATATAATTACCTAAACGAAGAAGAAAAAAGAAAAGGGATGGGTGGGGTGTAGCTTGCTCTCGTTTTGTTCACCATTAAGTCTTAATTTGTAATTGTATTCTTAGTATCGCCCATGCTGAGGATTGAACCTTTAACCTTCAGATGACTGTCACTTAGAACTGATTATTACTTAGCACTTATATCCGTTACGCTATGAGTTTTTTGTGGACAATTCTAGTAGCCTTAAACTTATTCTCATTTTAAATGTGTAGTCATATTACTTATTACTATATATATAAATATATATATATATATATATATATATATATATATATATATATATATAAATATATATATATATAGCAGTCTCGCAGGGAAAGTATTACACAAATATTTTTGAACACCAAATCATATATTTAACATAACCTTAAAATAAAATTTAATTTAATTTACTTTCCCTGCGAGACTGCTATAGTTTTCACTGCGGTCTACATCTGTCAGTCATTTTGTTTTGTAGTATTCTCCACACAGTCGGAGAAGAAAAAAAAATTTTTCTTCTGGTTTAATTATTTTTGACAAAGGGATGTCTTTTCCCGAAATATCAAATAGTGATTTTTAATCACCCGGACATCACACGAACAGCTAAAAAACACTCTTGCTGTTATGTAAGATTTTACAAAAAAGGAAAAATAAATAGTAAGTCATATTTCGTATTCGATTTATTGTTATTGTTTTTGTTCCTTACAACTTGCATCTTACCCGGAACTTGCATTGCCCACAGCCTTTCAAAAACTTACTACTAATATATATATATATATTTATATATATATATATATATTTATATATATATATATATATATATATATATATATATATATATATATATATAATTATTAATGACAATATATATATTAGCATATACTATCAGTGCCCTTTTACTTTGCAGTCTCCTTAAAAGATTCAGCTCGATGATTGTCAATTAGTGACAACAGAGTAAATATAAGTCAGGTTCATATAATATTCCAATAACCATGTTTTTTTTATTTTATTATTTTTATTTTTTCACATTTCAAAAAAACATAACATTTCTGTGAGATATATTTTTTACGGTCCGTTTTATTTGCCTTGTGCCAAACAACATTTTTACAGACGATATTAACATAAAAATGTTGTTTGGCACAAGACAAATGAAACGGACCGTAAAAAATATATCTCACAGAAATGTTATGTTTTTTGGAAATGTGAAAAAATAAAAATAAAAATAATAAAATAAAAACATGGTTATTGGAATATAATATGAACCTGACTTTTCGAAAGAAAAACTTTAATTTCCATTTCATTTAAGCTTTCATTTCCATTTACCTTCGAAAATTTAAGATTACCCTTTGCCGAACTTTTTATTTGCCAGACAGTATTTACTATTCTGGTATTTAATCAGTTTTTCGTGAAATTATTAACAAATCGTTTTGAGGTTCACTTTCTCTCATCGTTTATTTCTGTTCACTTTTTCCATCTTCCGGCAACTACATCGCATTGCTATAGCCTCGGACGACTAATCTGCACTTATATTTACCAGCAATGCTTCAAGCAAACTACAATCTCCTTTTTTATATATATATATATATATATATATATATATATTATAGAATGTCAGAACAACATGGTACCGTCTGGTTCAAATACACAAGTGTTCGACTCTCATCTTAGAACTGAATTTTGCTTAGTACCATACCCACTGTGCCACGGGAGGTTAGGAGTTAGTATAATCTCTTATAAATATTCTTCGAAAAAAAAAAACGATCGTCACCATTCATCCCTTACCTTGGGTTTTGTACTCTATCTCTCCTCCTCCTCCTCCTCCTCCTCTCCTCCTCTCCTCCTCCTCCTTCTACCAATTCGTCACTTTTCCAAGCTACTTCCGCCTACCTGCCGTTATAGATTTTTCATAGTACGTTCGAATCAACGTTATTTTCATTCATTAAAACCACAAGGCTTTTCGAGTCAAGAAGCATCTACGTTTCTTAAGAGTTGTTTTTTTTTTTTACTATTAATTCAATCAATGAACACATTTTTTTTTATTTATTTATTTATTCCCGTTGAATGAAACTGAAACGGCAAAAGAAAGATCGTTTCACATTCAATTCATGAATGAACACTGAATGATGAATGATAGTAAGATTCTCCTCAGCCACAGAAAACAATAAGCGTATCTCAATTTAAATGTCTTTTGTTTGAACACCAAAACAATTACCCTTAAACGATTCTGGGGTCTTTGTGTATCATCCTCTTTTAAAAGGTCTACGGTCACAATGGGTAGCAACCGGGCGAGGTACAATACAACATCGACCCATAACAGCTGATCCCACTCGTTTGCCTGCGACAGCGAGTAGAATATCATAGTTATTTATCTACCTCCCACGGCGGTAAGATGTGACACAAGGTCGGAGAAAGTGGGATTTGAAAAGCCAGCGCCCGAGAAGGTAAGCACTCTGGCCTACAAAAAATGCCTGGGCAGCCCCGTCGGCATTCCGCGGTAGGGGCGCCTCAGACAGTAAGCAATAAACTTACTCACCCCCCCCCTCCAAAGAGAGGAGGCAAAGCCTGGGAGGGTGGACCTCCTAGAACGGCACAGGACTACCACACAGACCGGTGGAAATCAAGCCCGAAGGCCAAGACAATACTGGTCAATGGGGTGCAGTATCCATCAGAACAGATACTACACTGTGATCCCAGCCAAAGGGCGAGAAACCGTATCACTTGCGGCAAATGGCTACTATTTTAGTTTATTCTTCTTTTTTTTTTTAAATTAACAGTAACCAAGTGTATACTGTTGTTTAGCGTTAGATTTTTCTGTTCATTGATACGCCAGGGGTATGTGTGTGTGTGCGTGTGTGTCGAGGGGGTAGGTTGTCCCTTGCCCCCCCCCCCCCCCCAAAAGTTCTGTTCAAATCCAAAGAAAAATGGATGTAGATGAGTGCAGAAAGTGTAAGTGGGACGAGTTAATATTTACTTCCCTCCCACCATGAAAAGATGTAACACAAGGTTGGAGGAGGTGAGGATTGAAAAGCCAGCACATAATAGATGTGTGCACTCTGGTCTACAAAAAAATGCCTGAACAGCCCCGTCGGCATTTCTCTGGCGATTAGCAATAAACTAACCCCTTCTCAAAGCGCAAGGAGGGTGGACCTTCTAGAACTGCACAGAATCATATCTCAGCCCAACAGAAAAAAGGTCACCTAACTCAAATGACTCACACTCTGTCCGACTGATTGTCGAGGACCTATTCTGAACTTAACTAACCCCTTCTCAAAGCGCAATAATGTAAAGCCGAGGAAGGTGGAACTTCTAGAACTGCACATAACCCTAACCCTAACCCTACCTTAGCCCAACAGAAAAAAAATGGTCACCACCCTCAAGATACGTTACCTGGGACGAGTTAATTAAAAAAATAAGTTTTGTTTGCCACTGACAGAAATCTTGTCATAGCTTGTTAAAAAGTACCTACAACGTGCCACGTGTCTGTTTTCATACAAAACCAAGGACCTATCCTGAGCGATCATTCCGCCAACCTAGGGACTGCCCTTGCAGCACCACACCGTTCGTTCGCAGCAGCAGTAAATGTTATTTTTACATATCGACTCCTCAAACACAAGAAATATTCAGTCCTGAAATCTTGCACATAATATAAAAAACAAACACAAACACAGCTTTCTTCCTCTCTTCCCTCCATATATATATATATATATATATATATATATATTTTTTATTTTTATTTTTTTATCTGTTTCTTTTGATAATGAGAGGTTCCACTCTCGAAAATTAAAGTTTACCCCCTATTCCGGACCTTTTAAATTGCTTGACAGTAAACCTTTTTTCTATTTACTGTTCTGGTATTTAAACCGTGAAATATTAATAAATTGATTTGAGATTCCATTCATATTTTCTCTTCTCATTTATTTTTGTTCATCTGTTCCACCTTCCGGTATATATGTCGCATTGCTCCTGCCTCGGATTACGAACTTACATTTCTATTTACCAGCAATGTTTCAAGCAAACTACAATTTCCTTTTATATATATATATATATATATATCCATTCCGTCACAAAAATGTTAGCGAGTAAGAAAAACGCCACCTTTTATCATTAGTCCTCTTTCGTATCATTGTTGAACAAAGTAAACGTCTGGTCTTTTAAAACAAGATAACAGACCTTATTCATGAAGACCTACAAAGATGTTACTCAATGCCAGCCCCAAAGGAGAACCCATGAATCTGTTTGTACATAATGTCGGGAAAATGAAATTCACAGACAAACACACGTGCATATGAAACAATCATGCCTGGGCCCCTTTGGGTTTAATGCCCTCGACAAACGCAATGAGAGACTATCACGAACTACTAAACACAGCGCCAGCATATACACACTGCTTACCGAACGCACATACACAGTTCATACATACATTCTCCCACACTTTAGCCGTGGTAGGCAATCACTTAGAGTTGGCACTGGTCCCCATCACCTCACTGTGTTTGCATCAGGAAGGGCATTCGACCTATAAAAATCTTGACTCAACTAAGGAAATGACTTTCAAAAAAAAAATCTGTCACATTTCAGGTTATGTAGTTTAAATAAAGACCTGGCCAGAGATAGGTTGGTTTTGAAGTTAATTTTCTAAAAACCGTCCAACACATGCCAGCATGTAAAACGGATGTTAAACCTAATATGATGATGATGATGATGATGATGATGATGATGATGATGATGATGACGACTAGAATGCCATTTTGTGGAAACTGATGTTCTCCACCTCGCATCTTGCTGCTGCGTTAAGCAAATAAACCCACAGTTTTTTTTCTGTTCAAAACGTAACCCTCCCCATGCACACACGGAGTCAAGATGTGAGAGACGATAAGAGAGGCATTTATTTTTATTTTTATACTTATGCAGCAATTCATAAAGAGTGAGTGTCACGTTTTTGATGTTAAAAAGTCCGGCGTTATTTTTTAAAATGTCTATCTGCCAACCATCCTTCCTTTAATTTTTCTTTTTTACTAATGAATCACCGCTTATGAAGGCCCGGGAGCCACTCGAGGACAAGGGTTAAAGAGATCGGCAGTTGGATGATGATCGCCGCCACAATGAGAAGATTGGAAACAATGGGCGGAATTGAAAGAAGATTACTTAAAAGGAATTGATTATTCAAAAGGACGGCTCAACAAGTATTTGTTTACATTAGACTTGAAGACGACCATGTTGTAGTCGGTTGGGAAGCAGACTCGTGGTATTTTGTTCAACAAATGGGATGTTCTAGGAAAGAATCAAAGGAAGAAATTTAAAGGAATTATTTTTTCATATTGACCCAAGCTTTTTATTATAGGTGAGAAAACATCAATGTTTAGCGCTATTCAATACATACTTTATCATCATCATCGTCATCGTCGTCATCATCATCATCATCGTCGTCATCGTCGTCATCATCATCGGCAACATCGTCATCATCATCATCATCATCATCATCATCATCATCATCATCATCATCATCATCATACTTTATCATCATCATCATCATCATCATCATCATCATGTCGTGGTAGTGTCAGGGATCCCCCTGACTCTCTCATGCCATCTTGCTCCATCCTTCATCACTACTATAGCTGCATTGTGAATCTTCTGCTAAGTTCTGTGCGGTCTCCCCACTGAGCCACATCTTTGTTTTGGTATCCCACGAAAAAGAAAATCCTTAGCCCTCCAGCAGTGTCCAGCAAATCTCGTTCTTTCTCTCTCTGCTCAAGGCTGCGATCTGAGGAAGGTGACCGTAGAGTTGCTGCTCACTCGTGGTGTGATGTCTCCAGGAAATATTAAGAGCAGGTCATTGCATCAATTTTCTTCTCCAGTCTCTTGGTGAAAGTGACGTGCCGCTTCCATATACATATGGCTTTTTAAGGCGGCTTTATTTTGGAATTAACTCGACCACTTCTGACGCGTTGGGTCATTATTTTTTATAGCTATCTATCTTACACTATCAACACTCTGCGGATCTTGTTTGTTATTCGTGGCCTTTTCGTCGCGATCAAAGTGTAGTATCTGTTCCGATGGATACTGCACCCCATAGACTGGTATTGTCTTGGCCTTCGGGTCTTGATTTACGCCGGTCTATGGGTCAGTCCTGTGCAGTTCTAGGAGGTGCACCCTCCCAGGCTTTGCCTCCCCTCTTTGGAGAGGAGTAAGTTTATTGCTTACTGCCTGAGGCGCCCCTACCGGGGAATGCCGACGGGGCTACCCAGGCAATTTTTAAATGGCCAGATTGCTCAGCTCTCAAGCGCTGGCTTATCTAATCCCACTTTGCCGACCTTGTGTCACATCTTACCGCTGTGGGAGGTAGATAAATAACTCCTATTTATCTACGTCCCACAAAGTAGAATGTGACACAAGGTCGGAAGGTGGGAATTTGTACTCTAGAGGAAGAGTACGGAGTTTCTTAAAAAATTGCCTGGGCAGGGCGCCTCAGACAGTAAGCAATAAACTTACTCCTCCCCAAAGAGGGGAGGCAAAGCCTGGGAGGGGGTTAACCTCCCATAACTGCACAGGACAGTGGGAACAGATACTACACTTTAATCTTAGCCAAAAGACCAAGGAAGCATCCGCTTGTCTGGTTATTATCCCTGGTTAACACTTGTGACGTCACAAAAGGATGTCTTGTGAGCTGCTCCTAGTGTGACACTTTGATGAGACCTGATTGGTTGGATTAAGTGACGACGTGTGTGTCACAGAGGTTAAGGCACTCAAAAATTAAACATTCGGTTTTATTAGTAGTGTCTAGTCATAAACAGAGTCGGAATGACAAGGGCTAAGATGTTCAATGATTAAACATCCGATTTTGTTAGGTGTGCCGAGTCATAAAACAGGTGTCTGCATACAATGATGACGTCATCCATTAAAACAGTTGGGGGATAACCGACAGGTCGTTTCATGACTATTTTTTGTACCTAACCAGAGCATCCCTTCAGGGGAGCTTGTTTTTCACCCACCTTCCGGCCTTGTGCGACATCTTGCTGCTATATTAAACAAGTAAATATCAACAACATTTTTCTGTTCAAAACGTACTCCACACACACATGCACACACATGTACATAACCCCTTACATACACACACGTACCCTCACAAACACATATGCACCCCCCCCCCCCGATATACACACTTACCCCCACATACCCCCACATACAAATACATACACATACACACATAACCCCTTACATTCACATCTACCCCCACACACATAGACACATATGCACACACACATAACCATTTACATACACACATACATAGACGTACCCCACACACACATAACCCCTTACATACACACATACATAGACGCACCCCACACACACATAACCCCTTACATACACACATACATAGACGCACCTCACACACACATAACCCCTTACATACACACATACATAGACGTACCCCACACACACATAACCCCTTACATACACACATACATAGACGTACCCCTACACACACATAACCCCTTACATACACACATACATAGACGTACCCCACACACACATAACCCCTTACATACACACATACATAGACGCACCCCACACACACATAATCCCTTACATACACACATACATAGACGCACCCCACACACACATAATCCCTTACATACACACATACATAGACGCACCCCACACACACATAATCCCTTACATACACACATACATAGACGTACCCTACACACACATAACCCCTTACATACACACATACATAGACGCACCCCACACACACATAACCCCTTACATACACACATACATAGACGTACCCCACACACACATAACCCCTTACATACACACATACATAGACGCACCCCACACACACATACCCCCTTACATACACACATACATAGACGTACCCCACACACACATAACCCCTTACATACACACATACATAGACGTACCCCACACACACATAACCCCTTACATACACACATACATAGACGCACCCCACACACACATAACCCCTTACATACACACATACATAGACGCACCCCACACACACATACACACACATATGCACACACATATAACCTCTTACACTCACACCTACGCACACAAAGTCAAGATGTGACAAAAGGTCGTTTTTATAATTAGAGAAACGAGTGACATGTGACGATGAGCAAGGCATTTATTTTTTTTAATGTCTCTACTCATGCGCCTCTTCGTGCGGAGTGAGGGTCATCCCAACCCAGGTCGATAATGTCACGCCGTACGGTTATAGACACATGTGTCGCCTACTTTAGTCTGGTATTCCCAATTTATTCAAGCTAACCAACTAACTAGCAATTATTATCTGAAAATAAAGTGTGTCGGTATCTAGGACGGTTTTGGCCAGCAATTCTTTTTTCCAGGGAGAAGGGGATTTTTAAACAATCTAAATGAATAAATTCAAAATTTAGTTTTTTTTTTTATTTATTACCATCCAATTGGCCCACAGTTTCTTAAATCAATAATATAGGGTGGGCAAAAATAAGGGTCCTATTTTTAAAAATTCATAACTTTTTTATTTATTGATTTTTTTAAATTTTTTTTTTAGAATAAGTAAAGGACCCCCTTCCGAAGCAAGCATGAGCCGTATTAGCCCTAAGGAACGTACCCTCATTTAGAAAACATTATTTTTGCTTAAAAAACTCAAAACAGTGTAAAAAACAATACTTTAGTTTTTGTAAGTTTTAAGAAGTGTTTTTCGGCTAAAATTTGTTTTGTTTATTTCAAAAAATCTCGGAAGGGTCAGTCTACACACAGATAGAGTTTGGTGAGTTTAACTTTTATTTTGTGGAAGTTATTCAAATTCAAGTTATGCAAATTTAAAGATAGGACCCTTATTTTGGCCCACCCTGTATAACATAATCTTTTCAAATACAGTATAGTAGAGAGCAAAGACCCAAACACAGCTATTTGTATGTGTACTTTGCATAATTATTTTTTCAACAGTTTATAATAAACTAGCTGGACCCGTACCCCGGCGTTGCCTGGGAGAAATATAAAAGACTGAATTAAAATTATTCAACATCCGACCGAACGCAAATAGGTCACATTTTGGGATTTTTGCAGGGTGAAAGGTGGAAGAAAGGAATGGAGGAAAGAAAGAGACGCGGTTATAGAAGTCTTCCTTCCCATCCCATGGTACCGGTATTTACTCAAAATTCTTCTTTTGGATTAAACACCTGCTCTATTTAAAATTGAAGATGCCTACAGAGCACTATCAAATTCAATTCCCCCACGGTGTCTTTGGATAGAAATTCCCTTTTTTTTTGTGAGGAAAGAAAAAAGGAAAATGTGTATGCCTTCTGAGCACTACTGAAACACAAAAATACAATTAAGGAGGCCTGCAGAGCACTAATAAACCATGTTTATAATAAGGGAAATGATGATATTCACAATAGTTAAAGTACTACATATTACATTGATTTTTTTTTTAAATTACTACATAATAACCTTGAATGTAAAAAATCCGGCCCATAATCCTCCCTCCCACACGTCCCTCATAAGACAGAAGATTAACAATGTAAAAAAAACATTGTTTGAGACGATTTGGATTGAAGTATGAACCTCTTGGTCTTAAATCTACACTGCTAACATGGCGGCCACGATCACAAGTAGAAAATCTAAGAAAAAATAGCCAGTAGCTGGCAAGTGTGTTATTGTATGATCTGCTATAAGACGATCAAATCTAGGGTCCACCTTAGTAAAAACAAAGGGTTCGCTTTTTGTCCGGTTCATTTTGCTGTCTGCTTCTCGGACATTCTGATTGGCTAAGCGCGTGATGGAGTAAAAACATTCAGTAAGATGAGGCATTGCCTCAATGCTAAATAGAATTTCCCCTTTTTCCTCGATGTGTCTAGCAATAGGCGGAATTTCCATGAACATAGTTTTTTCCAAGAACTTCCCGTCTGCGGAACGCATTACCACGGAACTGCTTCCCTGCAGACTACAACATGGTCGTCTTCAAATCTAATGTCAAAAACTATTTGTCATAAAACGTCCTCCATAAAAAAATCAAATGTTGTTCATCATTTTCAATCCTCTTATAATATTCTTCATCATTCAACCGACAATCTATCTATCTCGTTGACTATTATCCTCAAGTGGCTTTTGGCATTGGTAAGTAGTGACTCATTAATGTGTGTATGTAGAGAAAGAAAGAAAAAAAGAAAGAAAGAGAGAGAGAGAGAGAGAGAGAAAAGAAAGAGAAAAGAGAGAGAGAAAAGAGAGAGAGAGAAAAGGATGAAAGAGAGAGAGAGAGAGAGAAAGAGAGGTTTTAAAAGAAAGATGTTACACACACTTTTAACCCTTCGATTTTATTTGATATACACGCTGATGATTTCATAAAGCATGAAACACTAGTGTCTGTAGGTAAAAATCATTAATATTTATAAAAAATATTGTTATCGCTCCCTTAAATGCAAGGATGGGCCTCTAGGTGAATTTATAAACAGGCAGCCATGCTAAGGTGCTAAGCAATCATCTTTGCCCCAGCAAGTTGAACACTCTCTGACTCCTTGTTGTATGTGTCTGCCGATTTGACATTTAAAGACTTTAAATTCCCTTTTTTCCGTGTTGATTAATGGTGGCCTGTGGGTAAGGGCTCAGCCTATGGAGTTGAAGGTGACTTTGTGACTGGGTTCGGATCAATAAACCAGCACTAATTAATATTTCCTACACTGATGATTGCATGCACCATGAAACACTAGTGTCTGTAGGTAAAAATAATTAATACTTATAAAAATA
>OY744538.1:81533511-81536011 GCA_963556195.1 Sepiola atlantica | reverse complement strand
AATATTCCAGGTGACCTTGAAAGAAAGAAAGAGAAAAAAAGAAAGATAGAAAGAAAGAAAGAAAGAGAGATAGAAAGGGAGGAAATATTCCAGGTGACCTTGAAAGAAAGAAAGAGAAAAAAGAAAGATAGAAAGAAAGAAAGAAAGACATATAGAAAGGGAGGAAATATTCCAGGTGACCTTGAAAGAAAGAAAGAGAAAAAAAGAAAGATAGAAAGAAAGAGAAAAAAAGAAATAAAGAAAGACATATAGAAAGGGAGGAAATATTCCAGGTGACCTTGGCTGGACTGTGAAGGTAATTAACATAGACTAAATGTTAAAATAATTTTATTTTCATAAAATTAAATATAATTTTGATTGATTTATATAAAAATACTTGAGGAATACCCGCCACAGGACGGGTAAAAAATGAATTCCTCAAACAGAATAGTTTTTGCACCACTTTTATGTCCTCATTACAAAGATTAAAATCAAGATATAATACCACTAAACCTTATATCTAGAATCCTTCTTCTGATTTTGATAAAAATCCATTACATGATTTTAATTCTAGAAAATGTCTAAAATTTAATGCTCAAGCTTAATAAGTCTTAAGAAGAAATTGAAATTCAGGAAATCTTGCATAATTGGTGTCTAATAACTATGGATCGAATTTAATGAATTTCCAGATGTGGCGGGGGGGGGGGGGATCGTGTCCATATTATGCCCCCTAAAAAGTCTTTAAAATACTTGAACGTAACTGAAATTTAGAGAATATCATTATTTATTAATTTATGTCTAATACCAATTCTTAAATTTTTACAAAAAAGAAGGTATCTGATTTTTAAATAAGGGCTTTCACTCCCTTTTTGCCTCATTTGCATGAAACAAAATTAAGCTAAATATAGCCGACATTACACACCCTTACCCATTTAGATTTTATGTAGATTCTCTAGCCTTTCTTTCTATAAGGGAACACAGAAACATCACACACACAAACATCACACACACAAACATCACACACACAAACATTACACACACAAACATCACACACACAAACACACACAGGTATTGAGGTTTTTTATGTATAGATATACATATATTAACAATACATACAGTTGAAAGTTCATGTTACGTGTTCAAATGTCAGGACCGTAAATAGTCCCTTTGTGCACTAAGTGGGCAACATTGTATGATAGCAGTCCTTTTTTTTCTTTATGCTTTTATTCGCCTCACTCAAACAAGGCATGTTGCCACCGATGCATAAGTGGCTACTGTGATAGGGGTCAGATCTATAAGGGGCAACCTGGGTGGGGATTTTGGCAACAAGGTGTTTATTCACATTACATTTAAATTTCTTCATGTTGGTACGGTCAGAGAAACAGTAAGCAGGAAGGGAATTCCAAAGGCAAGCAGTCCGAGGAAAGAAGCTATCAGAATAGAAAAACTTACAGAGAAGGGGTGTAATTTTGCTGCTATCAGAATAGAAAAACTTACAGAGAAGGGGTGTAATTTTGCTGCTATCAGAATAGAAAAACTTACAGAGAAGGGGTGTAATTTTGCTGCTATCAGAATAGAAAAACTTACAGAGAAGGGGTGTAATTTTGCTGCTATCAGAATAGAAAAACTTACAGAGAAGGGGTGTAATTTTGCTGCTATCAGAATAGAAAAACTTACAGAGAAGGGGTGTAATTTTGCTGCTATCAGAATAGAAAAACTTACAGAGAAGGGGTGTAATTTTGCTGCTATCAGAATAGAAAAACTTACAGAGAAGGGGTGTAATTTTGCTGCTATCAGAATAGAAAAACTTACAGAGAAGGGGTGTAATTTTGCTGCTATCAGAATAGAAAAAAACTTACAGAGAAGGGGTGTAATTTTGCTGCTATCAGAATAGAAAAACTTACAGAGAAGGGGTGTAATTTTGCCGCTATCAGAATAGAAAAACTTACAGAGAAGGGGTGTAATTTTGCTGCTATCAGAATAGAAAAAATTCTGGCATCTAGAGACCTCTACAGTAAAGGAGGGGAGGGGCATTTTGATACTAGTCGGTTGAAGCGAGGGTTTTTTTTTCTTTTGAGGGGGGTTAATCGGAGCACATTTCATGAATATACATGTACAGCAAGCACAGGGGTGCAACATTGCGGTGATGTGACAGGGGCTGGAGCTTGTCAGACAGTGTGAGACCTATTAGGTTAGAAATGTATATATTGGTCCTATTCGCCTACAAAGCGAAAGAAGGGGTAGACTGTTCTTCTTGTGGTCTATTAGGGATCTGTCTCTTCTTACTGTAGGCATAAAGCTGTAAAAAGTTCCTAAGATAATTACTACGCCTCGTTGCCTGATTCGTCAATCCATGACCATAGTCAGCACAGTATAATGACTTTCAACAAAAAGAAATAGTTTCTGTTTATACTAATGTGCCACCAGTAATCAAGACCCAAAAACCATTCGAGGGCAAGTGCTAATGAGTTTATTAGTCTAAAGATGAGACAACACTTTGAGAGGATTGGATTGACAGGTG